>CM045556.1:25594806-26119512 GCA_024721245.1 Mitragyna speciosa | reverse complement strand
CCTAAAGTTGTTGAAATCTAATTCTGGATTGTTGGGTGCACCTAATGCTTCTGTGGCACATTCAGGTAGTGATTCTAATGCCCTAGTATGTCATTTTCTTTCTGCTCCTTGGATCGTTGATTCGGGAGCTTCAGATCATATGACTAATCTTTCAAATGTGTTTCATACTTATAACCCTTGTTCTGGTTATGAAAAAGTTCGTATAGCAGATGGGTCATATTCTCCTGTAGCTGGTAAAGGTTTGGTAACCTTATCTAGTACCTTGTCCCTTAAATCTGTTCTCCATGTACCCAAACTTAAATGTAGTCTCTTATCTGTTAGCAAATTGTCTAAAGATTCTAACTGCCGTATTATTTTCTTTGATTCTCATTGTGTGTTTCAGGACCGGACTTCGGGGA
Organism: Mitragyna speciosa; assembly: GCA_024721245.1. Classification (NCBI taxonomy): domain Eukaryota; kingdom Viridiplantae; phylum Streptophyta; class Magnoliopsida; order Gentianales; family Rubiaceae; genus Mitragyna; species Mitragyna speciosa. The sequence continues at coordinate 26,119,114 of CM045556.1, read as the reverse complement.
AGATGATTGGCAGTGCTAAGATGATAGATGGCCTCTATTATTTTGATGATGAAGACTCCAAGAATAAAAACTCTCAGGGCTTGAGTAGTATCAGTTCTCTTTCCATTACGGATCAAATTATGCTTTGGCACTATAGGTTAGGACATCCTAGTTTTTGGTATTTGAAAAGATTATTTCCTGTGTTATTTCGAGGATTGGATTGTTCAACATTTTATTGTGAAAGTTGCATTTTGTCAAAAAGTCACAAATCTTTTTATCCCTTACGACCTTATAAACCTTCAAAACCGTTTTATCTTATCCATAGTGATGTTTGGGGTCCTTCACAGACTAGCACGGTTTCAGGAAAAAAATGGTTTGTGACATTTATTGATGATCATACTCGCCTGTGTTGGGTTTACTTGATGAGTGAAAAATCAGAAGTTAAAAGCTTATTTCAAAATTTTTATACAATGATTGAAAACCAATTTCACCAAAAAATTGGCATTCTTCATACAGATAATGGCACTGAATATTTTAATGAGATTCTTGGTGATTTTTTAAAACACAAAGGTATTCAACATCAATCTACTTGTGTCGATACCCCTCAACAAAATGGGATTGCTGAAAGGAAAAACAAACATTTGTTAGAAGTATCTCGTGCTATTATGTTTTCTAAAAATGTTCCCAAATTTCTCTGGGGGGAAGCTGTTTTAACAGCAACTTATTTGATAAATAGGATGCCTACTCGGGTTCTTAACTATAGTACACCCCTTGAGTGTTTCAAAAAATATTTTCCTGAAGCTCGGATCTATTCAGATTTGCCATTAAAAGTTTTTGGGTGCACTGCTTTTGTACATTTACCTTCTAAGGGACGGTCCAAGCTAGATCCCAGAGCAGAAAAATGTGTTTTTATCGGCTATGCCTCAAACAAACAAGGATACAAATGTTTTAATCCTAGAACCCGTAAAATCTTTGTCACTATGGATGTCTCTTTTCTTGAACATCAACCTTTTTTCCAGGAAAATTTTCTTCAGGGGGAGAAACAAAGTGAAGAAAATATTTGGGAACTTAATCCCACTCCCTTGCCTAAAATCATAGATTCCAATGAAAATCATCAAAAATTGGTTGATCCTAATACTATAGAGCCAGAAAATATTAAAAATCCAACAGAAGGAGAAATACTACTAGATGATCCTAAAAGACAGGAACCTGAGTTTAGAGTTTACACAAGGAGGAAGAATCATCAAAATGATAGAGAGCCTACTGTTCCCAAGGCACAAGACCAATCAGACATCCCGAATGATGAGCCTGTCAACATGCAAGGTACTCTAAACCTTCCATTGTCAAAAAATGTTCCTGTTCTTGATACTAGCTATGATCTTGACATTCCCATAGCACATAGGAAAGGCACCCGTTCTTGTACTAAACATCCTATTGGAAACTATCTGTCATATGATAAACTATCTCAGGGTCATAGAGCATTTACATCAAAAATCTCTAATATGTTTGTTCCAAGAAACATTCAGGAAGCACTTGATGATCCAGAATGGAAATCAGCAGTAAGGGAGGAGATGCGTGCTCTAATGAAAAATGGGACATGGGAAGTTGTAGAATTACCAAAAAACCAAAAAACAATTGGTTGTAAATGGGTTTTTACTGTGAAATGCAAGGCTGATGGAAGTGTAGAAAGATACAAAGCAAGACTTGTTGCTAAGGGGTTTACTCAAACCTATGGTATTGACTACCAAGAGACTTTTGCCCCTGTAGCCAAAATTAACTCTATTCGAGTGTTATTGTCTCTTGCAGTTAATTTCAACTGGACCTTACATCAGCTGGATGTGAAGAATGCATTTTTGAATGGCGATTTGGAAGAAGAAGTGTTTATGTGTCCACCACCAGGCTTTGAAAAATCTATTGGCCCAAATAGAGTGTGCAGGCTCAAGAAATCTTTATATGGCCTCAAACAATCTCCACGGGCTTGGTTTGGAAGGTTTGGGAAGGCAGTAAAAGGCTATGGCTTTCACCAAAGTCAAGCAGATCATACGCTATTTTATAAGCATTCTAATATGGGCAGAATTGCAATTTTAATTGTTTATGTGGATGATATAATCTTAACAGGTGATGACTACGAAGAACTTGCAAGGCTAAAAAGGAAGCTAGCAGAGGAGTTTGAAATTAAAGATCTGGGAGCATTGAAATATTTTCTTGGAATGGAATTTGCAAGATCAAAAGAAGGAATATTTGTGAATCAGAGGAAGTATATCCTTGATTTACTTGGTGAAACTGGGCTATTGGGATGCAAGGTAGCTGAAACTCCAATTGAAGCTAACCTAAAACTCAGTCCCGCTAAGGTTGAAGATGTGATTGACAGGGAAAAATTCCAAAGACTGGTGGGAAGATTGATATATTTGTCACACACTCGTCCTGACATAGCCTTTGCTGTAAGTATGATAAGTCAGTTTATGCACTCGCCAGGTCACGCGCACTTTGAAGCTGCCTATCGAATACTAAGGTATTTGAAAGGGACACCTGGGAAAGGCTTGATGTTTAAGAAACGTGACAATGTCCAGGTTGAGATCTATACAGATGCTGATTGGGCAGGTAGCATTTCTGATAGGAGATCGACATCAGGATATTGTACTTTTGTTGGAGGAAATCTAGTCACCTGGCGAAGTAAGAAACAGAATGTAGTAGCTCGAAGTAGTGCTGAAGCTGAGTTTAGGTCCCTCGCACATGGGATTTGTGAAGCAATGTGGATCAAGAGGTTATTAGAAGATTTGAAGATTCCTGTGTCACTTCCCATGAAAGTCTATTGTGACAACAACTCTGCCATTTCGATTGCACACAACCCCGTTCAACATGACAGAACCAAGCACATCGAAGTTGACAGACATTTTATCAAGGAGAAAATTGAAAATGGCCTAATTTGTGTTCCTTACGTACCAACCACTGAGCAGGTAGCTGACGTACTCACCAAGGGACTACAGAAAAAGCAATTTGATGTCCTAGTGAGCAAGCTAGCTATGGAAGACATTTACAAGCCAGCTTGAGGGGGAGTGTTGAGAAGGAGAGATCAATGGCTCCTAATTAGGAGCAAATTAGTTTCAAACAGATTTGTAGATAAATGGAAAGATTTGATTTGTAGATAAGATAAGATATTTGATTTATAGATAAGATAATAGATTTGATTTAGGATAAGATAGGAGATTTGATTTTTGATTTGATAGGATCCTTTCCTACTATAGACCCCTTTGTATTCCTATATATATGTAATCTAATTAGAAGAAATAAACAAGGTTGAATATTTTTTCCACACTTTCTGTCCTGTCTGTCAAATCACTCAAACCCATTGGAGCACAACATGCATATTTTTCAGGGTTTTTCAAAAAACAGTATAGTGTAATGTTTAAGCTGCATGCTTTTCCACTATGTTAAAACATCTGTAGATGAAACTGGTATGCTCTGGCTGAATACTTCGCAGGAAAGAGACGTATCTACAAGATTATGACAGCATATGCGCAAGCGTCCGAGTTGGGTGCTTAGTGATTTTGAAATTGGAGACAGAAACCAAGGGGAAGATAGTATACTAATGCAAATCTAAGGAGTTTAAAAATTATGAAATTTGAGAGAACACAAGAATAAGGATATTCCACCATCAATTGTGGCAGTGGGTTGCTTCCCCTAACCTGCAAGGCAACAGCTTCCGACAACTTTCAGATGTATCTTTACTATTAAACGGAAATGTGTAACGGAGCTCTCCTGCGAACTTTTCTTTCTTTGGGAGTATTTCTCAACCCATATTGATATAATTTGTATTACCTTTCTTTTCCAATTTAAAACATATAATCCAAAGTACAGTCAACCTATAAAGATTGGACTAAAAACATCCCCACGCGCAAAAGATATCTACAGAAAAATTTGTAATTTTTGAAGTTAAGCAAGTACTTCAAACTAAGAATAGTCAAAATCCAACGTATAATGGCAATATCTGGGTAACTAAAAAATACAAAATTCCACCGTGGATACATCTTCCTACCTAGCTACAGCAAACAGAAGCTCATCAGGTAATGGTCAAACATAAAGATAAATAGGAAGCTAATATTTTTAAACAAATTCAACACATCAGAAAAAGAGCAAATTGCATCAATTGCAAAAAATTTGAGTTCTTTACCTGATATAGCGGGCGCCAGAAATCTGAAACAATTACATCTTTCTCCAAAACAAGAAGAATAACTTCTAATGATAGGAGAACAGCTTTCTCAAGGAGTTGCCCATAAATCTGATTTGTGCGTTCTGTAATTATGGAATTGACTCCTGGCAAAAGAATTCCCATAACATTTCGGAACACAGTTTTTCCGCTCATAAAATCCTGGGAGAACAAAATTAGGAATGATATCACTGAACAAACTGCATAACAATTTCTAGAAAATGCCTGTTTAACTTGAGGATATATAAGAAATTGGTTAGCAGCAGGATTTAAAAAATAAAGCACAAAATAGCAAATTGAAATAGTACAAGTCACTAGTCTGCATTTATATGTGCAAGAAATGTCACTAGCCTGCATCTATGTGTAAGAAACAGCAAACCAACATAAGTACAACTGATGTTTATCAGATTCTATAACATGATTTTAACATATTTCTCTTGGCAATGCTAATCAATACAAGAGGAATCAGATGGACAAAACTAGCTCACTTTTGCTGCCAAATACTGAGACAATATAGTTTTACTTGTTAAGAGTATTATTAACTGTAAGAGGAGTCCGAATAAGCAACATCTCACTCTTGGTGCTGAAGTCCAAGGACAAGGACAAGCCAAGGGAGTTCAAGACACCAAACAGCAGCAGCAAAACAACCACTTACCAAGGTTACATAATTATTTTCAATATCAAGACATCTCCAACAATCACTGACAACTAAACACGCCACTTCTAACAACAATTTCAAATTTCACTTACTTCTAATATACAGACTACCGAAGCCAACAACATACAATCCTAAAAGGCCTGTTCAACAAGGTGTTTGAGATAATTTGCTCTTAAAGGAGGTAGAAAGATCATAAAAGCCATATACACATCAATGAGACAACATTCACATTAACATCTTCAACAACAGATTACACATCAAGTTGTAGAGAAAACTTCAAACCTAAAGGTGAACAGTGTATACAAATCAACAAACCAAAAAAATATGCTGGACAGGAAATATAATGTAAACCTTCTTACTCAACCTTCATTATACGCAAGTGTGTAAAAAATTAAAATCAAGACAACTTTGATCCCCGTCTACACACAGTTTATCACACATCAAAATACTTGATTCTAATCCTTAAAAGAACGGATTGTAAAAAACAACCACAGTAATCTAATCCAGGGACTTCTAAAGATGAGCACCGCGAAGGATAGAGGGTGATCTTCTAAAGACTACTTCATACTCATAAGAGGAGAGTTAGAGGCCTAGCAACCAAAAACCAGATTGTGGCTGTGTCTAGTGTTCAAGCACAAACATCCAAGCTTCTCCAACGAAGTGGAATGACAAAAGCCAGCTAGTGAACCACATTTCAACTCAAAAACAACATTAGCAACAAACATACAAAGTAGGGAAAATAAAATCAACAAAATTGAAGTTGAGAAGCATGTTTCTGTCCTTTTGCTGTCAGGCACACATAGATCATTTAAATCATCAGTCAATTTTATCAAGAATACAAGTTAAACCATACTTGCTGACCAAGAAACTCCCCATACACGTAGCCTGTAGGAGCCAGCAAATGATATGCAAAAGCCAAGGTGTTATTCAACACAAACATCTCAGAGGACAAAAAGTACAAATGTTGAAAAGAAGAAGCAATACTTTCATTAACTCTATCACAGGAAGCTGCATCTCAAGTGGAGTAGATTGCCCCACAGATGAATGCTGAGATGGGTTAATACCATCAATATCCTCATCCTTGATATCATACATAGTGAGTATCCTGCAGATACACAGTTGAAGATTAAAAAACATTTCTCCCTGGTTGAACAAAGAAGGCTAATATAAACAACAAATTTGAGCATAGGTACCATACACAATAGATCGCTCTATTGTAGACGGACCTAAAGCACTAGAATACAGCAGCAGACCTATAACTATTAATTAGAGACAATAATCCTCCATTAAAATATCTAAGACTGGAGGAATCCAATATAAAGAAATATGACGTACATCCGGAAATGCTGAAGACAAGCAATAACCAGCTGCCATTTCTCACATGGATCTGAATAGGCTCTCTGTGGAAATGGTCCAAACACATGATCACTTATAAATCTGAAGATGCCAATGAATCTGCAAAATGGCTGTCGACATTAATAAGAATACAAATTTTCCAGGAGGAAACAATAGAAACATCGTATTCTCATGGAAGCATACCTACGTCCTCGATCGCTCACATCCGTTTCATCAGCAATAAGAGTATTTAGCAGGTTAACAAAAGATATGGTAGAAGGATATTGCTCTCGTCTTGCTTCTATCTCATTTAACTCAAACCGCATATCATATATCTGCATGTGAAGCAGCAGAACGGCTCAAAAAATACTAACACAATACATGCATACCAAGCAACTAAAAGAAATTAGCAAAAGGAAATCAAAGTTCTGCTTGAATTACGATAATGTAGCAATCAAAAATCAAGGAACAATTGAAAAGCTTTGAAATAAAGGAAAGAAGAGAAGAGGGGAAGAGAGAAGGAGGAGGAGGAGGAGGAGCAGAGAGGAGAGGTGGAGGGGGGTCAACTTTCCAGGGACAATTAAGACCAAAAAAAATTAATGTATTCTAAGAATTAGCTTGGTTCCAATCTTAAGAACAATAAGAAACATAAAGCTAGTGTATGTTGACAAATGAAACAACATTATTAGCATATAAAGAGATCTGGTTATGCCAGCATCGAAGGAACAGAAAGAGAAAGCAACATATACAATTAATATACTAACTCTAAGAAAACTTATCATAAAAAAAAAAAAAAACTAATTGTAAACAATCCATATGCCAACCTGTGTGGGCATCTGCTGTACGCTATTTCCAACCTGAGGCCCAACAACTACAGGAAGATCATATTGCTCTAAATAAATCCAAATTGCATCTCTTAGAGCAGGAGAGACTTTGACAAAAGTAGCTATGGTATTACGCAATGCACCCTATAAGAGATAAACATAACAAGATAGTTAGGAATGAAGCTTGATTGCAATGTTGGACTGAATCAGAGAACAGGGGGACATAATAAGAGAAGTGGCAATAAGGACAAGAAACAAACTGGAATTTACAACCTTGAGATAAGGAGGCACGTTTTCATAACCAAGAAGCTTGAATAAAGGCTCAATATCGGGAAACCAGTTTTTCCTTTCAATTGGATTCCCATTTTCAACAACCTTTACCATGGTAAAATGAAGTTAGAAACCATTTAGCTTCACACTTATGAAGCACAGCAATTACACATGTAATCAATTCACAAACAACATCTGAAAAGCAATTAATATCTAAAACCAAACAAAAGGCAGTTAAAAGGAAGGTCAAATAGGATTATCATCAACACCAGAAGAAAAATTTACAGAAGAAGCAGCATGCTTCTCAGTCAACCGTCTTACCCTCATTAACAATGCGGCTTTTAGAGGTAAAAATGTGTCAATAGACAACAAAGTAAAATGGAAATGATATCATAGACAGAATCAGTAAGACATGTGCAGAATACTTAACATCCTATGCAACTCAACAGCCCATACAAGTCAAGAACTCAAAGACACCAGATCAATAACCCAACAATGTGACCTTGAACATTTGTGAGGCAGGAAAAAGAAAAGGAAAAAATCAAACAGGTTCAAGTAATATCACCTTCTGTAGAACATTCAAATATGCAACAAGAGCTTTTGCATCTCCTTCTTGAAACTCTGGCAACAAAGATCCAGGACTTTGTACGGACTGCTTGAACCTTTCTTCGTATATGGATAAACAATCAAACAAAGTACTCCACCCAATAGAGCGAAATGTTTTTCCTTGAAGTAACTCAAAAACTTTTGAAGCACCCTCGGGACTAGAAGCCTGGGTAAACATGAGTTACCATTAAAATTGATGGGTATCAAGGATTGTTTAGCATATTAAACATATACACCAACCATACCAAAATGCTCAGCATGTTCAAGAATGCCACTAGCGTTTGAAAATTAGTATGATCCTCTCCAGCAAAGTTCACAAACGTCCATAAGACATCATCTCCAGACAACAACTCAGGCTCCTTCTAAAGAAAGAAAGGACAAGGAAAAGGTTAAACAAAATTTGGCCATCATACAGACTTGAGGAAGGGGGGAAAAAAAAAAGAGAGAACATTATCGCTTAACATTGGCTTCAGCAAAAACATGTTTAGGAAGCCAGTTTCATTTGGTACCACTGCTTAAAAGGGGATAGCTGCTTTTAGATTTTATAGATACAAATTTACAGTAAAAAGGGCAGTAACTAATCATTTCAAAAGAAGATGACTAGTAACTCCGTATGACAATTGAGGGCAAAATATCACTTGGCTCTCCAAGAAACTGGTCAGTTGAACTTTGGAAAAAGGGCCAGTACTAAAGCGATCAAACTATTGTTTTGGGAAAATAAACAGGACCACAAAGCACCACACGCTTTTCCAGAAACAAAACAAGACAAAACAAAATAGTAAATTTAGCTTCAAATAGGCTTTCAGATAATATATACAGGCAAAGAATCATAGAACTTATGAGATTTACTTCAGTCCTAGTAGAAAGCAAATAAAGGGACAACTATCCACGCAATAACAGAGGCAACAAAATTTACCCAATCCTAATATTTACAGGTAAACCTAAATGTTGTGCTTATGTATCTGCAATATAAAGAGATAGAAGACATTGATAGAAACAGAAGAAAAAATACATGAGAAGGAGGTCTAAATTGATAAAACAGAGATGAGGAGGGAACTGAAATGTTCAGAAAACATCTCAAAATCTTTAACAAGCCATGACTCATTTCTCATAATCTTTTTACACAAGACTTCAACCCCATCTTCAGATGCTTAAATTTAGGAGATAGTTATTCTTAAAAGTCACTCGTTTTAAATGAATTATTTTCAGATGGCAAATGACCATTCAAAAGTTCTTTGCTGGGATAAAAGTTAAACATAAATTAGGAACCCAAAACTTTCCCTTAAGGACGACTACTTTCTATAGAGAAAGCACATGTGAGATTCAAAAGAGACATGATGTAACTCCACCCACATATCTATAATTTGAGATAAATTTGTTATACCAATATACGGAAAGATGTTAAACAAATACCTTTTGCTTTGGAATGCTTTCCTGCAGTTTGGAGCGCGACTCCATAAAGAATTCTTTGGTTACTGAAGAATGACTGGATATCTTTTCTGTTTATGATAATATGACCAAACCGTCCAATAAACCCCTTATATTCTAAGATATCTAGATAGAGGAATTATACTCTTACTGCACAAAGTATGCTCTATTCAAGCAGCATAGGAATTTCAAAATCCATCAATGGCCTAACTACACTGTTCCATCCAAATTGCACTACTAGTGCAAAAGGGGCCAATTCAAAGCTTTCCCATCTGCTTACTATTTTCCTACATTCCCCAAGCACTTTAAAGGAGCTTAAAAGTAAAGTACTCCTGACACGAGTATGAATTCATCAGTTAAGGATAATGGTTCATCTAAGCCAGTTAATCAGATAGAATCCAAAACCAAAAACTGACCTCCGTTTAACTGGCTTGACTCATAGTACACTGACTTGACTCATAGTACACTGGCTTGACTCATAGTACACAACGCTTCCGCGAGTGAAAAACTAAAATGGTCAAACATGCACCATATTTACAGAAAATGATGACAAAGGATGTCCTAATTCAACACCTAGATTCTCGCTAAGGCTCACCCATTAATTCAATCAACCATATACCAAGCATTAGATGCTTGTAAACTATAAGCATCAACTCATAATATCCAAGGTACACAACATATTTCAGGACAAAAGATAGGAGCAAACAAACCTGATAAATGCCACTTACAAACTCCAGCAGAGACACAAAAGGTTGAGAAGTTGTTTCAGAAGAATGATGAGAATGTATGCTACCATCCAGCACAGGATCATTCGAAACGACATGACGATATGCACCAAGCACATTCATAGCTTTTTCTTTTGCTTCTTTAACCTACAGATAATTCCACAAGAAGCATGTTGAATTGGAAAAAATTAGATTTCTTATGTTATCAAACATTAAAAACAAATTCAAATTCTTCTTTGAAAAGTTTCTTAAGCTGCCAAACATTGAAAAGAAACTCCAATTCTCTTGATGCAAGAATGGAAATTCAAAAAAACATCATCATCACGATAAACATTCACCGCAATGCAACACCTATATCACCATTCTGCAAATGACTTGAAATTGAAACATAATGAACTCATTCTCCTTGTGCCATTTCTGACATTTTACCCCAAAGAATAAGAGCTCAAAGCAATATCCACTTACCCTTAGGCTTTCCTTCTTTAAAACTAATACTCTTTGTTGGCATATGAAACTTCTTACTTTTTTTAATTATAATGGCTTAAATAATTTTTCTTGAAATCTAGTGGACAATGTAAACTTACCTTGTCTCTACCAAGCGGATGAGATAGAAAGCATGTAACCATTTTATGCAGGTAAGCATCATACATATAAATCATATCCTCGTCATCGTTCTGCAACAATAACAGAGCTGAAAATCAATGCAAGGTCAAGTATAATAATTCACCAGAAATTCAAAGGAAATATAAATCACTTTTCTTCGACTAACATGCTATTCAAGAGTTAGAAATTTAAGTGGCTAAAAAAACAAACTGCAAATCAGCACCATACATCAGAAAAAGGAAAGGCCATCTAAGGCCAAATTTACCCAAATGAGGGGTGAAACACATAATGACTGCAACCAGCAAAAGAAATTTTTCATCCAAAGCAAATAACACAAATATCTCCAGACAGAAAGTCAACATAAAATCACAAAAAAAGAAGTCTGGCAAAAATCGATAACAGCATAAGCAAAATGAATAATAACAGCTATTAAAAAATTGGTTGAATTAAAAAGAACAGAAAAGAAGAATGACCTTTAGAAGTCAACTGTAGATGAAGCTATACAAAAAAGCAAATAGAAATATAAATGCAAACTAATTGCAATATTAACACAAGCTTGCATTTCTCAAACAGAAGATCAGATAAAATTTTGATTTTCAAAATTAAAGCCCATAATAAAGGTCCACCATTCCTGAAGGACAAAATTGAGCATCTATTTAAAGAAATCAAAACATAATATTTCTATGTACTTAAGCATAACCATATATTTGAAAAAATTCAGCAGGCCAATTTGATTTGAAGTATGCCTAACTTAGCGGACACCTCCTTTTTAGGCTATTAGTGATCTAATCTATATAGTTATATAGACATATCCATATATGCATGCACACAATTGAGAGTGAGATTGCTTTAAACTCCTTTACTATGTATTCTCCTTACTTTCATCTTCCTTCTGTTATCATATGATCTGGATATAATTTTTGTAAATTCCAAAACCCACAAGCTCTATATTTTACCCCCAAAACAAAGAAATGCATCCTCATACGATTCATAAAATTGCTTTTGATGAAATATCCCCCAAAATAACTTCAATATATCCTTCTACAATTGGTAACATCAGCTTTCAGGTTCATAGCAACTGACTCATTGTACTGAAAAAATCAGACACCTGTACCTCAGGTATCATTCCTTGAATCCATATCACCCATGGCCAGAGAGGTGGAATGATTTCTCACAGAAGCAAGAACAAAGAAACATGAAAAATAGCTCCAAGTATACACAAGAAAGCAGAATCATGATGACATCTATAGTAACTCTGTTGGATGGGCAGCACAGGAGAAAACATGACTAACTTGTGTTGAAAACCATAGAAGCAAACACTGACCTGAAAAGCAGCAGTTCGCAGAATCTTATCCAGCCAAAACTGGAAAACATTGTTGGAAAAAACAATGTCCAAGCACGAACGAATGTATTGCACTTGATTAGATGAAGAACCAGATGAAGTATCTTTTACATCAAAACCATCATGTGTTAACATCAGATGTACAACCCATGCAAGCCTTACACAATCAACAAAACCCTCAATAATTGGATCATTTGCAGTAACCATAATCTACATGAAACATTACCTACATAAGTATGGGCAAAACTACCAGAGCATTGTACACAAAAATTTCAATGTGGCTTACAGTTTTCTGGAAATCATTCTGAAACGAAGGCTCACAAGACAATACAGAAACTTTATCAGGTACCGTGCTCAATGCGTCTGAGATGAAAGCAATCACAAGAGAGAAAAGAAGGCTATATATAACCTGCAGGAAGTAACCATTTGATTATGAATACAAAAAAAACACAAGGATATCAAATGCCAAGTGTAAACAGGTATTCCAAGAAAAAAGCACAGTACTTCAGCTCATGTTTTATGCTCTATTCATTCAATTACAATTTCCATAACAGTGCAACAGTAAAGTACTACTATTGTTAATTACACGCATGCACTGCCCCCAACTCAAAGTCAGAAACATAGGCAATAACAGATAAGTAAAGCGGATTTGTAGGAAGAAAGATCGTCTATTATTATCTTTTTTATGTGTCTTTCTAAAAATGTATGCCTAGAAATTCTTCTCTCTACCAAATATACAAAAATTGATAAGATAAAATTACCAAGCACATAGGTAGATAAAAAACAATAATTGAGACGTATCATAGAGGCCTAGAAGGAAGCCAAAAAGCCTATCTGTTACAGCAGACTTTCCTAGATATTTGATTTTGTTCCGTCAGATCAATGTAATGAAGGCATCATAACTGTCAGGAAACTCATACAAACTTAATTCCACTGCTTTGGAAACTGAATAATCTATTTCTAGTAGCAAGGGCTTCAATCACTACAGATAATCATTAGAGGAAAAAAAAAAACTAAAAAAAGTGTATTGAACTAAAATTTCATGGGATCCTTCAATAAACTACATAATTCAATTTTATAGATAAAGTTGCAATATTTCCAAACTGTACAAAATTAAGTATGAATAAAATATCCAAATTTTGTTTCCTCTCATAACCGGCATCAAACACGCAATTATATGATCAAGCAAAGGACCACCATAAAGTGTAGTTACCAATTGCCAAGGTGTTACATAAGGTACAGCTTTTATGAGTAATAAGGCAAGACCTGATGCTTCAGAACTTCAGTGCTTCGACTAAAGTCCTCTGCACTATCTTTTAAAGCAGCAAATATGTCTTTTACATCTTTAGGACCTGCAAGAAGCAAATACCAAATAGCAGATAATCGAGTATTTACTTCAAAGCACAAGCAGCAATTGCAATGTTATGATTTGACACTTAGGGATGCATCAATTAGCTAACACCCATTTAAATTAACAAAACACATAATTTAGACATAGCGTCATTAAATTCATTTCATTAAAGAAAGGGAATCCATGATCAGCAACTGAAGAGGTGGCAAGGTAACACAGACACATAACTGGAACAGATTCTCAGAAAGGTCATTTTCACATAAGACCAATTCAAATTCCAATCCTAAAAACCATGCAGGCTTGTTATTTTTTAGCATGAAAAATACAGTACCAAAGTAATCAATTTAACACATGTAAGAAAAAAGCGCATGGAAAGAGAAACAAACAATCAGCCATATCCAACCTGTCCTCACAACCAAAACAGAAAGAACAAGGCAATGACCAAGAATGACCCTTTCTCTACAAACCACAGCTTGCCGTTCCACTAGAGAACCCCTTGAGTCAAGTACATAGCGTTCTGAATTTGGCCCACCCAAGCCCGCGGGTTCTTCTCGATTCAGTTCCTGTAAAAACGAAAACAGAAAGGATGAAGCAGATGAACAACAATAACAAACAATAAAAGAAATCATACTGCAATGAGTCCAGACAAACAACCAATTAATTTTTTTATGAAACAAACACAAGAAATCAAACAGAACCAGTGAATATACAAGATTAAAATTTTGTTAAAATAAAATCAAGCCAAGCCAAGCCAGAATGTTAACACTGGCTACTAGTTATTAAAATTTATCATCCTCATGAAAACATCATCACAACTACATAATTCAGCATTATTTGAAGGAACTTGACAAATTGCTGACATAACTTCAATATTATGTTCTATTGTTTGTTAATCCCTAGCAACAAGGGAGCTACAACATTGTTGGTTTATAAAGAGACCAACAGCCTTTCTATAGTCACCTTTATTAGTGATATAAACCGCTGTCTAGCTCCAGCAGTAATAAGATCTTCCAAGTATCTCTGGATGTCAGCCAAAAGATCAGCTTCAAGCCCTTGGTCAAGAACGACAGCCTGCAAAGGACTAGCAAAATGATGCTTTACAAATTTTGAATCTAAAAAATAAATAAATAAAACAGAAAAAAAAGAAGTAAACTTTTTGTATTGTAAAGCAAAGCTTTTACAATACCCGAAGTAGAGTGTAAAGTGCCGTTATTAGATCTCTCCTCTCTGTATACCAGAGTCCTGCTGCAAGGCGCAAAATTTCCAAAGGATCTCTTCCTATTAAGCCCCACTAATGGTCCAAAGATGACAATCATCAGCTAAATTGGAGAAATTCAACACCTCACTTTTTATAAATCACAGAAAGAAAATGGACAGAAAATTGTTATCCCAGTTTCACTGTTCCTCATTGTCAATAAGAATGAAGAGAGAGAGAGACAAAGATTCCACCTCTTGATTGGCAGAAACAAGCAAGCGAACACAGTCAATTTCATTAAGATGGAGATCATCACTGAGTTTAAGAGCCTGAAATTTCAACAAGTTGTGTGTGATATTAACCAAAAAGCTGAAGATAAAAACAATAAAGATAAGAAAAACATACCGATATCAAGAGAAGATATTTAGAAATTATTTTTTGAAGCAGAAAACTAAGAGCTATAACAGCTATCTTCTAGTTGCAAGAGCCCTTGCCTTTTCATAGGTCAATCAACAAAGAAAACAAAAGCCCTCAATGACCAAAGACATTCACCAAAGAATAAGACAACAAAGCAGTGGAAATTTGACTGAAAAACTATTAACACCAGCCAAATGTCTCCTTAACATCTGTAGAGTACTTTGTCATTTGTCACCAAAGAAGTTAAGTAATGCCGAGAAACTGTTATTTTTTCTTTCAATCTCCTCAAGGACTGAAGATTTACAATTATCAGTTAGCCAATGCTTTAATATGTAGAGTCAGGTAATTGGCAACAACATACTGTACGGTGGTTTCAAATGTAATGGGAAATCGGACAGAGACAAAGCTAATCTTCATTTTTTGGAAATCAGAAGAAACAATCACCTAAATTAACATTGAAGGATCTCATTCATAATTCAAGCACCATACTGCTCATCTCCTATGGGAATGCCCAACCACAGAAATATTTTACAAGAATATCATGTGTAGAGCCAAATTTGTTTGCTTAGCTGGGAAAAGATGCACTTGCAATGGAAAGAAAGCTGACCAAGTTAAATCAGGCCATGTAGAGGAAGTGATTGGGAGAGAAACAATTGCCATTATAAATGACTTGGCAGGTGGAGGGTAAATGACTAAGAAGGCTAAAGTACATCAAATAACAGCGATAAAAAAAACTTCCACAAATTCCCAATCTAAAGTAAAGTACTACAAAATAAAATAGTCTGTATTGGAAAACCCCAATTCGCAATTTTACGAGGAGAACAGTTAACATACATGGAAAACTGCTTATGAACGATAGCTTACAGTTCCTGGTTTAACGTTACCCACAAATGCAGCAAAATTAACACAAGAACTGTAATCAAGAATATTAACACAAGAACTATAATCTCTCCTCATGTATGAGCTTTTCCTAAGGTAGTCGTAAACAAGAATATTATCGCAAAGTAGAACCACGGAAACTAAACCATATCAAGATTGCGGCCAATTTATTCCTACATACAAGAAAAATCAAAATTAATAATAATCAGCTTAAGAAAATTTGAAGTTAGAGAGAAACAAACAATCTGAACATCTTGATCATCAATCGTAATTGATCCACAGTCCGGTAGTCTAACTTCCTTCAACTGCACCTGAGCTCGATCCGAGGGTTTCGGAGGCTAAACATCCAAGAAAAAAGACAAAGATAAAACAGTTACAAGAAATACCTGAATATACTGACTCAAATGTGTGTGCGAGGCATGTGAGTTTAGTAAAGTACTAACAGGATAAGAAAGCACGTCGCGGAGAGAGGGGAGAGATTGGCGAACTGCATGGATGAGTTCTATCCTCTGCGCCGGCGTCGGAGGGTTTGGCCCGAGCAGCGACTCTTCAACTATCGATAAAAGTTGCTTCGGCGACACCATCTTTATACCTAATTTTTCAATTATCAGTGAAATTGAATTTATTTCTCAGCCAAGAATATGAGAAGAGAGGGGGAGAGTGAAGAACTTGGCTAAGAATATGAGAGGAGAGAGAGGGAAGTGAAGAACTCGGCCAAGAATGGGTGAAGGAGAGTGGAAAAAAGGGGAAATAATGCAGAGCTTACAGGAGAGAGAACGAGACGGAGTGAGAGGGCGGGAAAAGCCCTAGAGGTGAAGGCGTTTGGGAGCGGTGAATTTTCCGTAACAGTGAAGGGGAGCGATTTAAACGTTTTTATAGCTTTACCTCCGCGTGGTTAGAACTCTTTTACTTATTGGGCCTCTTGTAAAGATCCCCGAGCAAGAATTTCCGGCCCAAGCGGTAAAGCTTCTTGATTACGTGGAAGAGAAAAACTTAATGAGTCCGGAAAAAAAAAAAAAAAAGGGTCTATAATTTGCTGAAACAAGTGGAAAATCCAATAAGAAGGGCTTTTATTTTGGGAGAATAAATAACTGGATAAAGATTTATCGGCTGTGGAGAGATAAAAGGAACTGTGCAAAAATGATTTTGACACGACAAAGTATATTTGAATTTTAAATTCATGTTCTTGGGTGAAATTTTGTAGAACGCGACTTAACAAATACGAAAGGAACAAGGGATGTGATCAATTAAAAAAAAATACAGAAACTAACGATCTGGACATTTGGATCTGAGGTTTGTTGGGCCAAGAATCTGGTACTCCAACGCTGTACTTGAGATTCGTCTACGGTGTATGGAGTCTGAACATGAAAAGACAAACGTTCTTGTCACACTGGGTTGCTGGGTCGGTTACGAATGCCCAGTAGGACGGCAGAGTGGAAAATAACCGCAGCAAGCGAATTTTAAGCCCATAATAGTTCATGCCCGGAGTACTTTGCCATAAAAAACCCAAATCCAATAAACAAGGCGTCAAAACTCTAGTGGACTTGCTATCAACATCTTGAAAGAGTTGTTTAGGGAAATATGATTCAGTTGCTTTTGGAAATAACTTTTCACTCATCTAACTATATTATAGAAAGTCATAAGAGTTACTATAGTAACTCCTACGCTTGACGTGTGGCACTCTAATTAGGGAGTAAATGATCTCTTTTCTTATTGAAATGAGAGGCTTCTTGCCTTAATGGAAAGGCATTTAAGCCATTCTCCAATCATTAATCGCATATAATATTAAAAGACAGTGGCTATGTTTGGATAGCCTTTTTTGAAATTTTTGAGAAAAATTTTTCCAAATTGTGTTTGGCATGAAAAAATTTTTTGGTCAAAAATTACAAAAAATTTTTGGTCAAACTTTTTTCACCAAATATTCTTACCAATTTTCATTTGAAATTTTGAATGAACTTTAGAGATTTTTTTTTGTAATCATTCACAAAAAGAAGCATGTTTGTGTTCAAAATTTGTTTAGAAAAACTGAAAAAATTGCTAATAACAAAATAAGATCCATATTTTGTAGGTTTTGAGATCAGATGTCGAAGTGGACGACGCAATGGACGATGAAGCGGACATCCGCTTCTTTAAGCGGACGTCCGCTTTTTGAAACTACCATTATGTCACATCAAAAAAAATTTCACATTCAAACACTTTTTCACTTTTCCCAAAAAGTCAACAAAAAATAATCCAAATAAATTTTTTCAAATAATCTTCAAAAAATACTCCAAATAATTATATCCAAACGAAGCCAGTATTTTTAGGTAAAAAAGAGTTAGCCTTATTGAAAATGAAAACAAAACATTAATAACATTTGTGTTTATTAATGGCTATCTCTCTTTTTTTTTTTTTTGGGTAACCATTAACTTTTTTTTTTTAACTTTGTAGTTATGAGTTTTTTTTATTATTTAGATTTTGATACTTACAATTAGTTTTTTTTAGAAATTTTAACGCATTTTTATGCAATTAAATAGGAAATTGGTAGAGCTTAACACAATGTAAATATAATTGTTTATCATGAATATCAAACTAATTGTTGTACTGATACCGAAATTGCTATTGGATTCTGCATTAATCATGTCAAAAATTGTTTTAATATTATTCTTTTCAATTTCTTCCCAATAGTGTGTATGGTTTGGTTGTTTAAAAGATAATAATTAGCATTTGTTTTTGAAATATAAGTTTACTAACTAGCAATGTGATTGATTGCATGCTCACTGGAGAAATTTTATAGCTGCAAGTTAGAGATAGAGTTGGGAAGATTGATGAAAAATTATACTGAGCTAATTGTTGTAAACATTATTAGATTTTAGATGATTCTAATGTACTTATATGAAATTTTTTGCATGCTTAATTTAGTTGTATTTTTGAGTGAGTATAAGTTGTGCCTTGCACAGCCGACCTTTCCTAGTTTCTTAAAAAACAAGAGCAAAAACATATAACCAATTTTTTTCAACAGATTTATAAATTAACAGCATTTAAGACTTCTTTTTTAGGCTATAGCGGTCAAGGTTGGCCAAAGTAACAGATACTGAACGTGATATCGATATGCAAATTAGAAAAACGTCCTTACAAGTTTATATTTTCCCACTGTACAATATATCTAGCAAAATGATATTCTCGTGCTTTTAAATACTAGTCCGATTCACAAACACAAAGGATTTTACAGTTTTTAACTAAAAACGACTGATAAAAACTGTGGGACCAATATAACGTCAATGGAAAACCTTTTTTTCTACTTTACCATGCCGTGTGAGCACTACAAAATTGTTACACATACGTACATTCAAACAAGTCCGATTGGCTAATATTCTCAAAAAGGAAAGAAAATGAAAAACCACATAAAACAATGAAGCTCCATTTGCCGCCAAACAATGTAAGAATAAAGTTTCTAATTGCCGGAGCTACGCACAATCAAATAAACATTAAGCGACATGGTTTCAACAGCCTGCTGCCGTCCATGGAATCCTTGTTCAAGTTCAAACTGGTATTTGACTGTTTGGTCTCGCATCTATCTATTTTGTTTGTTTTGCTGTGCCTCGTGGTTGACGGTAGAAGAGCATCTATGGAGTTGCTTCAATTGTTATTCTCTTCTTGTCCTTTTTTTATATTTTCCCTTAAAACGTTTTGTTGCATTTCATGTGATTTTCTTTCTCGTCTCAGCTTGATGCTTGTTTTCTTGAACGGGATTTTTGATGGAGAGTTATTAATATTAATTTCCCACTTGACATGAAAATAACACCTTACCACCTCACTGATTAGCAAAGCTAAATGGTAGTAGTAGTCGCTAGCTGCCAAAAGGGATCAACAAGAATATATTGGCTGTTGGTATGTGAGTCATTTTACATTAGGTAAAAACTGAAATTTACTGCAAATCAAATTGGCTGAACAAAACGTTTCTTTCTTATTATTTTTTTTTTCTGACTGATACAAGAGCACCATTGATTTCCAGTGGAGAAATAAATCAACCCATAATAACTGTCCAAGTAAACTAAAATTTCACTTGAAACGAATGTCAAACATGTGAACTCATCAGTCAAGCACAGTGTACCATCTAGCATTTGAAAGATTCCAAGGGTTTACGGACTGGGTATTGGTCCATGGGCCAATTTTTCACTCGAATTGATTTTACCAGTTTAATACAAATTCTAACCATACACCGAATAACCGAATAACCATTACTCAAAAAATCAATTCAAGTACAACCGAATACCCTAATTGATTATTTTCAATTTTTTTTTAAAAAATTCATTTATAATCATTAGTTCAATTTTTATAAATAAATCATTATTTGCTAAAATAAAACTAATTCAAACTTTCTAATTTTTTATTTTTACAAAAATAATTGCTTAAAAATACAAAACTTACGTAAAAAATTTTATTTATCCTCACAACATAAAATATACTTTAATTTTAACCAAAAAAATAATTTATATTATATATGTACAAGTTTGGGTAACCGATGGTTCACAAGTTACTCAAACCGATTGGCTAAATACCCAATCACGTGATAGAAATTGATTCAGGTACCTTTTTTTAGTTTAAGACCAAGCAGTTTTACCGATTTTTAAAATTTTTGAATTTTTTTGAACACCTTAAAAAATATAAACTTTTCAAAAACAACGAAAATCTTGTTGTGTGGTTAAAAAAAAAAAATCCGATACACAGATGCATGCTGAGCAGACGGTGTCATAAATTATACGGCTAATTGATTAGAATATACCTCGAAAAAAAAAATTGTCAAATGTATATCTGTCAGATGGGCGTTGGTAGAATATATACTCGACGTGTTTCACAAACACGTCGAGATATTTTTTTTTAAAAAAAATGGCATCCCGACGTGTTTCTGGAACACGTCGAAGCCGACGTGTTTCAGAAACACGTCGGCTTACCCGCCAGCCCGACGTTGCAAACACGTCGGACTGGACGTGGAATATTTAAAAAAAAAACTATTTATATTTATAATTTTAAATGTAAATTATAAACAAATGTTATATTTATAAAAAAGTACACAACATAAATATAAATGATCTGATAATTATATTTATATATAAATAAATATTAAATTATATTTATATTTATGAATAAATATACAATATTTACAAAATTATCAATTATAAAATTCAACTATGTAATGTGTATTAAAAAAATTATATTATGATATATATTAACTACTTAAAATTTTTAATCATAAATTTTACTTTTTTGTTCTTTCGTTAAAGAGAATTTGTTAGTTAATAACAATTGATTGGTGATTTATTTGATTGGATAATACTTATTGGGGCTAATATACATTTTTTAAATGTTGGAGTATAATTGTTGGGCCACTTTTATGTTCAATCCAATAATTTAATCTAAATCGAAATTCGATAAATATCGAATTTGATACCGAATTTGAACTATGAAATAACTTATTCATAAATATAAGTTATAAATATAAGTCATTTTTTTCAATAGTCACTTTGATATTGATAGAATAACAGATACATAGTTGAGATAAAGGGAAGGAACCCTCTTTTTTTAATGTATATTTAGATCAATTAGCCCTAAATTTAGCTTTAAAAAAATTAAATTGGGGACAGGAAATGCATAGAATGTAAATTAACCTTAAACCCTTCAAAAAAAATTTTATTTGGTTAAGACTAAGAATCAGAGTTGCATTTTCTCTCGCTATCCTTACATTCTATGCATTTCCTTTCCCCAATTCAATTTTTTTAAAGCTGAATTTATGGCTAATTGATCTAAATACACATTAAAAAAAGAGGGTTCCTTCCCTTTATCTCAACTATGTATTTGTTATTCTATCAATATCAAAGTGACTATTGAAAAAAATGACTTATATTTATGAATAAGTTATTTCATAGTTCAAATTCGGTATCAAATTCGATATTTATCGAATTTTCGATTTAGATTAAATTATTGGATTGAACATAAAAGTGGCCCAACAATTATACTCCAACATTTAAAAAATGTATATTAGCCCCAATAAGTATTATCCAATCAAATAAATCACCAATCAATTGTTATTAACTAACAAATTCTCTTTAACGAAAGAACAAAAAAGTAAAATTTATGATTAAAAATTTTAAGTAGTTAATATATATCATAATATAATTTTTTTAATATACATTACATAGTTGAATTTTATAATTGATAATTTTGTAAATATTGTGTATTTATTCATAAATATAAATATAATTTAATATTTATTTATATATAAATATAAATATCAGATAATTTATATTTATGTTGTGTATTTATTTATAAATATAACATACGTTTATAATTTATATTTAAAATTATAAATATAAATAGGTTTTTAAAAAAAAAATATTCCACGTCCAGCCCGACGTGTTTGAAGGACACGTCGGGCCAGCGAGTAAGCCGACGTGTTTCTGAAACACGTCGGCCTCGACGTGTTCCAGAAACACGTTGGGATGCCATTTAAAAAAATATATATATATACCTCGACGTGTTTATGAAACACGTCGAGTATATATTCTACTAACGCCTATTTGACAGGTACACATTTGACAAATTTTTTTTTTTGAGGTATGTTCTAATCAATTAGCCAAATTATACTTATCTCGTCTATGTGAATAAAACGCATATATAACTGTTGAGAGCAACAATATTTTCAGTAAAAATATGGTAAGAACCGTTTAACAATATACTAATATCTTTTCATAAAGATGTGGTAATTTATTAGTATTTATAGAAATTCATGTAGGGTCCGTAGTATAGTATTCCGCAGCTTTTTAACTTCTTGTTATCCAGGTGTAGTAGCTTAATGGCATGGACGTTGGTACCAGTAGCTTTCAGCAGTGATCACCCATCTTCAGTGTTTTTCCATTCCCAGGCTTAAGTACATTCCTTAGCAGGGTGCTCGTCACTGCTTTTGCTTCTCAACTCATTCAGAACACTGAAGTTAATTTTGAGGCCAAAAATTTCCAATGGAAGTGACAAACAGGTACATAGTGATTAAACATCATATTGATGGAACACCACAAGAATCTGATTTTGAGCTCAAGACTCAGTCTCTTTCTTTATCGATTGAGCCTGGAAATAAGGAGGTCATTGTGAAAAATCTTTACTTATCCATTGATCCATACCAATTGAACCGCATGAAGCAAAGAAGTTCCTCACAGGCGGCCACAGGCTTTGCAAGTGCTGTTACACCTTATGAGGTAAGTTTCAATCAAAGAGATATTCAGAGTTAATAATTTCCATCATGAGGGTTGCATGAACACTAATATTCAAAGAAAATATCTTGTGCTATAGGCCATTGATGCTTATGGTGTGGGAAGAGTTGTTGCTTCTGGAAGTCCTGAATTTAAAGAGGATGACTTGGTTTCCGGGCTTCTAAGCTGGGGAGAGTACAGCACTATAAAGAAGGCGGCTTGCTAAATAAGGTTGATGGCATGGGATTTCCCATTTCTTACCATGTAGGAGTTCTAGGTAAGTCCCCCCCCCCCCCCCCCCCCCCCCCACACACACACACACAAAAGAAAGAGACATTTTAGTTACTGCTTCTAGACCAAACGGACATTTTAATTTCAAGCTAATAGCCTCAGGATTTTTGAAAAAATTGAACTTTCATTTTGTCTAATGTTTGTTGTGTAGCATTCAGCGGGCTTACGGCTTATGCTGGATTTTTCGATGTCTGTGAACCAAAGGAAGGGGAAAAAGTATTTGTCTCCGCTGCTTCAGGTTCGGTAGGGAATTTAGTTGGACAGTATGCGAAGCTGTTTGGATGCTATGTTGTAGGCTGTGCTGGAAGCCAAAAAAAGGTTAGACCTTCTTTTTTGGTGGACGCTATTTGATTTCCAGCTCTCCGTATGCATTCGAGCAGAAGCTGAGCTTTGTTTCTTATCTGAATTTTCTCTTTTTTGTTTCTTTCTTTTTCTCGAGGGAGAATTTCTTTTTTTTAATTGTATTGACAAGATTGATAATACGAACTTTTTTTGTCAGTTTAAGTCAAACATAAGATCAACAATTAATCTTTTGCGTTTTGAAGGTCCCAAGCAGATGGTTGGGTGTCACTCCTTTCTTGCCCTTCTCGTTCTAGATGTTGAGTATTGTGCGATTTGGTAGCAGTGTTATTTTTGTATGCTATCAATTCTTGAAAAGTGGAATTTTCAAAAGGATCCGTGTAACCGTGAATAAATATGCAGGTGGACTTACTCAAGGAGAGGCTTGGTTTTGATGATGCATTCAATTACAAAGAGGAAACTGATCTTAAGTCGGCTGTTAAAAGGTTCGGTCCACACCAATTTTTGAATGTCATGAATTTCAGTGATTCCTTTAGTTGAGTGTTTATGAAATTTTATTGAAAGCTCAACCCGTATGTTGGGTGGTAGGATAAGGAAGTTAAGAAGTTTTTGTTTTGAGCCAAGCTTAATTCATTGATTCATTCTTTTCACTCTTAACATCTTGATGTTTACAAGACTCATTTATAGGTGAACACATCATTCTAGATCCATTGGAATGCTCAGAGAAAATTCTACACTAATCACTTGCCAACTAACACATTAACACAACTTGGCAACGAACTCTAAACACATTAGTCAAAGCACATTACTCAACACCGTAATCTAAATTTGGGTTCGCATTTGTACAATAGAGATGCTGGTTTAAGATATTTGCTAATTTCTGATCTTTATTACTCTAGGTACTTCCCAGATGGGATTGACGTGTACTTTGATAATGTGGGAGGAGAGATACTAGAAGCAGCAGTTGAGAACATGAATACATTTGGTAGAGTTGCTGTTTGTGGTGTTATATCTGAATATACAGACAAAGGAAGACGTGCTGCTCCAGACATGGTAGATATTATTTACAAGAGGATTAAAATTCGAGGATTTTTAGCTGCTGATCATATGCGTGTCTATAAGGATTACCTTTCAAACACCGTAGAGTACCTTCGGACAGGAAAGCTGCAAGTTCTTGAAGACATTTCACGCGGTGTGGAAAGCATACCATCTGCTTTTGTAGGTCTTTTCCTAGGCAACAATATTGGGAAAAAAATGGTTCAAGTCGCTGATGATTGAATAATTGATCATTTTGCTGGAGTTTCAGCGAAGTAAAGTAGGATGTTGGGGAGAAGAAGATGCTCCATTTCATGGCTTCCTAGCTTACAACTGATCTTGTAATCAAAATAATAGTTCCTCATAAATCAAGAGTCTTTCTAATTGTTACACTTATTCAAATGTACTGTCGGAAATTTTTGCTTTAAACAAAATGCTGAGTATTTGGCACCGAAACCAATTTTTTGGAAGATTTCAGTGTAATGGACTTCATCTTTGGATTCCACGGAGCCATGAATGGAATAGAACACCTGTACTAAGGAAGAGAGCGAGGGAGGAAGAAAAACAAATAAGAACCAAAAATTTGTGCATGCGCATTAGAAGAATCATACTAAGTACCCATTCGATTGTTCATATAATTGAAAAGGTTGTTGTCAATTTTTTTCTTTGGTTGAAACGCTTTGCATGAACTTGGAGGCATCTTCTTAGTTATCAAGTTCAATAAAGAGATTTCAAGTATATTTTATCTGCTAAGGAAGTTTCAACAAGAAGGGTCTTCTTCCACAATTATATTCATCAAAGTTCATATGGATTTAGAATTTGGTATTGAAGACCTGGTCTTAAAACATGTTATTACCTTGAATTAGCAGACCTAGATTAATTGTTATTGCATCATGATATTCATATTAGACCATTCTATGTATCTAGAAAAACGCTATCTTTCAAATGCATTAAGAGAGAGCACAGGAGAGAACTGATGCTCAGCTTTATTTGATGGTGTATTTACTGCTGTTGGACACCTAAACCTTGCAAAAGTTTGTCCACCCGTAGGACATGTGTTACACGTTTTCATAGAGGTTTCGGCAGCATCATAGTTTCGTAGTAG
This sequence comes from Mitragyna speciosa, assembly GCA_024721245.1. Classification (NCBI taxonomy): domain Eukaryota; kingdom Viridiplantae; phylum Streptophyta; class Magnoliopsida; order Gentianales; family Rubiaceae; genus Mitragyna; species Mitragyna speciosa. The sequence continues at coordinate 26,093,341 of CM045556.1, read as the reverse complement.
AATGGGGGAAGCAGGACTCGATTTTTATAATTGTTATCTATAAATACCTAAAAGGATGCACTTAATAAAACTGAGTCGTACAAGGATTATTGGAGTTGGTGACAGAAATGCTGCTTTTGGAAGAATTACTGGATTCAATTGGGTTTGAAACTTGATAAAATCCATTAAAGTTGGGAAGATGGGGTCCATAAATTTCATTGAGAGGCAAAAGTGCTCCAATTAAATAGCCAATGTAAGTAGCGTATTTCTAACTTTTTTCCCATTGCAGGAAAATTTCCTAACTTTTCATGCATTGCGTACGCGAAATAGTAATGAGTGTTTATTGTGCAATTTCAAAGTGATGCATTCATCCAACCTTTTTGGTTAAATTGCAGTGCCCCGAGATTAGACCCTTCAACAAAAGTTGATACGGAGCCATTATGTATAGCGTTCAACTGCATCCTAACTTCTTGTTTTCCTCTCCATATATATAATGGCAATGATAGCCCTTCCATTTCGAACAGACGAATTATTTTCTGCTGTTTCCTTCTCTGGAAGGAACTATATCCCCTACCAGTGTGTTTTCTTCTAATAGTATATTTCTTCTTCACTGGAAATTCGGAGGCCCATAATTTTCAATGGAAGTAGTAAACAGGTACATAGTCATTAAACGTAACATTGATGGAGCACCACAAGAGTCTGATTTTGAGCTCAAGTGTGAGGCTTTTTCTTTATCACTTGAACCTGGAAAAAGGGATGTTATCATAAAAAATCTTTACTTGTCAATTGATCCGTACCAATTCAACCGCATGAAGAACCAAACTCCCCATCAGCGAGCCACGAATTTTGCAGGCGATGTTACCCCTGGCAAGGTAATTTGCATTTTTAGTTCTACTGATCAGTGTCATTTCCATGGAGAGATGAACGCATTCTCATATGCAAATAGTTATTCTCATAGAAATTTATTTTTGTGAATAGTCCATCGATGGTTATGGTGTGGGGAGGGTGGTTGTGTCTGGAAACCCTGAATATGAAAAGGATGACTTGGTTTCTGGGCTGCTGAGCTGGGGAGAGTACAGCATAATGAAAGAGGTTGGTGGCATGTTGAGAAAGGTGGATAATATGGGATTTCCTATTTCTTATCATGTAGGAATTCTAGGTATGTTTTTATCATCCTTTCATTCTTGTGGACTGAAATTGTAGTTTAAGGCTAAAGCTCAGGATTCTTAAAAGCTTCTAAATATTTATTGATCCCATGTTTTTAATTCAGCATTCAGTGGGCTCACGGCTTATGCTGGATTTTTTGAGTTATGTAAGCCAAAGAAAGGGGAAAAAGTGTTTGTCTCTGCCGCTTCAGGATCGGTAGGAAATTTAGTGGGACAGTATGCTAAGCTTTTCGGTTGCTATGTTGTAGGCTGTGCTGGAAGCCCTCAAAAGGTCAAGCCTTTCTTTACTTGATTGGCAATTTTTTGTTTCCAGTATTCTACAAGTATTTAAAGTTTCGAAAATGAAGACGACCTTGTACATCACATGCTGCTTTTTTCTTTTTTCGTTTCTATTTGATTTTTTGCTTTGACTATGTCAAGAGAGATGGCATTGCTTATACGAGAACTTCAAATCAACCGATTTATGTGAACCACAGGTTTCAAAGGGTCTAGATAAAATGGTAGTGTAACTTCAATTCCTCGCCCTCTTCTGTTCTATGTTGTTGATTGTGCTAATATCCATGTTTATTTCTGTACTTTTTCTTTTTAACGAATGCAAGATACCTTGAATAAATAACAGGTAAGTTTGCTCAAGGAGAAGCTTGGTTTTGATGAGGCGTTCAACTACAAAGAGGAAACTGATCTTAATTCCACTCTAAAAAGGTGTAATTCAGTCTTTTCCTCCTGAATGTCAGAAATCTGAGTGTTTCAGAATTTTACCAAAATCTCTACCTGATATTTTGTAAATTGGACACCTGATTTCCTGATGCACTAAACAAATATGTTAGCTTACAATACTTGCTGATTTCTGAAAATTGTTACTCCAGGTACTTTCCCGATGGGATTGACATATACTTTGATAATGTGGGAGCAGAGATCCTAGAAGCAGCAGTCAATAACATGAATGCATTTGGTAGGATTGCTGTTTGTGGTGTTATATCTGAATATACAGATAATGAAAGACGTGCTGCTCTAAACATGGTGGATGTTGTGTACAAAAGGATCAGAATTCAAGGATTTTTAGTTGGTGATCACTTCAATGTCCATAATGATTTCCTTTCAACCACGGTTGGATACCTCCAAACTGGAAAAATGCACGTTCTTGAAGACATTTCACATGGTGTGGAAAGCATACCATCGGCTTTTGTCGGACTTTTCCAAGGGAATAATGTTGGGAAAAAATTGGTTCAACTTTCAGATGATTGAAGTTCTTTAATCATTTCTCTGGAGATAGATCATAACGAGTTTACCTAATAAATAAATACAAGTTCTACTCCTGGTGTGAGGCGTGGCCTTGTGACCGCTACAGCTTCTAGGATGATAGTTCATACATATTTCTTTTGTCATATTTGTAATGGTTGAAGTATTTCACGAATTATGTATCAAAAAGAGACGAAAAAATAAAATATATTTTATTGAATATCACATATTATTTTTTAATTATCGTTATGAATTCCAATTTGTAATTTAATAATCATTTAAAACTCAATTTGAGAGATTTAAAATGTACAATATATATTAGAAAGTTTCAATATCAGAACTCTAATTCCGTCAATAACAGGACGTTATTTAACAGCGGAATTAGACGCCTAGAGCATGTTAAATTCCATGGTCTCGAATCAGATGGCCAATTCCGATGATTCATAATTCAGTTAGTAAAACTACCCATACAAACGCCACGCTCGCATTTCTTACAGAAAAATGCAAATCTCTCAACCAGCTCAAACAAATTCATGCCCAGTTCCTCAAACTCTACCTCCCGGAAAACCCATCAACCATTGCCCCACTTCTCTCCTTCGCCGCCACCTCCAAGAATCCCGCTTTCTTTTCCTTCGCTTGCACTATTTTCCACAACCTTCAGTACAAGAGCACCTTCTTGTACAATACCATGATAAGAGGATACGTTCAATCACATCTAGCAGAACCCGCGATTTCATGCTATAAAAGCATGCTAAAAGATGGGTTTATTGCGAATAATTATACGTTCACGCCTTTAATTAAGGCTTGCTCCTTGGTTTCTCAGGAGTTTAATCAGATGGGTTTATTGGTACATTGCCATATAGTGAAATTATGTCTTGTTCATGACCCATTTGTTGTTAGCTCGTTGATTGAATTTTACTCGGTAAATCTTGATATGGGTAGGGCCCGTATGTTGTTTGACGAAATTCCTCAGAGAGATGTGGTTTTGTGGACTACGATGATTGATGGGTATGGAAAAGTAGGGAAGGTGGAAGAAGCAAGGGCCCTGTTTGAGGAGATGCCTGAAAGGAATGTGATTTCTTGGAGCGCAATAATGGCAGCGTATTCACGAGTCAGTGAGTTTAAGGAAGTGCTTAGTTTATACAGGCGTATGGAGGAAGCTGGTGTGAAGCCTAATGAGTCGATGCTCGTGACTGTTCTCATGGCTTGTGCTCATCTTGGTGCTCTATCACAAGGATTGTGTATCCACTCGTACGCCAGAAGGTGTGGATATGAGGCTAACCAAATATTAGCCACTGCATTGGTTGATATGTACTCAAAATGTGGTTTGGTGGAATTGGCCTTCTCTGTTTTTGATCGGATTGTCGACAAAGATACTGGAGCATGGAATGCTATAATTTCTGGTTTTGGAATGAATGGTTGTGCTACTAAATCACTTGAATTATTTGATCAGATGGTGCTCAGTGGAACTCAACCTTCTGAGGCCACATTTGTTGCTGTCATCAGTGCTTGTACACATGCAAGTTTGGTTGAAAAAGGCCTTTCGTTATTTGAAAAAATGAGTAGTGTTTATAAGGTCAAACCAAAGCTTGAGCACTACGCTTGTGTGGTTGACCTTTTGGCTAGAGCTGGTAGGTTGGAAGATGCTGAGAAGTTCATTGAAGAGAAAATGGGTGGAATTGGCAAAGGGGATGCTAATGCCTGGGGTGCTTTACTTGGTGCTTGTAGAATTTATGGTAATGCTGCAGTGGGGGATAGAATATGGAGAAAATTAGCTAAAATAGGTGTAAAAGATCAGGGGACTTCTGTCCTTTCCTATAACATGTATAGGGAAGCTGGCTGGGACATGGAAGCAAGGAGAGTTCGGAGACTGATTGAGGATACTGGGATGAAGAAGAAGCCAGGTTGTAGTGCTATAGAGGTGAATGGTTTGATAGAAGAGTTCCTTGCTGGTGACTTATTGCACCCAAAAGCACAAGAAGTGTGCCGGATGCTTGATTCTTTATTCAATGTAATGTGTCTTGCTGACCGAATTATGTACACATTTTGATTTTGGTTACTTTACTCAAAACATCATATTCTTTTCACTTTGTGAGATGAAATTATTTAAAGTTAACGTGAATATGTAGTATGGAGACTCCGATTTTACAAAACAAGTCCTACTTCTCCTCATGCGGAGTAATTAGCTTACTGCCTCTGGAAGAACATTTTCTGTGGTATTCTTGTTATTTTCCGTTCTCTTTGAAATATCTACAGATAGGTTTTCTATAAAGCAACAAGAGTTTTGATCCACTAAATCAAAAACTTGGATAAGGACAAGCCTCCTATGTTTAAGAGTACGCTGGCTTCTTTTCTTAATAATTAGCGGGACATACACCAATATACAATAATCTGTTTTTCTCATGATTCTGGTCTGCTCTATCGAGTTTCTAGTTGAGAATCTTGAGATGGCACCACATTGAACCGAATTGGCTGATAACACTTAATGGAAATGTCATAGCTAGTCGCAGATTGTATGGGTTATTCATGACAGCAATCAGCGTGAATTGCTTTTGATATCAAACGAAATTCTTCATCCAAGATTGATTGAACTAAGGTGGATATATTTGTAAGGGAAAGAGTCCAAGTTTCGGGAACCAGGTCCCCAATCAGAACTAATGTGTAGGTGATATTGACAACCGTAAGCAATTTGATAAACTATGAAGGATAAAAATCTGCACTAAAGGTGACTTTGCACTATGTATGTTGTCGAAACAACATCTTTACAGTGGTGGTTTCTGCTCCACCCGTTCATGAAGTCATTGAATTAGTGTAAAGCACCGCGTCCTAATGCTATCACAAGTTCTCAACCATAAGAACATGACAAGTTGTTTCAATCAATCAATACAAAGCAGCATCTGTTTATTTCTTTAACCTGAAAATTATTGTGTTGAAAAAGAAGGGAAGGTTGCTTACCATCCCAAACTGTATAATTCTCTACCTAAGTCACTTCCAATCCACTAACCTTCTGAGCAGTCTGATAAGCTGTGCCCCATAACTTGTTGAAAGAGGACATATTATCAGCCATTGGATTATTTCAATGGAGATGCAATCTCCATAAATTTGCTCGATTCTGGAGCTAGATGCAATGCTTCACATCAAAATCTTTATCCCCTAACAAATTGTTTATCAGATTTTTAAGTCTTTGAGCACCAGGCCCAGGCCTAAGAGCAGTTATATTTGTAATAATATACTGAAGATCAGTTGTATTTGTGTCACCTCCATCAAACCAGCTACCTGGGACAAAGCCATCAGCTTTGCGGCCCAAAACCTCAGAGTCAATCTTTTCAAGAACAGCTACCTCTCTGCCAAATTTTCTGGCAAAGGGAGCATTGCTATCTATCATTCTCTGGTAATCATCATCTGTGAGGAAATGAGGGTGCTGCTTTGGAGGGTTGTCCCAGGAGATGAAATGAAGGTCATGATTCACAGTGGTATTTCGAAACTCTTCTGCATTACAGATCACTGTGTGAAAATATCCTTCTGGAGAAGAAAGAAAATTGGCATAATACATTAAGACTATCCTAGGTAGGTTATCCCAGCCCCATACACAGTACTCAATGAAAGGGCGAGAGAGCATCATCCAAGCAGAACCTAATTGCAAAAGCCATGTCAGAAGTCAGAAAAATTAATACTATTGGCACTGTAGAAAATCAATTGATCAATAGGTTATGCAGTAATGGCAACTTTTGCTCTTGTACACCACAGACTGGTATTATCATTTGTGATATCAAATATATTAGAGATGTCTGTTCAACTTCAAACATCACTCGCTAAATAATACCCTAAAAAATCCAGCTCCTTACATCTCACTACTTCCTAAATCATCTGTCAGATAATTTACTTGTATATTATAGTGAACTATTGGGAACTATTGGGATATAACAACAAAAACATTTGTAATATGTTCAACGCTTGCTTCTTAGCAGTTCTTGGAGATTCTAATGTGTTCCAATGGTAATGTTCTATCAATTCATCCTCAAAATCCTAATACGTTAATGCTCCCCTGGTAGTAGCATATTTAGATACTACTGCATGAACAAATTAGAAAACAGTCACTAATTCATGCTTTAACTTTAATGTTGGATAAGGAACATCAGGACATGATGATGATGTCATTGAAAAAAAAAGGGAAAATAAAAATAACCTAATTCATGAGTGAAGTTCACTGAAATTTATATTTAAAAGTCAGACACTTAGATATAAAGCAATCGGAGCAGCTGCTATTACCATCCTATTGATGCTATCATGTAATGAACAAATTTTCCTGCAGAATGGATATTTCATCATGTTTGATCATTACTCTAGCTAAGGTTTGATAAAGCAGGTCGTAAATAGTGCACATTATCCCATCCATACCAAGTCTTGCTTGCCATTGAGTTATCTCATGATAATCATTCTTTTCCACTTAAGTGACAAAGGGATGGACAGAGAAGGTAAGCTATAACCAGAACGGATAATTAACTATTTCTCGTATATACTGCAGTATATTAGTTAGAAAAATTCACAGTTATCTATGTATAAATTCATTCTACTCGATTATGTTGCTCTAGATAGGGACCGAGTGTCTTCCATTTTCAGAATACATAACTTACTTCTATGATGTTGTTAATGTGCTATGGTTCCCACCATTATCATGGTGTAAGTTCAAATTCACAACAAAAATATATCTAATTAAATAATTTAGACCTCTTACCAGTAAAGAGTTTGAATGCTGTAGGCACACTCCTTTTCTGTGTGACCCAAAAAACATCTGATTTTTTCAAGCTATAGAGCCCCGGATCAATTATAACAGGCCTGGCTCTTTGATGCCTAGAAAATCAAAAACTAAAATTTTGAGGAAAACGACACCAAAAATGATACAACTATGAACTGTTTTTATCTGAAAATATGTGCAATTAGCTATTTCTTGTACGAATCAAGAGAAAAAGTGAATACATACTCCTTCCAACCAATGTCGCTAGTGTGCTCAATAAAATTAAGTTCCCTAGGAACAGTTGATAGAGTGTGAAGCAGATCTGTTAAAATGTGATGACAAACACACAAAGCAAACAGCAATCAGCAAGCATTTCCGTAATTTCACTTGTAATTCAGCTCAACCAATGATAATAATTAACAGCATAAATTCAGCGCAGAAATTTAACAGCACCCTGCAACCCAAACCTAAATTTTGTTATGCACTAAAACTTAACCACCTTACGCAGCAAAGATTTAACTGCAGAGCTAACATCCCACCCCAACTTGAAGAAATATCTCTCCCCCCACACCACCACCACCCCCCCCCCCCAAAAAAAAAAAAAAAAAAAACAACCACACAAAATATATATATAATCAAGACGATCCGTGAGACACAATTAACAGGTCCTGGCAACTGGTTAATCAAGAATAAAGACATAGCACATGGCACAGAAACAAAAGCCAGCCAAACCACAATTTATTGGGGAAGAAAACTGATAGGTGAGTAAAAGTAATACTCCTACATAGTAAAAAGTCCTAGCTCGTACCTTCCTGGGTGAGCAGAGGATAATCAGAAGCACTCAAATTAATAAACCAGTCCCAATCTCCACCTTCTTTCAACAAAATAGCAGCAGCATGAAGGGTATTAGTAACCATAGTAGGCCCTCTATAAGTCACTAAATTGGATCTCACAATTGCCCTCACATTCCCAACTTTCACAAATAAAGCTTCATTCTTTACAAAATTAACCAGCTCCAATCTCTCCTCAGCTGAAGCCTCAAGGTCCAAATGCACCACATACTGATTCAGTGGATGGTAAAGGGCCTTGAGTGTCCTCTTCAGGCTCTCACCATCTCCACTTGAACCAGAGATCAAATAAGCCAATCTCGGTATTCTTGAAAAGGGCTGTGTTGGAGATACATGCAACTTTGATTCAACAAAGACTGGAACTTCACTTTTGATACTATTGGATTTTTGCTCAAAAGGGTTGGCAGTAATAACTGGAAAGATAATAAGACAACATGAAATTGAAAGCGAGAAAATAAGAGGAAGAACCCATTTCTTTTTGTTCTTCAATGGCTTGTTAATTTCCATTAATTTCTCTGGAAACAAAGAGTGGCTGTTGCTGGCTGCTCTGCTATTTTCCCATATATTTAATTGTTTGCTGATGCTTTTTGGTACTGGTGTTTTTATGTTGGTGGTGACTTGGATGCCGCACCGCTAGTCACGGAATCTATAGATATCTGTTGTTACTATTTAATAGTGGATGAAATCTCACAAATTCTTGGTGCTAGAGTTTCTTTGCTGTTCTGGTGGAAAAATAATAAACTTTGATTGGGATCTAGAACTGAAGTGAATGTCTCTCTGGGCACTAACAAAACTTAGAAATCATATGTATTTCGCTTGGTCATCAAAATTAGCTATATTTGTACAATTATATATTTTAGTTATGAGATTATAATCTTTGTTTTTTAAATAATTAATTTTTACATCGTACCACTGCGTAAAAGCGGTGTCGTTAGCCGCATTAAATTGTCCTGTCTCGAAGGAATTCTTATAAGATGAGGAATGAAAACATTTTCCAATGAAATGTTGAAGTTTAAATAAATAAAAAAAAACTAATTTTTTTTGTTCTTTGCTAGTAGCATCATTTGTTAACATATATAGCTAATTACTTTTACGTATGGTATTGTCCGAAATTTTGTGCCGATGTCTTTTTTTCAGTTGCTCTAGAAAACATCATTTAAAGTTGTGATCTGGGACTTAAATCTACTAGTATTACTTTGCAAAACTGTCATGATGTAATTTAATTGCCATTGATGGCGTATTATCTCTTGTCCACTGAGTAATTGTGCACTTGAAGGATACATATTAACTTAATTATTTAATCAATAGAGAAAATAAAAGTTAGTGGGGGCATCTTGAAATAGACAATTCAACCAAATACGTCAAAGATTTTTGTATGATGAAAACCAAAATTAGTGGGAAAGTTTATCGTGTTCGCACATATTATTTTTATTCAAATTACAATGTTCGATTGGATAGTTTGATAATACAAGACACTAGAGTCGTGACGACCGAGATTTTCTTAGTCTTTGGGTCGGAAAATTTTCAATTTAATTTTTGTCTATTTGTAGCTTCAGTGCTACTTTAACCACATTTCCATTAGAATTGATTAATTATTGTCAAATGTACATATTTAAATGGGTAACGTATGTTAAAATATTACAAAATGAGAACAAAATGATATCAAAAAAATAATAATAAAAGATGAAAAAAATTATTGACATAATATACATAGTCTACGAAATTATCTACATGTCTTTAGTTTTTCAAAATCTAGGAGTCGAATGTAGTGACTTACAATTAATCGCACAAAAAAAAAAAAAAAAGGAAACTTTTTCCTACAATTCAAAGGCGCGTGGTCAGGAGACTCGGGAGTTGCTTGGGTGAGCGATTGGACAAGCCAAAGCCCAATGGCCAAGGAGCTGCGACTTTTGAGCCGAATATGATGAATCAGAACAAAGTAAGGAAGGTCCGGCTGGCCTTGGGTGCTTCTCGTCTGATTGATTGATGCCAAGGCCGTGTTTGGAACATCTGGCCAACTTGGCTCGGAACCGAGGTCACCCAATCGGAGAAGAGACCTAAAAAAAATGGAAATACAATTATCTACAACTAATATCTCCCTCTATATAATCTCTCCTTCTATCTCTCTCCCAATGATATACACAAACACTGCGCGCGCACACACGCACACACATATGTATTATGTATGTAGCGAGACAATTAAATATAGTTTTCTAATTAATGTTTTCTTATCATTTTTAATTAACATTATTCTTTTATTTAAAAACTTTCATATTTACCACTAATCATTCTAAAAATTGATATCTTTCTTTAACAATTACATATTCAATTTTAACTTAAAATTTGTCAACGTTACGCCAAAACATTTACTTTTTCTCATCATAGTTATCACAATCACTCTTCAATATCAAAATTAATTTAGCCATACATTTAAGATTATAAAAACATATTAGATACCTTAAAAATTTATAAACTTCCCTCTTTTATGAATGGTGACTTAGAAACATAATTGAAATCTTAAATTTATAAAATTTTAAAAGATGCCTTAAATTTTATTCATTTATCATGTGAATTAAAAGATTATTAAAATGTTTAATACAATGATACCAGGGTGCCTTTTTGAAATTTGACTAGAAATTAATTCTCATTTTTTGTTTGTTCAGGTGAATCAATACTATCGTATAGGATGGTTGCCTTTATTCCTTAAAAAACTAAAATTAAAGAAAGTTAATGATTGACCAAAAGTCTTTTAAGAAAACATGCGGAAAAAAAAAAAACTCCAGTACTATCTGTACAATGACCCCTGCTAGGTCTGAATAAAAAGCAGTTTTGTTCAGGACAAGTACTAGTATTAATTAACCAAAACAAATTCAATAAACTTGTTCCCAAAAAAGAAAAAAAACATTTAAACCAATTTTCGTAGTTCCCAAACAGCACCCAAGGAGAACCACTTAGTACACAACAAAATTGTGATGATTCCAAAAGACCAGCCCAGGGAATGAGCCTCCTAAAAGGAGCAAACAATACGGTCCCAGTTTGGTACCAAGCATTTTGGGAGTGACTTTACTTTATCGCATGATGTGGAATAATTTGGATGCCTGAGAGAATCGACATGAATCTGATGATCACATGCACCCATAGCATCAAAGAGCGGTGCATCCTCCGCGCAAAGTCAATAAAGTAAACCTTTTAATACTTATCAATTTTTTTTTTCAAAAAAAAAAAAAAAACTGTTATAAAGTACTGGTACTAAAAAGGTATCACAAATAACTGAACACAAATACTGTTTTAGAATTTTATCTTTTGTTGGAGTACTCCCCCTCCCTCTCTCTCTCTCTCTCTCTCTGTCTGTGGCTTTTCTTTTTTTTTTTTTTCTATGATTTCAAATCCTCCATCTTATACTGCTCTTATACAGTCATCATACGTATTAATTCATAATTTTTTAAAAATTTATAAACTTTACAAATTATTTTAATAAATACATATACAAATAAATGCATGACAACTCTAAAATAGCTACAGAGAGAACACAGGAGTTCTTGGAGAAGGATGATTTGGAGTGACCCCTTTTTTTTTTTTTTTTTCACTTGATGAAAAGCACAAGAGAAAAGGGACAGCTGCCACTCGGACAACGACACCCACTGAAAAATCACCAGGGCCGTATGAATAAAATATCTGAATACGGAAAGTTCGTCGGTGGTTTCACTGTTTAAAACTTTTTCCAGTTTGGTTGGGCTAATTTCGGACCTCTTTTTCCGAAACCTAAGATGCCCGGCCCAGAGAAGGCATGTCCGAATTTAACTTGATGAGTTGTTCGGTTTATCACAGTTCCTGGTTTAACACACCGTCAATCGCGCATGGCCAAAGCCTGAAGATGTTGAAATCCAACAGAACCAACCAACATTCGACATCAAAAATAGGCACTTGTGGAAAGAAAATCAATAGCGAAAAGCAAAAATTTGGCACTAGACTAGACTTGCAGTACACCAATGCAAAAATTTATGGACATGCCTTCTTGACTTTGGACTTCTGAGTTTTCTACAAACCAAGGACCACATTGCCGTAGAAGAAGACCTCAAAAAGAAAACATTACAGGCTACTTCCTAGTTTTCTTTTTCCTTAAAAAGGGATTATAAAATTTTCCATATTACTACTGCAAAAAGTTGAATACACGTTAAGACCAAGACTAAATAACGTTAAACGGTAACATTCAATGGTCAATGCCGTAAGTCACTGACTGGTCGGACGGGCGGGCATGTAAAAATCCTCGTAAACTATAAAAAAAAAAAGGCACCAAATTCTGGATCTTTTACACGTTAAAGCTTCAACCAATGCCAAGTGTCCAGTAATTTGCTTCTCCATTGCCTAACTAAGTTCTACCGTTCTTTTTCTATCCTTCAATTTGGAGATGTGACGATTTCTTTTTTAACCCAAAAATAATAATAAAAGTGCTGCTATGCCTGTGAAATACCAAGTACAAACAGTTTTAAATATTTCTAAATAATTGATGCATGCTTTAAAAAATTTTAGAAGTAAAACTACAATTAAAAAGTTAACTGTAATCCTCAGCAGTCATCCATTAATTAGGTTCGAGAAAGTTTCAAGACGCCCACCAATGGCAATGGATGTCCTATTTTTCCACCTTGAAGATGACCAACGCGTGCAATTTTACTTTCATGAGACCATTATCATCCATCTAATTTGGTTTATTGGTGAAGTGGAGATAGTCATAACAATCAATAAAAGCTGAGAAAAAATGGCAACATTTAGGTGAAGGTGCCACTTCTTTTGACCTATAATTCTTAGACGTTTCATTTTATTCATCCATGGATTTGGGGATTGATAGCGAAGGTGCTTCCCATGAAAGAAATGAGTGGACATATCTATTCAAGATCTTATTTTCACTACTTTGTATCTGATTTTTCACTCCTTAATTTCTTAATTTAAATTCTTTAGATTGAGATAGGGGAAGGAAGGAAGCATGAAGGGACCTACAAGAATTGAACTCTTGTTGGAATATTAGGTCCAGCTGAAAAAGCCGAGTACTAATTTTCCTAATCAATCGTGGCGTTTGGACAAAATTTTCCTCCCACGTCCCTCGACTAGGGGCTTTCATGGGAACAACCTGATATCTCTTTTTTTGAATGTTTCCAAAATGATTGCTGGCCTACCTTCGTTTACCATATAACAGATGAACCATCCGAGAATCACTCCACCAAATTAAAGTGGAATCAATGATTAAAAACTTTCTTTGCTAAATCTTGTTACCTTTAGTAGCAGTAGTTATGCATTCTTGTCCTCTTGTCAATTGTGGCTTTTTAGCAGAGCCCTATGCCCATCCTCATTTGGCACATTCGATTCCACAATACCAAAAGTTTCGCAGACCTTGGCGGGTGCTAAATTTTTTTTTTTTTTTTTTGTAAAATACATATATACCAAAAATCGATTTAAGATTTAGGAGCAGTTTGATTTATATTTCTCAATTATTGTTACTATAAATATCATTAACTCTATTATGAGTATATATTTTGGAGATTCCTCTTAACATATTTGGTTTAGTAATTAAATAGGTATCAATCTCTTTAAAAGGGTTAATGAGTTTGATAAAGTAGTATTTTAATAGAATCATAGAGACAAGTAATTTGATAGAATGATAGCGATAATTATTTTTTAATATGTCAACAATAGTTGTTATTACTATTCATATTCATTTCCCTCATTAATTCCCCTTAACCAAAACCAATTGCTGTGATAGCACGAATGTGTTTATCTTACCCCATCATAGACCAGAGTTGATTGAATGGATAAGAAGGCATCCTTTCTGTTAGGATAAGCAAAATATTATTCAAGGAAACCAATATAGTGCATTAAGTTTATACAAAAGCTTATTCAGTAACGTTACAAGCATATCGAGTACATTAATATCAATAAAGCAAAATCACAGTAGTATCCTAAGAGGAAAAGAAGTAAACAATAAAACCATCCTTAAAAGCGATGGTACTATTCCCATATACATTAAGCAATGACAAGAAAAAGCTTCACCATTTTGCCTTATGCAACAATTAGGATAGGATAGGACTTATTTATCAAGAAAGCTTTTAATACTCTACGAAAATGTCCAGATGCTACTAGATTGTAAATTTTGGAGTGACTTGCTTCACTCCAAAAATAAATCTTCCAAATCCTATATTCTCCGTGTAATTTTATAATTTCCAACCTAATTAGTAAGGGATTAATCTTGTATGCACTGATTTTTCTATTTCCAACCATGTTACTAAGGAATTATCTTGTATTGATTTTTCCATTCCAACCAAGTTATTAAGGGATTATATTGTATGCACGGGCACGGATAATTCCGAAATTTTGTCACATATGCAATTCATCTAATTTAACAATCGAGTTCTCTACATTAATAAAGTTTGGGTTGCAAGGGTTGATTTAACACTTTCAATTTTTTACAAAATTTGTTATATTAACAACGTAATTTATCGACTTTTCATAACTTCTTCATTCATTTTAATTTTTAAGTTACTTTTATTTAATCACTCTTCGTTTATAAATTTATCTAAAATTGCACACAGATAGAGTGTAAGTCCTATATTAATATTTACTCACTGTATAATCATTTTCCAATCTCCTAAATAAGTGTAACAATTTTATTACCTGACCATGCATACAAATTCCTTTTTTGGACACAATACAAGATTAATGCTTAACAACTAAAAAAAACTAAGTCAAATCCTTCTCCAATACAAAATCCCAGATTCACTTCCCTCCTTCCCATGCTTTCCATATATTCCCTCATTCCTGGCCATCTCCATATCCAAGTTCCCCTCTCCTTCACTGAAACGCCTCTCCCCTCCTTTTTCATCTGCAGGGAACAAAAGAAATCCCACCTCAAAGTCCTCGAAAAAGGGTGCCCCAAAAAAAAGAATTAAAAATTCCATTTCTTTGATCTGAGATTTTTTCACACAAAAACCAGCAAGAATGGGGAAAGGAGGGGTTAGCGAAGGCGTTTTGAAGAAGATCATCTTATCCTACACCTATGTATCGATCTGGATCTTCTTGTCCTTCACTGTTATTGTCTACAACAAGTACATCTTGGATCGGAAGATGTACAACTGGCCGTACCCGATTTCCCTGACCATGATCCACATGGCATTTTGCTCTTCTTTAGCGTTCATTCTTGTCCGGGCCTTCAAGTTTGTTGAGCCCGTATCAATGTCTTGGGATCTCTACTTCAAATCTGTTGTCCCCATTGGCCTTCTTTATTCTTTATCTTTATGGCTTTCTAATTCTGCTTATATTTATTTGTCCGTTTCCTTCATTCAAATGCTCAAGGCCTTGATGCCTGTTGCTGTTTATTCGATTGGGATTATTTTTAATAAAGAGCAGTTTAAGTCTAATGTCATGGCCAATATGGTTTCGATCTCTATTGGGGTCGCCATTGCTGCTTATGGGGAGGCGAAATTTGATACCTGGGGTGTTATTTTGCAGCTTGGTGCTGTGGCTTTTGAGGCCACTAGGCTTGTTATGATTCAGATTTTGTTGAATTCAAAGGGGATTACTTTGAATCCAATTACTTCTCTTTACTATGTTGCGCCTTGCTGTCTGGTTTTCTTGTCTGTTCCTTGGATGGTTGTGGAATATCCTTTGTTGAAGGAAACTTCAAGTTTCCATCTTGATTTTTTCATATTTGGAACCAATTCTTTCTGTGCATTTGCTCTGAATCTCGCTGTGTTTTTGCTTGTTGGAAAGACTTCTGCTTTGACAATGAATGTGGCTGGTGTTGTTAAGGACTGGCTGTTGATCGCGTTTTCGTGGTCCGTTATTAAGGATGCGGTTACCTTCGTGAATTTGTTGGGGTATGCTCTGGCTTTCTTGGGTGTCTGCTATTACAATCATACCAAATTTGTGGCAATGAAGGCCAAAGAAGCTGAGGAGGCACAGAGGAAATCTGCCCAGGTTGATGAAGAGGCTGGCAGGCTGCTCGATGAAAGAGAAGGGTCTGAAAGTTTTGCTGCTAAGAAGGCCGAATCACACAATTAATTTGTTTCGTCCCTGATTTGGTCATGGCTGTTTTGATAGGAGGGATATTAGGAAAGAATTGAATGGAGAGGACTTATTAGATTGTTCTCTGGGTATGTTATATTAGGAATTTCTTTTCCCGTTATCCCTTTTAAGATTCCTGATTGTATTGTTCGTTAATCTTGGGTATTAGCACTTCGTGTTGTTGGTGATACGAGATTGAGGTTCATTCTCATAATGCCAAATCAGGTACGTCACTTGAGAATGACTTGAGGCACTTTATTTGTAGCCTTCTTTTGACATAATATCAATATACGAGAACGCTCTTTTTGCCAGAAATCTAGACGCTTACCTGGTTTTTTAGATTGAATTCCTTTTGTTGCATTGATATGGCATTTACTTTATACAGAGTAATGTAGTAATGTTCCACTGTTCAACAGTTATCTAGGATTGATATCATTTGCTTGTTGTGGTTTGTGGCTGTGGATTGTCTATTCCTTACAAGTCATGTGCCCATTTTTTGGTGAACAAAAATAAAATCTTTTTGATCAAGTCAGAAATGATCAAAGCTATTTCATTTTCAGTTTAATATGATACTACTTCTAGTTGTAATGGTAAGAGCATTTTGTGACATCTTAGCAGTTATATGGTAGATTCTGCAATGCATCTCTTGCTTTCCCAGATCTGTAATACTTGCCTCGCATGTTTTCGGTTCAGTTTTTGTGTAATTATGCATCACCAGTCTCTGCTCTGTCAGAAACATTCATCATTGGCTTGTGCAGTACATTAATCATCTGTTTTTCCGGGTACAAGTATATTAATTATCTATTTCTCATCCTTGGTTATGAGAACTGTTTTACTATCTGTGGAAGTGTGTCCCTTGGAAAGTTATTTTGGTTTTTTGCCTTTTATATCTTAGCTATTATTTGTTAAAACATAGATTTGTTAGCACACTTTTCGTTAGTACTAAGCTAGCTACTAGTTCTTATTGAATTGTATGAAAAACAGTTTCAATGAATTTGTGCACCCTGAAGCTTAGTTTTCCTGGACGCTGACTGACTTTAAAAAAACTTGCAATCATTCGCTTGTAGTTATTGAATTGTATGAAAAACAGTTTCAATGAATTTGTGCACCCTGAAGCTTAGTTTTCCTGGACGCTGACTGACTTTAAAAGAATTGACCTTTCTCATTACAGGAATATTTTCCTAGATCAGTTCATTAAGCTGATTTACTTCAACTTGTAGTTATTGGCTTCCTTTACTCTTGTCATAGCTTGTCTGATACATACATTCATATAAAAAGTCCTTTTACCCTGCTTTAACTTCTGTTATCATTCGCTTTATTCTGTCCTCCTTATTTTGCTGCAAATGATTTGAGCTCCTTTCTAGAAGCTAGGTGCTCCACTCAGCTTTGAGTTTGTACTTGGGCTTGAGTGATATTTTGAGCCAAGTTCAAGCTGGAAAATTTTCAGCTTGCAGCCTATTTCAGCTTTAGAACTAGCTAATAAATGAACAGACAACATACATTTTGGAAATCTTACAGGATATGTGGCTTATTTTGCATATCCTATGCAGTTCATATAACTATTAATACATTTTTTGGTACATTATCTAGTGACTGGCAAACAATGCATATGGAGCTCAACTCGAGCACAACGTATAGAGCTCAATCTTAGGGCCTATTCCATTTTGCTACGTTTATACTGCATTTCTGTTCTTTTCAATGGATTCTTTGTTTGAAGTTGGGCTAGTGTATAATCTGCTAATTATTCCCACTTGTTGAAGGCAATGGCTAAGGAATTGATGAACGTGCTGGGGTATTTTAAATTATGTCTGAAAATCAGGTGCTTCTGTCTTCAACCGTTTGTGTTGAAGATTTTTCTAGCTGCAGATCTGTTGGCACTCTGCTTTAGTAACCTCCTCACATGCACTTCTAACCTTACGTTACAACCGAACGGAATGTGCATTCATTTCATAATCTTTTTGGAGTATGTTCTATGAAAATAGTTTCTTTGCAACTAGTATGATTCTTTGCATGCTGGAATCATGAATAAGGTTGTAGTTTTATAAATCTTCTGGTGAATCCAAGGAGTCACTGACTGAAGTTCTTAAATTTTGTAACATGCAGCTCTAAATCTCGTGGTTGGTTCCACAGCTGACTTCTATCATAACGGAAGTCAGTTACGAGTTCTGTTAACGTGTCCTGTATGTTTGGCATTGCGTTTAAAATTTCAAAAGAAAGAGAACAAGAGAAACCAGAAATGCTAGTATTTGCCAATCTATTTTCTCCCATAGTAGTGACAACATACAAAGTATGTCAAAACAGAGAAGCAAAGGAAATCCGGATTGTAATGGTTCTTTTAGCCCCCCAAATTTTGTCAGTTTGTATGATCGATGAAACTAGAATTTTCTTTTTCGCATTGCACAACAAATGCAACATTAAAATATGCTTGAGTAGTCCTTGGTTTAGAGATCAATATTTTGGGACAAGGGTTGAGACCTCAATTAACATATGCTCCTATAATCCAATAGTGAAATGTACCACAACCATAAGGTGTCTAATGTAGCTCGGAATGGGAGTAGATGAACGTTTAGAAGAGAAAGGTGTACATACAAAAAGGAATTTGTGAACATGACAAAATGATAATCATTCATACAATTCGTGTGAAGATGGATATTTTCATCATCGAACAATTGTATTAAGCAGTTGAATGGACAATCTTTTAAAGATTAAAACTGAGCATTCGTCTTCCAAACTAAAATTATGAGACATCAAATGTCCACAGTTCATTGACTTTGCCATTTTCTTAATGTGCAATTATACGTTGTTAGACATCAATCCCTGCTTCGAACTAGTTATTGTGGACGAGTTATCATTACACAATTTAGTAATTCAGTCATGATTATGATTTCTTTTCAACCTTAATATTAATTCCTTGCCGAAAGTGCAAATTTTATCTTAATCGAATGCAAATTTTCTTCCAAGAATCAAGTGGTTCAAGATTTTTCTCTATTTTCCAAAAGACAATTTACAAGACTAACTTTCAGCAGGAACTGAAGACGACTGGACAAAGATAAAAGTGAACTTGACTCTGTTCAAGTGTCTATGTCAAGCAAGAGCAACCGTACATTGAAAATGCCATACCTTAGACTAGCTTCTCTAATTGCATTTACAGTCAGACGAAAATTCTTCACTATTGTTCAAAAAGTTGGTTTAAGTTGTGATAATGAATCAGGATTTCCGAAGTGCAACGGCTCTTTTAAAGTAAAAGATTCCAAATAACCGGTGCACATAATTGATAGAGAAGTTCCCTTTGACAAATCTTGATGCCGTGGCCAGAGATTTCCTTCTCCCGTCTCGGACTTATTGGATTAGACGTCCAATTAACGATGAAGAAAAAACAGATGGAACATGACTTCTTAATTTTATTATTGGGCGGGTGTCTTTAAAGATGATACAAGAGGAGTAATATCAAAGCATGAGGGCAGCTGATATGACGCGCTGTCTGTCTACCTAGGTTCATTTTTTGAGATTTGGGCTTCACAAGTGTCATTTTCGACAAGTTAATAGTCATGATTTAATATAGCAAAATAAATAATTAAGATGATTGCAAATTTGACAAAATTTGAACTCAAAAAACATAAAAAACGAGATAATTTTGATAAAAAGAGTGATTATACAATAATTCAAAATAATTACACCATAATGCTAAACAGTTATACCGTCTTAATTTGTAAAAAATGACAAGGGCCAAATTGTGAGGTCCGTACACCACTTTTTGAACCCAACATGCCAATGTTGCGTTCACTATAGAGTAGTTACTGTTAATTGCTTCCTTCTTAAGATCGATCACTGTTGTATACCCCTTTTATTCACAGTAATTGCTATGTTTTTAAACTTGGATCGGATTGGTTGGTCAGAGAGGGAACCGACCAGGCATCCGGTCTAAGTTATCAAAATTAAATTTGAAAAAAACCAGTTAAACCTGATAAAAAATCAGGTTTGACCGATAAAAATTAGGTTTTTACTCAGAAAAAATTAGATTTTTTAATATTTTTGGCTAGTTATGATTTTTTTGAATTCATTGACCTTTTTTAACTCTGGATTAACAACTACAATTAGAAAAAAGACAAAATTAATAGATATAGTATATATACCTATATTTACACACACACACACACACACATATATATATATATAACGTATTTATGACGTTATCTAGTTTGATCTCGAGTCAACTCCCGATCGAACCCATTGACTCTTGACCTCGACTGAGTCAATGTCCAATCTGAGTTTGAAAACATAGAGTAATTGTCGAGAGAGAGAGAGAGAATCCGGAATTGATGAAATGTTTCCATTAAAATCTCTAGCCAATTTCACAGTCAAAAAAATCAAGGCTAAGCTAAGTAACTGAAGACATTGGCTGCGTTACTATTCGATTTATCAACCTTATATAGTATCAGATTACAGATATAAACTAGTGGCATGCAATTAATCAATTTCATTTGGATATAAGCTCATATTTAATTCGTAAATATCTTACAAAACACAACCTTTAGTACCACTCTTTATTTCAGAAAATGCATAATCTTGCATCTAATTTTGTTGGGAAGAGAAACTTGAAAAAAATTCACCAAATAGGTCTAATAGAGAAGTTGGAACCTAATCTTAACGTAAAAATTTAAATGAGCAGGTTTTGGACCCTTATTTATATATTAATTACTCTTTTTTCTTTCTCAAACCAATTTGAGACAGACTGAACTAATCTACAATGAACCTTTGTATTCCTTCATAGATAGATACTCACATTGAAGCCAAATTTTCCCTCAATTCTATAGCACTACTCAATGCAAGTCCACCCTTTATCAATTCATACATGGACCCAAACCTATTCTTCAATTCTATATAAACTGGACCCTTGGCCCAACATCACTAGACTCCAACATAACTCCAAACTCCTTGGTTCAATACCACTAGACTTCTAGTTTAACTCCAAACTGATCAGACTCTCTTGTCTAACAACGTTAAACCCCTAATCTAACTCCACTTTCTGAGGCTTGTACCCCACTTTCTGAACATAACATGCCAATGTTGGGTTCACTGTAGAGTAATTACGGTTAATTATTTCCTTCTTAAGATCGATCACTGTTGTATACCCCTTTTGTTCATAGTAATTGCTATGTTTTTAAACTTGGATCGGATAGGTTAGTCGAAGAGGGGACCGACCAGGCATCCAGTCCGAGTTGTCAAAATCAAATTTGAAAAAAATCGGTCAAACCTAGTAAAAATTTGGGTTTGACCGATAAAAAATCGGTTTTTACTTGAAAAAAATCAGATTTTTTAATATTTTTGGCTAGTAATGATTATTTTTAGACTCATTGACCTTTTTAACTCTTGATTAACAACTAAAATTAAAAAAAAAGACAAAATTAATAGATATATAATATATATATATTTACATATATATATATAAATGACGTATTTATGACGTCATTCGGTTCGATTTCAAGTCGACCCCCGATCGAACCCATTAACCCCTAACCTCAACCGAGACAATGTCCGATCTGAGTCTAAAAATATCGAATAATTGTTGTGAGAGAAAGAGAGAGAGAAAATCCGGAATCGATGATACGTTTCCATTAAAATCTCTAGCCAATTTCACGGTGAAAAAAATCAAGGCTAAGCTAAGTAATTGAAGACATTGGCTGCGTTACTATTCGATCCATCAACCTTCATATGGTATCAAATTACAGATATAAACTAGTGGCATGCGATTAATCAATTTCATTTGGTTATAAGCTCATATTTAATTAGTAAATATCTTGCAAAACACAATCTTGAGTACCACTCTTTATTTCAAAAAATGCATAATCTTGCATCTAATTTTGTTGGGAAGAGAAACTCGAAAAAAATTACCAAATAGGTCTAATAGAGGAGCTGGAACCTAATCTTAACTTAAAATTTTAAATGATCAAGTTTTGGGCCTTATTTATATATTAATCATTTTTTTTTCTTTCTTAAACCAATGTGAGACAAACTGAACTAATCTACAATGAAAACTAACAATTGTACTCCTTCAAAGATAGATACTCACATTGAAGCCAAACTTCCTCTGAATTCCATGTCACTACTCAACGCAATCCAACCTTCATCAATTCATACATAGATTCAAATCTATTCTTCAATTCTATATAATCTGGACCCTTGACCCAACATCACTGGACTCCAACATAACTCCAAACTCCTTGGTTCAATACCACTAGACTTCTAGTTTAATTCTAGATTGGTTAAACTCTCTTGTCTAACAACGTTAAACCCCTAATCTAACTTTAGTTCCACGGTTTGATACTAAGAGAAGAGAATAATTCACCCGTCTAATATCGAGAAGAAACCACTTGCCAATAACTTACTTAAAGAATCAATCATGGGCATCAGATCCCATGATCTAGCAAAAACCTAAGAGAAAGTCTAGCAAAGAGGCCGTGTATGTTAGAACTCAATCTTGACCAAGAGCAAGAAAGAAAAAAAGGAGTGTTTAATATATAAATAATGACCCTTATCAATATATATATATATATACACCCATGATCTAGCAAAAACCTAAGAGAAAGTCTAGCAAAGAGGCCGTGTATGTTAGAACTCAATCTTGACCAAGAGCAAGAAAGAAAAAAAGGAGTGTTTAATATATAAATAATGACCCTTATCAATATATATATATATATATATAATGACCCAAGATCTACTAGTTTTAAATTTTAGGTCAAGATTTAATTCTAACTTATATATATATATATATATATATATATATATATATATAATGACCCAAGATCTACCAGTTTTAAATTTTAGGTCAAGATTTAATTCTAACTTATATTTTTGGGTTTTTTTTTCCGACTTCCTCGGGCTTCTCTGCCCCACCAAATTTGAAATCTCCGTAATAAGACATGACGTACTACATTGAAATTGAATCTTGTAGTGTAGTTATAAAATTTAAGACTATTTCTTTCTTTGTCCGGAAATAAAGCTGAAATCTGAATAATGTGATATCACGGGGACAAAAAATTCTCGAGAACTAGATTGGAAAGGAAGAAAATATTGTGGAGACAAAAAATTAGTCAACATAGTTATAAATTTTTTCAAAAACTGGTAAGATAACTTGTCAATTTCTTGAGAAAATTCATCATATCTAATTTCACATGCTATAGCATATTCCATAGGGGTAAAAATAGGAAAAAGAAGAATCTCGCAACAAATAACCACAGATTCTTTGAATTATTGACGAAATCACTAAAGAACAATCTAATTAAAGATCATCCTTGATTTACATTGTCCGTCTACAAGAGTAGCAGACCATTCGAAGACGTTTTGCTAAACATTACTAGCATTTCTCCTCAGCAGCACCAGTACCTTTAACAACATTATCCATTTCTATGGCAAGCTTTGGTTTATTAGGCTTGAACCAAACTGCACATATCATATATATGACGAAGTTTATGATGCCCAGTACAGCCAGAAGTGCATAAAAGAGATCGAGCCTTCCATAGTTAATATTATCGGCAAGCCATCCTTCCCCACGATGGCTTCTTGTCACCTCTTTCACTATGGAGACGAGGAAGCTACTGAAAAAGAAACCAAGAGATAGAGTTGTCAAGAAGAGACCGGTGCTCATTGTTTTCATTCCTTTAGGCGATTGTGTTATGAAGAAATCAAGTTGTCCGGTGTATATGAATGCTTCCCCAGAACCAACTAGAAAAAATTGTGGGATCAGAAGAAACACGCTTATGGGCAATGTTGAAGTGATGCGGCCCGCGGATTTTGCTACTGACAATCTTTTCATCTCAACCACAGCAGCAGCTGCCATTCCAATTGTTGAGAGTACCAGACCTACAGCGATTCTCTGTAGGTTGGTGAATCCTGCAGCCCGCGATGAGTCCATTAATTTTCTTTAACTACATCATATCACCATATTTTACGGGAAGAAGAAATAATCGAGTGCTATGATGATAATAATGAAGGTCGAACTACATATATCGCTTAAAAAAAAAAATTGGGGTTTGACTATTTGGGCAAATTCTTATTCTGGATGATTTTATTGCGTTATCTTCTATATATATAATTATATATTTCTGCCTAATTTAATAAGGGTGTGCCTGTACCTGGTTTTCCTTTCCATTTCTTCCAAAATGGCATGATGAGACGGTCATACACTCCCAAGGTGATTAAAATGGCTGCTACAAAAAAGACAGTGAGTGATCCTGCTGGAATTTGGAAATTGCCTATTGACCTTTCCATGGTGGATGCTTGTTCAACAGAAAAGGTTATCATCTGTGCATAAGTTGTCCAAAAAATGATTGTTGTTGCCCATATTGGAAGTAGTCTGGCCATCATTTTCACTTCCTCCACCCTTGTCACTGTGCATAGCTTCCAAGGATTTGGAGCTGTCATAGCTTTGCTCTCGAATTCTTCTTCTGCAACTATAGCAGCCTTATCCAGGAATCTTTTGAAAAAAAAAAATCAACATAAATTTTACAAAATATAGTAGCAAGTAAAATTATAAATAATGTAAAACTATGTTGATGACAATAATTATTGAAAAATATATACTAACCGAAACTGTTGAGTGTGCTGGATTCTTGAGGCTTCAGGATTAGTCTCGTATAACAAGCGAATATCATAAGGAAGATCCATCTTCCTCTTCCTTATGGCGGCTGCAATAACTTGAAAAATTTGAACTATAGGGCTTCCCATGCTTTTCTTATACCTGTATCTTCTTGTCCCAGAAAAGAAAATCACGATGGCTATGGACATCGAAACAGTACAAATCCCATATGCCAAGCTTCGACTCACATTGTCTTCCAGGTAAACAAGGACAGTAACTGCTGTTAATGTTCCTATGCTGATGAAGAAAAAGAATCTGTTGAAGAAATAAGCCATCTGTGACTTCTCCTTCTCATCTTTCTCGTCGAATTGATCGGAACCGAATCCTGAAACACTTGATTTAAGCCCACCTGTGCCTAATGCTACAAGATTTAAAGCAAGGTATAACATTCCCATTTGTAATCCATTGGCTCTTTGGCAGTGGGCATGAGCATCACAAGATGGAGGTCGCAGCTGAGGCAGTTTTGCTGTTATTGCTAACATGCCAGTTCCCTGAATTTAAATAAATAAATAAATAAATCCATAACTAATAAATATGTGGTCAAATTAAAGTTCATATACATATTTGCATAAAAAAAAAGGAATTAGTGATGTTATAGCATATACACTCACTATAGTTTGTATTATGGAAGAAATGGCAATAGTCTTGTATCTGCCCAGGAAAGCATCAGCAAGAAAGCCTCCAAGCAAACATAGAAGGAAGGAAGTTCCCATGAAATCTGTGACGATATTGGCCGAAGCTGCACTAGGCAGATGCATTGTTCCACCTAGGTATGTAACAAGGTTCACCGCTATTCCCATTGTTGAAAGCCTCTCACAGATTTCGATTCCTTGAGATTTTCCCACAAAAAAAAAAAGGAAAGAAAGGAAAATGTCAGACAAGAGAGTTCAACCTTAATTTCTTCACCAACAGAATCAATATATACTTTTTTATTTCATAAATTACGAATGTGCCGTGACAAGCTCATGTTGATACGCTTAAACAGTATCTTAATTCGTCCATTGGATTGATTATCATGAAATACATCAGATAATATCTACATATATTTTTTTTTTGGTCGGATTTTTTAAAATGAATCCAAGTTGAAAAAAGTATATTGAATGAGGTAGAGAATAATACACATCAAACGGGAAGAAGTAGGCAGTCTGGATTTTGGTGAGTTTGTTTAATAATACATATTGGACCACGTCTGTGGAAGCTAAATGAACCAGCAGTTCAATAAAAATTAGTAGGACCACAGTTGTACCCTGCCATAAACCACCTATTCTTGATCCTTTTCAACTGCATGCTAATAAACTAATAGTATACAAAAGCAAAAGCAAGAAAAAAAGAAAAAGAAAAAAGAGCAAAAAAAAGCTACTAAAATATTACTAACATATTGAACATCATCATCATGAATAAAGCAAAGTTGCAGATAGAAAAGGCTGTATTTCTGCTAAAATTCTGGGATTTTCATCCATCTCAGACGTTGAAGTAGTTCTTGCATGCATGCAGAAAACAAAATTTAATTACACGACAGATTCTCATTAGCATCTGTTAGTGCCACACTTTAAAATGATCATTCTTTTTAAATAATCAAACAAGTAGAACAAAGACAAACCTAAGATAAGTGCAGCGGGAACCCAACCACCGGTTTTACTCTTATCAGCAGGAAGGCCCTTGTGATCAATAGCAGCTACAGCAATGGTCCGGCTCATCTTTCCCTCCTGCAATATAGGAAACAAGTGTTGATTGCAAGTATTCATTGGCAAATGGAAATCAAGAATTCAGTTGGACCTTCCTGTTAATGTAGCTGGTAAAAATTTCAGAGATGGTGATGTGATGCTTACGAGTCAGGAATACTAACCAGTTTTGCCAAGTCTCAACGGGGAAAAAAAGGCTGAAAAGAAAGCAACTGTTTGTAGAACTTTCTCTCTTCAGAATACAACCACACTTGGATCAATGCCTTAAAGGATGTATTCCTTTTATAGGCAAAGTGTGGTTAACTTAAGATGACCCTCCAGCGCTAGTTTGAGACAAATCACTGCTTGATAAGCATTAGACCTGTCATAATTCTGAACAGAATCTTCTAGGACTTGTGAATATTGAGGTTTTTTGGGCTTCTTACCAGATATGTATTGCTAAGAAAATGAGGAAATTTAAAGGTGATGTTGATTTTTCGAAGTGGAAGGTAGGATGGGAAAATTTTGAAATGTCTAGAACATGCATTTCCCAATTATGACTTGCAAAAGCTAGCTAGTTTTAATGATCTCCCCTCTCCTATTTCGTAGAATTTGGATGTCTTTCGGTATTGTATTTGTGAACCAGAATACATGTACAACAATACGCTCTGATCCATCCGTAAGTTTGTTAGTGCGTTTGCTACCCCACATTTATAAATGCAGAAAGGAATCGATTGTGTCTTTGTCTTTGTATAGCCAGAAGATGGAAAAGACATGGCTGAATTACTGAAATATTTCGTCGGCCGATTATTATATTTGGTACTGTTATATATGTGTAACTTTTTGCTTCTGCTTGTAATGCTTGGCAAGAATGTTGACTAAAATCCTCCATAATTGTACTGTCAATTCCTATTCCAGTCTCTCGTTGTTACATGTAATTTTATTTACTAGCTTGAGTGCAAAAAATAGTCCCCTAAAGGTTCCAAAATGAAGCCGGTAAAAAAGAAAAGAAAAATACAAACTGAATTCACTAAATTTTCTGTAGGAAGGAAGTTCCTCGTTTATGGAAAAGGAGCTCACAAGTGTTCATTTTTTACAATTTGATAATGTATGATACAAATTAAATCAATAAAGTAAAAGTGTATTTTATCTGAGCTGTGTAAACTTTTGATCTCATATGTGAAATTGTTCAAAATAAAAAATTTTCAAATCGTGAACCTCGGGTCCGTTTGCTCCGTGTTCAACCGCAATAACCGAAATGCATTAATTCAAGAAAATCAAGTTAACTACCAAGTTATTGTTTTTAGTTTTCTTGGAATCAGAGGTGAGCGGTCAATGCTGGTGATGGGGGTAGGGATTTCGATATTTTGGAGGTGGTGGGGTGGCGGTCGGATGGAGCAAACCATAATTATCTTTTCAACATTGTTTTATTAAATATTGATAACCTTTTTTTTTTTTACACTTCTTAACTTTGTCCAATTCTTTAGGTAAGATTAATAGAAAGTGGAATAGGGATTATAACGGGAAGACTGAGACAGAATATACTAATCTTGCATCGTCAAAGATATTTATTCTGGCTGGTGTTAGCTATGCTTATATTTAGGACGAATTTCATGAGGTTATTAGGAGGTGAATTCATTCACGACACTAGCAAGATGCATGATATAATACTCTGACTGACAAATTAACCAAAATAAATATATAATGTTTCAATTCACCCCTTTGCAATCCCTGTGGAAGAGCTCAAGGTTTTCTATTATACTTCTTATTATACCCCTTATTTGATCAACAAGTGTTCCGTATCATAAACAATTAGAGTATAATATTTACATAAATTCTGAAATGGATACTTGTCAATAAAAAAGAGGGTATAACAAGAAATCTGAAGACCTGGAGCCATGTGGAAGCTAGAAGGGAATTCAATGATGTCAATTTGTTACCTTCACGAATCCTTGTCGAAGCCAATTGTATGGAAAAAAAAACTAAAAAGATTCCAGTCCTTAACATATCCCCATAGAAGCCAACTTTATATGAAGGCATTTTGGACACAATCACTTAATCAGGGGTTAATTATGTCAATTGACTGTCGAGATGCATTTCTATGCCATTATTGTACATTGGCCTTATCTTCTACATAGCATGTCAATGTCTACATAATTTGGTTGCATCTAAGCCTCTTACAACTTGGTAAGGTGCCCACTCAATATCCCACTAATACTTATTTGGATATTGAAGTCTGATGTAACACTCCAACCAGTTAAAGTTTACCTTCGGTATAAAACCTGTAAATCTGAGATGTCTATCTTAATTTTGTTTTCTTCTTGTGGATTTCTTTTTTGAGCCAAAATACTCGAAACAACAAGAATTTGCAAACGTAAAATCATTATCCTAAACCAATGTTAAGAGCTGAAAGCATATGCCATTGATATGACGTTTGACACATTACGTTTTTTTTCCCCCCTTTAAGTCAAGAAATTCCTGAGTTTTCAACATTATAACCTAAAGAATTTCCAATTGAAGTGGGAGTTGACATTCGACATGCAAAATAATTGAGTTAATTTCAATAATCCCAACAAATATCTCACGTGTTCGTCACGTGCACAAATCATTGGAGTATAAGCAGATGCATGTGCAGTAGGCGGGCAATGCATTTGACACAAGAATTATGAAGCCAACAAGTCACTTTAGCAACATACAACATGAGATCCTGCTCTTCTGTATGGCCAAAGATTACAAGATTAACGCAAAGACCCATGTCTAAGCAACACCTCTATCCATCTCCTGTCGTCAACTTTTCTGACCACTAAGCCACAAAAGTATTTGTTGCGTGTATGGCCTGGCCTTCCCAGCCTATACTCTCGTCGATGAAAGAAGATAATTTACTAATATAGTATATTCTTGATCTGGCTTTATCCTTTTCTTGTTAGCGGAAAAAGAAGTTCCCACTTCCCACTGCTAGGGAATTATTTTCACTGAATCTCCATAAACAAATTCTCTATGATAATTTATCTACTTCCTTGTCGTAAAAGATGTATCCACGTCATGTTGTCTTCCATCTCCACCAATCAAACCACATGCTGTCAGTCATCATGTCTAGTAACGAATCCGGGAGTTGAGATTTTGGAACATTCCTTTTTTTTTGGTGGGGGGGTGGTAGGTGCATGTTAATTAAGGGCCTATCTACAGAGGAAGTCCAGGAAGAGGGGAAAGAAAACTGGCAAGGCAAGTGAATGTCAACATCATCATATTGTTGATTCATAATTCCACAATGTGTGGGATAGCCACGGTCTTTTCTCCACTTCTCATGTTATTTTATGATTTGTTGATGGATTGAGGAAAGGAGCCTTTAGAAGTATATATTAAAAGCATTAACCTGCGTAGAAAGGATAGACAATAATAGAGAATTCACAGTTCCACACACTGATGGAAAGGAATATCCTTGACTGAATATGTGGATATGCACGATTTAATGGTTATTTAAATCCTACATGATTAAAGTAAAGTGAATCCAATATGCGAAAGTCAAACAATATACATGCCTGAGTTCTGATAAACCTCCCTCTGCAGTGCGTACAAGATGCATACACCAAAAGGATGTCCAAAAAAGCAGAACTCTTATCTTTTTAATTTAATTTGTCCATAAAATATCTTCTTATCCAAGTGTAAAACTTCATGTTAGTGGCAAAGAAACAGACAAATGATGTTACCTGATGTGAATCTCTTTCTTGTGTGTTTCCTCCTTATCTCTTTCTTGTAGTTCATTTTTTACAACAGTAGACTAACAAGGGCGACTTACGTTATAAAAACGAGTGATAAGTTGATGAAATTTATTGAGTGAGTGATAAATTTGTTATGAAAATTATAATAAATTGCTATAAGATACATCTCCACAGCATCGTGAATGCATAAATGAAGATATATTCCATAGTGAAATAAGAACTAGAGGTTGCAGTAATGAAAAACTTTCAACTACACTGCAGCTTACAGCTGATTTTTAGTAAGAGACTTGATGTTAGATTGCTTAATATGTACACAATTACACTGCAAAAGCCATAATGTATTCCCAAAAGTTTTTGAGTTTCTATGGTATACATTTAAAATCATCTAATGTAACTAAAAGATCTATTTTTCTGTAGATTATATTGCTCGTCTAAACATCACCTCCTAAGTCAGGTTCTTATGAGTTGATGCCGGTAGTCTCCTGGGTATTTATACTTGCACACGGGTTCTAATCAGAGGATAAGTCTCACCCCATGTTTGAGGAAATCTATAGGATAGCTGAATGGCTAGCATCGGAGATGAAATATTTAGAGAAATAGTGTATTGTTTGACTCGAGCACGATTGCAATTTTATGAGCCTTCAATGTTGTAAACTTTTCTGAGAAATTCATATCTACATAGGTCTATTCAGCCTTGAGTAATTAAGTACCATATGTTTCGAGCCTTGTGCCCATCTGCTGCAAACCTTCACGAACATTTTTACATCATCTAATGCTTCATGGTAATATAGCTCAGCCCTTTGTTGTAGGCTTCAGTCCACCCTTTTCCTCTCTCGATTGGAAATATTAAAACTAGAAGATTGGACAAGGTAGACGAGCAAACAAGCTGCCATAACATTGCAGCTCACTATGTTTTCATTCTTCAGTTACTTGTTTTGGTAAAATTCTGTAGTCTCCACAAGTGATCATGTCACAATACTTTGCTAGATCTAAATCCAAATTAAAAAAGGAGAGAGAAAAAGGAAAGAATCGAACATGGTCACCAACTAAGCTTTAACATCATAATTGAGATAGCATCTTAATATGTCCATCTTTAAATAATTGAGGTAACATCTTTAATTGTTTATCTTCAAATAATTGAGATAGTGGAAAGATCAGAATAAGCAAGAGGCGGATTTGAGATGAAACGAAAATGGGGATGATCTCGAAAGACAAGAAACGCATATTAGTACAACTATTATTAGTTAGTCTCGTGCAATAACGGGACACTGGTATCTGGGCATCGGCGCGGTGAGGAAGATTGCAAAAAACCGTGAGCGGCAGGATTCGAACCTGCGCGGGCAAAGCCCACATGATTTCTAGTCATGCCCGATAACCACTCCGGCACGCCCACTTGACGTAAATGTTCTCTGAAACGAGATTGAGGCGTGTAGATTTTGAAAATATGGAAAACATGTAATTTAACCGGCATGAATGTCTTTGGAAAAATTTTATCATCGCCATGAATGTCTTGGGAAATTTTCCTTTCTATATTTAACCAAACACCATTCTTTCACGTCTTAAACTTGACTCGCACAAGTTAGCATGGATTCTTTTCTATTTTTAACCAAACACCATTCGTTCATGTCTTAAACTTGTCTCGCATAATCATGCTTGAGACTCCAACATGTACAATGTGTTTATGATACAAAATGTGGTAAGGAGAGGACAGCTGGTAGCAGTTGTATAAATGTCTGATGCCCCAAAAAATCCTCAGAACGTGCGCTGAATTTGTGGGGAAGACATTATTCAGACAGCTGCACTTGGCAAATTCTCTATCTTTCCATGTTAACCTTGGCATCCAAATTTTGTCCAGACCTCTCCAGTTCTCCCACAGAATTTAAGTGAACAAAAAATCCTACTTAGTCATCCATCTAGATTTGAAAAGTACGTCAAAACTGATTTTGCAATAACTTACAAGTAAAACCTTTAACCATGCATATACACAAGTTTATTACCTACCAAGTTCCCCTAAAAACTGATTTTTGAATCCATAAATACAAGATTGGTAATGTAAACCAGTACAATAATTTTGCAATCTCGTCTAGGCTCGAATCACATCTTTCCTCTTAGAATTTTAACATAATTCGCATCACTTGGATATCCACAAAATCCCAACAAAAGAAAGGAAGCAAAAAGCAATCCTCACAAGGTTACTGGGATCATAAGCAAACTCAGCAGAAACAACTTAAATAGATTATCCAAACAGATTACATCTTGAATTCTAAGAGAGAATATGCATGCTGTTATTTTCTCACTGTTATATGAGTCATAATTATCCATAGCAAAAAAAAAATATATCAAAAGATTATCATTCCTAACAGCACAGCAACACCATCAGTCAAAGCCTCTGAAGAAGTGACTTCCAGAGGCCCATCACTCCGAACACAATCCATGACTTGTCAGATCATGAGCTTTTCGATGGCATCCTGTGTAGAGAGTATAAAAAAAGCATAAGGAACAGAACTGGAAAGGAGATGGCAAGATACTAATACGAACAATGTTTCATGACATTATGATAGAAAGAAATTGTAACATGGATAACAGCATGATATGTAAAATAACCTTGAGTTGTTGTATTTGGGACTTCAATTGGCTTCCCTCATTGCTAGTGACAGAACAAGCAATGACAGGTCTTGTGACACCACATGCTCGACCAAGTGCTTGTTTGGAAGGGACAAAAACATAGGGAACATTCTGCCACACAGCATAAGGAATAATAAGTAATAAAGTCATATTGTCCAATTTTTTATTCAATGATAAATCAACTATCAACCAAATAATGCTTTCAAGCAAAAGCACACATGCATGGCCAAGGTGCAACTTCAAGGAAGTGAACAAGCAACCAGAAACTTGTCATGCCCAAGCAGGCAGTAAAAAGAACTTGCTATTATGTGTTAAAATACAACTAAACCTTAAAATCAGTAATCTAAATATGGAATAAATACTTGCGATGTTGCAAAGCCAGACAAAGCTGTTCTAAGAGCCTCAATGATGATAGAATCCCATTGAACTTTAAATGAAAATACCAATTTAGCCTTTTAATTATGGGCACCTCTTATGATTATAAAATATATTATGACCCAGAAACTGGGAGGAGACACTTGCAAGTTTAGACTGATGCCAACCGCAAAATCCCATAGCGATTCAAGTAAAACATGAATCACGCTAATGTTGTTTTCACAAATTAATGGTTTGAGAAATAATAGTAAAACAAAAAAAGACTTGAAAAGTTGGTCATTGTCTAAAAATTTTACATTATGTGCAAACTAAAGTTCAACCTTTCGAGTCTCAAAAGAAACCAGGGCACCTTTCTATTGTAAGTGATTAATACCAAACAAGCAGCAGTTTAAGAAACAAGTATTTCCTCAAAAAAAAAAAAAAAAGAAACAAAATAAGACTGAATGATTAAGCCCATCATAGCATGGTAGCATTTGTAAACTGCCCGTGCCAAACTTGTTCCTCTGAACACTAATCTGTTCGGCACATTTTACCTGCATAAGGGCCAGACCATCCGAATCTGCTTACAAAACCATACACCTGATTGTAGAACCGATCAAGGCTTGTCATTAACCAAGTGGAATACATTTAAGCCAAGAAATGTTAGAAGTCAAACTACTACATCGTGAAACCCATAATTTTACAGTTAGAAAGCTTATTATGGCAAAAAGAAACGGTAAATATGCATAAACATCGTAGGTGCAAAGATTGACACCAATAATAATTATATTGAGCCTTCCTTGTAGATGACTAATAACTATCAGGCACAACCCCAAAAAAAAAAAATGATGGTTCACTATGATGCAAGTAAATAAATTTTGACGTTATTTGCCTTATTTCTCATACAATCAAGAGAACAGAAGAGTATAAATTAATTGCAGAAATGGGCTGCAGCAAAACACAATGAACATGTGAAAGTATAAAAAAAAGAACTTTTTAGGTGAAGCCGCCGAGCAAGTTTTTCCCTTTCCAATACCTTATCTTCTGCAAGGAGTGGAAGATGAAGGAGGATCTCTAGTGGCTCAGTATCAGCTGCCAATACAATGAACTCAGACATACCCCTGTTGAGTGTCTTGGTGGCTGCAAATTTCAATAACAAATAAATCAGTAACAAATTCTAGTGTGTGTGTGTGTGTGTCCACAAGCTCATAAAGAACACATCTTTTTTAATAACAAGCAAGGTGGTGGGGTGGGTTGTTTTTTTTTTTTTTTTTTTGGGGGGGGGGGGGGGGTGGTTTTAAGGAGAGAAAAAAAGAGGAGACCTTCATTAGCGCCTTTTTTGAGTTGCTTGTAATTGGCAGCTTGCTGGACGAGGTCCAATATAGTTATTGTCATCTGGGAGTCGGCCAGCGGGTACGCTTTCGGGTTCACAGCTTCACCTGTCTGCAACATCACACGCACACAAAACAAACAATCAAATTCAATAAACTAAAGGTGATGCAAGGAGCGAATCTGAAGTGAAGGATAGAGATGGAGGAAGAGTACCATGGTGTTGGGTTGGCGGCGTGCTGGGCTGAGGGTTTTGCTGCTGACTGCTGAGTAGAGTAATCTAGGGTTTAATTGGACAGGGATTGGGGTTTAAGGCTCGAGTACATTTGGAATTCGGATTAGCACTTTTTGTGGCCAACCGTAACGGTGTCGTATTGAGACGCTTTTTCTTGTTTTCGGGTTTTTTTTCTCTTTTTTTTTTTTTTTTTTCTCTTTTTGGCGGGGCTGGTGGCGGTGTTCTTTTTTGGGAGTTGGTCAATTTTCTTTCTCACTGTACTAAGCATTAACAGAGTAAGAATTAAGTAAGTTGATCAATTTTTTTTAATTTATTTTCGGGTTTTTTGTTATTTTAACATATGATTGTGTACAAATATTTTGGATGCTACATATGGTTTACATGTAAATAAATTTCAATTAGACAGCATTACTAAGAAAATTTTAATCAGAATTAGCTTACTAAAAGTAATCAACAGCATAATTTTCGAATATTGTTAATTCACTGAAAAATCATTCATGGATTTTTTTTTTTGTGTTTTTACATTATTGTATCAGTTTTAGAAATTCTTTTGGTAAATCTGCATATGAGATAAAAATTAATTAAAATATATATTTAAAATTAAAAAAAAAATCTCTGAAAAAACATAACCAAACACACCAATGGTCTTAGTTATGGGGTTCGAAGAAAATCAAGAGTTTCAAATTTAAGCCAGGCCTATCTGCGAATGAGTAGCCCAATAGTTCCCACCACCCACAGCAGACCTACCTGCTCCTGGGACATCACCAGCGGATCAACTGCAGGCCCAACTTATAAGGTCCGGTTGAACGCACTGAAAACCCTAAAAATTAAAGAAATGAAATTGGTGAACAGATATGACGGTTGTTCTGGTAGTAATTAAGGATGTTTAGATGAGTTATATATTGTTTGTATTTAGGAATTGGAAGGTAGTTGACGATGATTGGATTTAAGTAAAGGAACTTGGACAGCAATGGTGGAGATCTCACTTTTTATTTTATTTTATTTTTATTCCTTTTCCTTTGGAGACCTCCTGGTGGTGGTTGAGGGTGTGGTGGCTGCAACTGTGGAGGCAAAGTAAAAAACGTAAGAATTTTTTTTAGCAAAAAGGTAAATTAGGATTTTCATTAAAATTTGGTATTGTTTGTAAGGTTTCGTTACCAAAATAGTAAAAGTAGGAGAGGTTTGTGTAATTTTCAAAATTTCAGGAGAGCTAGGTGTAATTGTCAGGAACCTCAATGGTGGTTTGTGAAATTATCCTTAAATTTTATTAAGAAATACTTTCCATCTTAGTCCCCTTTCTTGTTTTCCTCTCCAATCTAGACCTTTTTACTTTGGTTCATTCCACTTAGGATACACATAATGGCTCTCAACACCAGCCTTTAGGAGAGAGATGCAACCCCATAGCATTCAAGGACTCATTTTGCATCTATTGCCTCAATTATTTAAGTTTTCTTTTACGCACCCCTTTTCAAGGCACCAATTGAACGCATTTGTGCATGCTATTTTGTCCATCAATTATAAGGGTCGGTACCATCAAGTATTCTAAAAAAATATATATGAAAAATTTTGAATAAAACATAAACTTAAAAGACAATTTACTAAAAGATGAGAATACTATATTTCCATTTGTTTGATTTTATTTTTTAAAAATATAATTTTTTAAAATTTTATACATATTTTTTAATTAACTTTTTATTTAAAAAATACATTTATCTTAAAAAAAATTTAAAACTATTACAATAAACTTTTCTTTTAAAAACACCTCATAAAATAACCATACAACGGTAATGCTACAAGGTCAAAAGCAACGGGACGAGAATGATAAATTTTCGCTATTTATAGTTTCAATTTCCCCCAAAAGGCCATCGCATTCGTTTCAGTCCGGCGTTTCACTCGGATATTGAGAAACGCACGCGATCACAAAGGCAGAGAGCAGAAAATGGGGTGGATCGGGGAGCAAATAGAGTCCATCAAATCCTTACAATTCAGACAAGTCCTTACTCAAGCCGTTAGCCTCGGTTAGCTCTCTCTCTCCGTCTCTTTCCTTCTCTCTCTCATCCTTATGATTTTTTTTTTTTTTACGAGGAGATAGTTCTGCTGGAGTTTTTAGGGGTTTTTGGTACGAGCATATATATGATTTTTATGATGACTAAGTTTTTTTTTTTTAATGTTCAGAAATTAATATCAAACGAGCAATTGAGATTTAGGTGCCAATGTTCACTGTCTAGTAA
Organism: Mitragyna speciosa; assembly: GCA_024721245.1. Lineage (NCBI taxonomy): Eukaryota > Viridiplantae > Streptophyta > Magnoliopsida > Gentianales > Rubiaceae > Mitragyna > Mitragyna speciosa. Next base: position 26,056,533 of record CM045556.1, on the reverse strand, counting down.
CCGTGTATCTATATAATTGGTCTGTTTCCTGATTTAAATGGAGCAAAAAGGAACATATTATAAAGTATGCAGCCTGAAATGTTTTTCAGGAATGATTGTTACGTCGGCGCTGATTATATGGAAAGGTTTGATGTGCGTAACCGGTAGTGAGTCGCCTGTAGTTGTTGTGCTCTCCGGAAGCATGGAGCCCGGCTTCAAAAGGGTGAGATTTTGTGGTGTTTTGCTACATATTGTGTGACACGGCATTGCTTCGCCTATTTTTTCTTTTTCCATAGTTCTGATTTCAGAGGGCTTCTTTTGCTGGAGTTGATCATCTCTTTTGGAACATGCTTCAATGTATTTTTTTTCCTCTTAATTTATTTTGCGGCATTATGGCTGGAATATGCTAGCTGTAAGAATTTAATTGTCAAGGGCCGAGTTTTGTAAATGTCTAATTGATACGAGTATGACGAAGTATGCAACAAGGACTGCACCTATGCCCGTATCTCATACTATATGAGTTGACTATGCCAGCCAATATTTTTCCAGAAAACTTTACTAGCATTATATCTTTAACGCTTGAAAAGGTCAGAACAAGATTCCAAAACATTGTATACTATATTCCTTTTGAGGCCTTTATCACTTCATTTGTGTCCTCTGTAACTTTGCATTTCGTTCTTTCTTGTCAAGTTTCTGCTGTAAAAACAAAGAGGCAATGCATCTGGAAATCCATCTGCCAGATCCATTAGACAGTGCACCTCTTTTTCTCTCTTAATATATGGTGTTTAGCACTCAGCATTATTTTTAAAGCATAATGTTTAGCACTAGGTTAATTACTTATATATGCATTTGAAATTTCAGAATTTGGCTGAATTTCTTTATGCTTTTCTGATTATTATTTGCTTCCTTGCAGGGTGACATTTTGTTCTTGCACATGAGCAAGGACCCCATTCGTGCAGGAGAAATTGTTGTGTTCAATGTCGATGTAGGTGTTCTTTGATTATCCCTTCTTTAGTTCTTTGAGTTGCTATAGGATTTTGCTAGCCTCTGGCAGTTGCATGACAGTTGCCTGAGTAAAACTTTTCGTCTTTCTGTGTAAAAAAAAGATTTTCTGTTGTCTGTGCTATCCGTTGACTACTTCCAGAGCATTCTTCTTTTTCTTTTTTCTTGGCCTGCAAACTGTTTTTTGGAGCAATGGTGATTCCTAGATCTCTAAAATATTCATAATCCAATAATACATGTGAGTTGCCTGATAGTAAACCTCCTTGTTTATTTATAAATCAATATATTTCATAATGGTCGGTTTCTTGTCTATATCTTACAGTTCTCTTAGTAATTAAAGTATATTACTATATATAAACCTCCGAAATTTTGTTCAACAAATTATTAGTTTGTTTGGATGGTTAATATATGTGATTAAGACATTGAGATTTTTATTATTTTACTAAATATAAATTTCCTTACTGGCTGTAGCAAATTCTCTTGGTGTTTTACCTTTTCCATTAATAATCCTTTTACCTTTGTTGTTGTTGCATAGGGACGAGAAATTCCTATAGTTCATCGGGTAATTAAGGTAAACATGCACTCAAATCATTTTTGCTTATTTTTTTTTGGGGGATTTCTATACCCTTTTCTCGTTTAACGCTGATAAAGGAGTTAATAGCATGTCCAGATTTTAGTTATTATTTCATACTGTTGTCCTGTTAAAGAAGAAAGGACCAGCTAGAAGCAGATGGGGGCGTAGAGGGAGAATTTTGAAGATGGGGTTTACATATTCTTGCTCTAAATTGCTATCCATCTAAAGTGCTTCTGGTTAGCTCACTGGGGTGGATCTTCTTCTTTACCCACAATAGCAATCTAAGATAAAACAAATGATAAGTGTTGGATTGCAGAAAATACAATTAGACATTTATTCTGTCATTCTGGACTTCTATGAATATACAAGGTAGCTCTTCAATAATAGGGTGAGTTTCCATAAGATTTTAGTCCGTTTTTACCTATCTTTTATCTTGAAATTCTGGTTTGTTATGGTAGGAACAAAAAGTGACGAATCACTTCTTTTCCTCCTAGACTCCTGTTGTTCTTATCCTTCAGTATTGTGATATTATGTAGGTTCATGAGCACCAAGATACTGGAGAAGTTGATGTCCTTACCAAAGGTACTAAACATTTAATGATGTTGATCTTCTACTTTTGCAAAAACTCGCACAGGAAGAAATTTTTATTTGATTATACCAATGCAATGGAGTAGAATTGATTATCGCCACAAAGTTTTATCCTGTGCTGGGTGTTCTTGAACCATCTGCAAATTAAATTTAGCACTACTTGTTCATATTGTTTGGATTAGACAGCTTGATCTCCTTGACTATATAGTAGGTGCCAACTGAATACCTCTGCGTATAATATCATCAGGAGATAATAATTTTGGGGACGACAGACTTCTTTATGCTCATGGTCAGCTTTGGCTGCATAAACATCACATAATGGGAAGAGCTGTAGGGTAAGTTTATATCAGGACCACTTTCTGTTTATCTTTAAGCATGTCTTACAGGTTATGTCTTTCGACACACGAATCCAGCCATTTTGTCAATATCTCTACAGGTTCTTGCCTTATGTTGGCTGGGTGACTATAATTATGACCGAAAAGCCTATCATCAAGGTTAGATTTTTGGTGAATTTGTTAAGCAACAATTATTCACTCGCATCAAGTTTGTAGGCATTATTCTTTTACAATGAGTTTTAGGATTTTTAAACTGTACCCCACCAGCCTTACACATCAAGTTCAGATATTTCATTTTCCCTGGCAAGTGGGATGTGTTAATCAGCTCACTCAAAATACCATTGACGATTGTTTTTCTGATTGGGGCTTGTTTCTCTTGCAGTACATATTGATAGGTGCACTGGGATTGCTGGTTATTACCTCAAAGGAATAGAAAATCAACTTATGCTTTGGAAAAATTGTCAGGAAGGAGCAGATCTGGCTTTTGCTCGTCCTTTTTCTTTGTTCTTTTCCCTTCAATACTTTGTAGAATAGTACTCTGCAGAAATAGAAACGTGGTCATTTAAATTGAATGTACTGTGCATCGGGATGATGCTTCTGCCTCTCTCTCACATGCATGATCTTTTGTGTGCCCTTGTACTCCAGTATAGCTTATACTTTGCTTATGCTTGCGTTATGTTTGCCTCATTAATCTTGGCGAACCTCCTTTTGAGATGAATCCTAACATTGAATCTTGCAGCCTTTTGATGAGTGCAAAAATCATGTTTTGCAGGGCTTGGAGAGACGGGCTTTGTGTACTGATTCTTATTTTCATTATGTAGCGTAATTGTTTGTCAAAAAAAGAGAGCCAAATATACCCAAAGACGGAGATGTTAAGTCTTCTTTTTATCAGGCGTTCATTCTTCTTTTTATCAGGCGTTCAACACTATTGGAACTAAAATTTTCTTCGATATAATTGCTCCCGGCTCTGCTTAAATTGTGGTTTTTAGAAGACTTGGAAGAACATTAATCTAGTACTTTTAGATATGATTTATGAATGACCAAAAAGGTGCAGCACTATTGGAACTAAAATTTTCTTCGATATAATTGCTCCCGGCTCTGCTTAAATTGCGGTTTTTAGAAGACGTGACAGAACATTAATCTAGTACCATTAGATATGATTTATGAATGACAAAAAAGGTGCAGCGTGCTTTGGAGAAATAGCCGGAAAAGTGCAAACGAAAATTTCTTCTGGTATCTCAAAATTTGGTACGCAAGTTCTGTTTTCTTTTCACTACCATCGAAGTATTTTGCAGTAGTCAATTATTTGTAGTGGTCAATGAACGAGAAAATCAATTTCCTTCACCGACGATCATCCATGCAACGGTTTAAGTGGCCGAAATCAATTTCCTTCACCGATGATCATCCATGCAACGGTTTGAAGTGGCCGACTTGACTTACCTTGCAGCTTGTGGCAGTTGGTGCAAGGGGTTTTTTGACAACTTCTCTGAACATCATGTGACCCGAACATAAATTTGCCCTTTCAACTGGCTCCTAAATTTAAAAGGGCCCAACCTGCCCCGACCTCAGGCTGGAGAGCTCCTTTAAATTTTAATGCCATCTTCAATAATTTATTTTCAGAAGTTGATGGTTCAGCATACCTCCAGCATGCTGTTGGCCAAACTCGTTGATGAAAGGACCTTTCCATTTTTGTAAATGTAGATGCTTTATTAGTCAACACATAAAGTCAGAGGTTATCAAATACAAAAGTATAATACAGTACGCATATAATTTTTCGTTGCCCGTAATTTTATGATTCAAATCTTCTTGAGGTATCTATCCGCCAAAGTCAAGCTGAGGCACTAGGCTCTCCAAAAAATCAACCAGCAATCCAAGCTGATTTGTAGACCAAACTCCAAATAAATCATAAACTGCACCAGGTACTAATTTATGCATCCAGGGAACTTCAGAATCACAATCCATGTATCCCCATCTTCTGACAAGTGTCTGAAAAAGAACAAACTGTTAGCATGGTAACATATTAGTCGTCCATACCCAACAGGTAGAACTAGCCACCGAGCCAACGGCTCGATGGTCTGTAGGTTGGGGTTTTAGTTCCACTTGCAGCAGCTAGCTAGTTTAAAAAATTCAAAGGAGCACCACAGTGCTCCTTTGGTCCAACGGTGGTTTAGCCTCCATTGGCCCCCTTCTGGTCCAGTTGGACCATCCCCTAGAATAGCCAGTTGGACCATCCCCTAGAATAAGTTAGGAGAAAGCTAGTATGTTGAAACTTGAAAAAAAAAAAAAGAAGAAGGTAGAACTAGTTCTCTTACTGCAGATACCAAACCACACAAGAGCATGGTTATAATGCTCCTATCCACATACAGAGCGATACTTAAAAATCGGTTAATAAAACAAAGTAACACATTTGCCACAAAAAAAAAAAAAAAAAATTCTGGTGCTCCCACATTAGTACAAAGTCGTTCCATATTAGTAGTAGTACATACAAGTAGTATATCTACACAGAAAGAACTGAAATAGGAATTCCGATACATGCAAAGGAGTGACAGCTCCTTAGAACCAACAACAACCAAACTTAGTGTAGAAATGAAGTCTACATGCGTGCAGAAATGAAGTTTGCATGTGTATACAAGGTGGTGATGCGGGGAAAAAGAGAGTACAGAAGAGCAGCAGCAACAATACCAGTGGCAGAAGCTTCAATTTATCATAACATTTCAGACTGGAAGTATCAGAGCACTTTGGAGAAAATAGTAAAGCAAAATTCATTCACGCACCAGTAAAGAGGACAATAAGTAAGATCACAATTCACAAAAAGCCTTGTACATGTACGTATATATAAATCAATTATATATATTTAAATGTGTCCGTAAGACAACTCAAAATTGCAAAACCAAACAGAAATTTCTGGCCATAAAGTATTAGTCTCACAAATGAAACATTTAGCTCAAAGAAACCACCCCAAAATACTAGCAGAACAGAATAACAGAAGAACTTGTATCATAAGCAGAATCTTGATCATCAAATACAAATAGAAACATATCTGCACCTTGAATATTGCCTTTATGCTGTAGCCTCAAATCGTTTCAAAGCATCACAATTTGGTGTTTCCCTTCTGTAGCCCCAGTGAAGTTGTTGCAACTCTAGTCTGCAATTATGTGCAAGGACCCTATAATATTCACCCTCAACCTGTTGCTCAATTGCCGTCCTCTCTTGACTATTAATCGGATACTCAAGCTCAAAATTCCCTGACTTCACATAATAATTCACCCCTTTTTGCGTAGTCAATCTATAATCATAAGGATAAGTCCTCGAAAGCGAATAAATCGGCTGCTGTGATGGCAAAAAATTCAACAGCACTATCAAAAGAACTGGCAACAACTGAATCAAAGTCCTCAGCAAGCCACCCGACCCTCCACGATCACCACCCATTCTCACCCCAACTCCTGGCCCAAAACTGAACCCACCAAACTGAGTTCTAGTAGCTGGATGCATTCCTCCAAAGAAGAAATTCCTGAAAATCTCATCAGCATCAATATCTCCATCATAATAGAACCCATTAAACCCTTGCATTCCTCCCGGACCACGCCTATTATTAGCACGAGTATCATAAACAGGCTCCTCAGAACCAACAAGATCATACTTTTTCCTACTCTCCTCATTACTCAAACACTGAAAAGCCCTTGATACCATCTTGAATACCTCCTCCGCCCCGGGAGCCTTATTCTTATCCGGATGAACTTTCAAGGATAATTTCCTATACGCCTTCTTCACTTCTTCAATACTACAACTTCTATCCAGTCCCAATATCTCATAATAATCCTTTTTCCTCTTAATTTCCCTCACTATTGTAATCTGTTCTTCCGTATACTGAGCCGCCGTCGAAGAACCGGAAGACCCATTTACCGAAACCCTACGCCGGGGTCCAGTATCTTTCTTATCGGAAGAAATTGAAGGGTTTTCATCGGCGGCGTTGGAAGAAGGGTTTTCCGATCCTGGTCCCTGATTTAGATCTGATAAGAGATCATCAATATCGATTGACGGGTCTAAACGACGAGCTTTGTTGAGGAATTTCAGTGCCCGGTTTTCATCACCTGATTTAATTGAATCTTTGGCAATTTTCAAGCATTTGAAAGCTTCGTCTTTGTTTCCATCCATTTTTTCAAGGAAATAACAAACCGATCAAATCGAATCATCAACAAAAAATTTCTCCAGAAAACTGTACACTAACGTGGGAGAGGAAATTGAAACATTGGGGGAAATTGAGCTGACGTATGGAGTATAGGACCCTTTTGCTGGATTCAAAAATTGGGAGTTTTTTGACTAGGGATTTACGAGTCGGTCGGGAATCTAGAAGTGGAATTTGGAGTGGAAAAGAAAACCCCAAAATTATAATGGGGCAGTCGTCGAAATGAGAAGTATAAGGGGGGGAAATTTGGAGGAGAATTTGCAGTTTGGTCCCTTATATTTTGGGCCAAATGCTGATTTGGTCATTGAGTTCTGACAAACATTTAGACCATGTTTGGTTCGCGGCCTAAATTACGCGTGTTTCATGGGTTGAAATTAATACTCTCCCACTCAACGTCTTTTATAAACATCTTTTCTGGTATTTGCAAATTGGGACTTAAATGTGCGTACTTTATCTAGCTTTATAGTTAACAGTAGGGATTATATTTGCGTTTCAAATCCCATAAATTTATATTTGTGCATCAAATTAATACTGTATCATACTAACGAGATTATATTATGTGCATGCGATATCATATTATAGGTTAAGAATTTAAAAGAAAAATATGAAGGAAGTATAATTATCTTTTAGTTAAAGTTTAAATAGAGAATAGATAAAGGAAAAACATGACAAAGCTTGAACCAAAAGGCAAAAGTATTTTATAATAACAAATAACAAGTAAAAATTTGATTTTTAATTACATGTGGACTTGAAATCATGATTTCCAAAACCAAAATAAGTGTGATTCTTCTAAATTATTTAAATTTATTCCCTAAATTAAAACAAGAACAGCAAGTTTGTCCCTTACAATTTCTATTGTTCTCCTTTCCTCCCATAATTTTTCTCCGAACTTCCAAACAAGGCTTTACAAAGGCGACAAACAAACACAAGGGTGGGAAAGAATTGTCGAGGTGACCAGTCCAATGGGGTTAAACATTGGTCTATCCAAAAATCAAGGGGTCCAGATGCAAATCAACGCCCCCAAGATTGTCCTACTTCATTTTTCCATCGTAAACCCTTGCTGTTGTATTTGGTACTGAGGGCTGTCCGTCCTCCAAAACCCACACCACACCCACCGCCACCACCACTATAAACACAGAAAATCACAAGCTTGACATTGAAGTAAAAGACGCAGAACCCACAAGTACCATTAACCTCTGGAAGCTTCAGCTAAATTGATATGGCGCAACTACAATACCAGATTGACCTGGGCAACCTCATGGCCTTTGACCCTCATCACAGCTTTTCCTCTCCTCCATCCTCCAGGTTTTCCATCCACTCAGCTCTTATGTTTCAAGTTTATTGAGGGGGAAAAAAAGCTTTCTTGATTCTATTCAAGGTTGTTGCTTTCTTACTTTTTATGCTTATCCATTTAATATTTTGGGCTCTGCTATCAAGTTTGTTATTTTCCTTAATATTGTAGCTGAAAGCTTGGTATAACCATTTGACTAGTTCATTTTCTTTTTCGTTATTGATTATCTCTCAAGAACTTGCTTCCCAATGCGGAATTTATATGTTAAAGTCAGAATTAGTTTGAGTCGAAATTGATGAACATTCTAGGAATGCTGTGATACTTTTGGCCTGTCCTCAATAGATTTTTTAACCAGCTTTTAGATTATAGATTAACAATAATATATATTAATAGTGTTCCCAATTAAATCTCAAATTAGATTTTAGATTTTTTGTATAACTAAATAATCTCAAATTAGTTGTACAAGAAGTCTAAAATCTAATTTGAGATGTAATTAGGAACACTATTAATACAGATTATTATTAATCTATAATTTAAAAGCTAGTTAAAAAATCTATTGAGAACAGGCCCTTTAACACTTTGGGGATGTTAAGTGCTGAGATGTGCTGATGTTAAAGAAGTCTTAGTAGAGGAACTTGTTTGGTATTTTATTTTTTTTGGTGGACTGCATAGGGAGGCGCTAGTGAAGGAAAGTCTAGAACAGGGGACAAAGTTAGTTCAAGTTGTTGTGGATACTCTATTCAACTTGCCCTCCACTGAAGATCCAGATGGTCCAATTGTCACGTTGCCTCCTCCGTCAACTAAATTGCCTCGAGAGAAGCCTGTATGCTTTTCAGCTTCTTTCATGCTATAATTCATGTTTTGAAAATCTGTTTACACCATTTGTTTTCATCAAAATGATACCATAATGATGGTTGGATGCAAGCTAATTGCTGGATGATTTTCATAGTATAATGTGTTTGATAACTCTGATTCACAATATAATGGTTGGACGCAAGCTAATTGCTGAGTCTCTTTGATCATTTGGAAATAGTTTTGCATCATTTTCTGGTCCTCATTGCAGTCTGAGTACATCATTGGGCATATAACACTCTTCTTTCTTTGTTCTCAGCTACCCAAACCAAAACCTCCAACAAGATGGGAAGTGTTTGCCAAAAAGAAAGGTGTACTGGCTATAGTCTTGACTGTCTTTAAGGCCAAAAATAAATGCACAAGTCAGATGTTCTTTGACTAAGGCTGGCATATTAATGGATTATTATATTACTTGATTGTCATATACAGGCATCCAAAAGCGCAAAAAAGACAAGGTTGTATTTGATGAACAAACAGGCACTTGGAAGAGGCGCCATGGTTATGATCGTGTCAATGATGACAAAGATGTACCAATCATTGAGGCCAAGATGAATGATGGTAAATGGTGACTTTTCATCTGTTTGGAGGATGAACTAAATTCATAGCATCATTTGCACAGCCTTTTCAACACGATTATTGGCTGATTTAGCTCCTCTACTACAGATATGCATAAAAACCTGCATCCACCCACACATAACACATGCATGTGTATTCAAATATTTATACATATATTTCCTGAGTTGCACTGTTTATGAAGTAATATTAGCATATCATATATATAGTAGCTTCCCTCATTTGGATGCATGGAAAAACAACAAACTGGGTGTTGAGATGTGATTTTCTGAGCACCACCAAGGGATTGGATTAATTTATGGTGGTGTGTGCTGCATTTCCCTTATTTTCAATTGTACATTGCAATAGTGTTGGAATCTAACAGTGAGAAGACAAGAATTAAGTGTGAAAATACTACCATTAAATTGACCTCTTGTTTTGTAAGTCTTTTTTATTTTCAACCTTTTATGATCGTTTTCATATACATGTCATGTGGTAAAGTATTTATAAATTGTATGTCACTGTACTATAGCATGTGTATTGACAATGAAGCTGGATGTGCTCAGAGCCAGGGGAAGATCCTTTTGCCAAAAGACGGGAAGAGAAGAAAAGGAGAGTTGATAAACAAGAGAAAAATCGGTTGCAGAACTTGAAGCAAGCTGCAAGAGCTGGTGCTTTACCAAGGTTGGTGATCTTATTGTAGTGTCAACTAACCTTGGAAAGCTTAGTTTTGAATGTATTTTGTCTAAGTTACGCTTTTAACTAGAATTGAAAATCACGTGAAGAATAAACCCAGCATTTTGAGAGTACTTTATAATCTGAGTTTCCCATGCACTATTTAGTTTGCTTCTTATGTTGCATGGACAAAATTTTGATAGTCTTTACCTGAATTGCGTTTCCACTTGTATGCTTGTATGTGTGCATATTTAATTGATACACATAAATGTGTATTTTGTGCATTGTAAAATTCATTTTTTATTATTACCACCAAATCTGACAAAAATTCATGATTTGCAGTCATATTCAACTTGCTGCGACTGCATTACCAATAACAGGGAGTCAAGCCGCACCTAAGAAAGTTGGCAAGGATGAACTACAGAACGTCGCTGGTATGGCAGCAACTGCAACAGCCAGTAGTGGGAAGTTTGACAAGAAGTTGCCTGGAGAAAAACCCCCTAAACATGACAAGAAATATCGCAAGGTTGGTAATTGAACACATCAATTCATTGGTTTAGCCACATCCCTCATGGCAGTCCGGAACTGACTAATAACATTGTTCAATTGTCTCTCTTCATTCAGTTTCTACCAGTTGCTGAAGGATCAGGAATGGGCTCCTTAGAGAAGCAGCAAACCGAAAAAGTTCTTAACAAACTGATCTCAAAGAACTCCCATGAGATTCTTAATGTTGAAAAGGTATGCCCCTGCCATCGTATTGGTCCTGTATCTAACCTTTGGATGAAACACTTATATGCTTTTGGTCTGAACTTGTGCTGTATGGGATATAGGCCGTGACCATGTACAACGTGAAGGAGGAGAAGAAACGTAGGAATCAAAAGGGGAAATCATTCTCAAACTCAAGCAAGTTGAAGCCGAACAAGAAATCTTTCAAGAAAACGCCAAAAAAGGGTTCTTCAAATAAAGGGAAATCAAAATGACATTAGATTACAAAATATTTTAGACTTTTGTAGTTTGATTAAGCTGGAAGGAGAATCTGCCGTTTTGTATTAGTTGGTCTTATCTGTGTAACCCCTACTTAAAATGGGCTTTGGGTTAGAAAAGGATGAAACTGTCTAAGTGTTGTGGTAATTTATTGAGTTGTCCACCTTCAAAAAAAAGAAAAAAAGAAATTAATTGCTTGTTTGCAGGGATGATCCTGTTTATATAACCTTTGGGGAGAGTGACTGTTTTATTGCGTGCACAGAAAATAGATGTACAAATTGGCTTCCCAAAAGATGTTAGTACAAACTTTTGGTTGTTAGCAAACACGAGTCGGTTATCAGCTAGGAAAAAGGCAAGAACTAAGAAAAATGAAAGGGACCAAGCAAGATATTAGTCGAGTCATCCTCGCGTGGATCACGATCGAAATAAGTAGTTAAATTTTCGGCCTTTTTATTTGGTGACATTTTTGATGGGCTAATTCTTCTATCACCTATCTAATGTGTGGTCTTCTTGAGGGCAGTGGGGTCTCCCTGTGGCTAAATTTTCTGTTGGTGGTCCAAAAGGTTAAAACAAAAAACAAAAGATCAATTTTATCCAAAGTCTGTGGGAAAGAATCTGAGAGGCAGACTTGGTTAAAGAAATCCTTAAGCCAACACGAGCATGCATTTGGTTTTGCTAAACCATGTTAAACTCTGTTCAATCATGGTCAATTACTTGGCTTTTAGTTTTGTATCTCATGAGACTCTAAAAGAATAAAAAGATTCCATTAACTGAAATAAAGTTTTCAAAAGCAGCTTAACTACATTAGCAAGAGAAAGAAGTATCTTTTTTCCTTACTAGCTCAATATCAGGTTTTGGTTGTGAGAATTTCATAGCCCAAATATTTTCCTTGAGGGGTGGATGGCGATGGTGCTTGCGGACAAGTTACATTCTACTGCCAACTGTCATTTAACCCGTTGCGCTCAGGTCTCCAGTTAATTTTTACACGATACTTTTAAGCCGATCATAAAACTAATTTGGGAGTCTAGGAGAGGAAGCAAGAGAAAGGAAAGCTGAAGCCATGCGGGGGAAGAATGAAACAATTTTACTCCACTTAATTTTGTGGTAGGTTTACTTTTTATTATTGTTACTTCGCTCATTTTTGTTGTAAATTTACAAAGTGGGGCATAAATATTGTCACTTTTTTTTAATACATTTCTAAAAAATAAGAGTGACACCTTGAAAGTTTAAAACAACTTTTCACATATCTTTCTCACCACTTCGCTTCAACGCAGAGAATATATTTTCTTTTTACTGTATCTTTAAAATAGAAAAACCTGTTAAAAAAGTTGTCCGGACAAAGGGAATTAAGGTTCGGTGGAGGAGTCCTAAAGTGGTTTGGTCAAGAATTTAATTAAACCCTATGCAAGTATGCTACTGCCGCCCACCACAGGCCTCTGACTCTTTTTAAGGCCTAAGCAAAACAATTAAACGCGAAGGGTTGCACTAAAATTTGGCATTGATTAGTTTGCCTTCTCTGCTGAGCTCTCTTTCTCAAAAGAGAGACGCAGCAGAGAAGATAAAGGGCTCTTTGGATTTAACTTCACCAAAGTATCCTGGTAATCTTCACCCTTCTTGGTAGTTTCACCATATATTTTTATGGAATATTGTTAAGTACAATTGGTATTGCTGCGCCGTTCTCTTTGTTTTACATTTTTTTCCTTCAAAAGATTTGATTTTTAGTATAATTCTTGAAAATCAACTGCTGTTACATTCGTTTTAAGATTACATATCCCAAATTTGAATCTTTTTGGCTATTTTTTGTTGCTGGTGGTCCTGGGTATATAGTGCAAGAGTGGAGGGGCAAGGATAGTTTCTAAGTTTGTTAATATGGTTGGTGCTGAGAACAATGGGGATGTGTTGTTTCCAAATTCTGGGATTGGATTTTTATGGTGTCCCCTTGATGAAAGTCACAACCCAAGTGGGTTTTTTGCTAGTGTGGGGCAAATGGGGATGGATTTTGGTATGTCCCCAAATTCTACTGGTACCGCCTTGAAACTTCCACATGCCAATTTCTTTGAGAAATCTGTGTTGCCAGAACAAAGTGGTTTACGGATTGGTGGAGTATCAGAATCGTTGGTTGAAGAGGAAATGGAGTTAGGGGAGCATGGGGCATTGAAGTATAAGAAGATTGCTAAAAAGGGTGGTTTTAAATTGAGGATAAAAGTTGGGAATCCATCATTGAGGAGGTTGATCAGTGGGGCAATTGCGGGTGCAGTATCGCGGACATCAGTGGCGCCGCTTGAGACAATAAGGACACATTTAATGGTGGGGAGCTGTGGAAACTCAACAGGTGAAGTCTTCCAGAATATTATGAATAACGAAGGATGGCAAGGCTTGTTTAGGGGTAATCTGGTGAATGTTATCCGGGTTGCACCAAGCAAGGCAATTGAGGTATGAGCAATGTCTCTTTGTTTATTATGTTTTTCGTGGTTATTTACTTCGTAGCTTATGATTTCGGTGGAAATGAATTGGATGCATCTCTTCTGCTTTCATTTGGGATATGGTACTGATCTCGGTTGTTGATGCCATTTTAGTGCTAGCCACTGCTTGTTGACTAACACTAATCGAGAAGAATACTATGAGTGAATTCCCAACTCAATACAATTCTTGTCTGTAGTTATAAAGTTTGGGATTTGTGCTTTCTTATGTTCTTTTCGCTTCAAACCTTTCCAGCTATTTGCTTATGACACAGTCAAGAAGCAGTTGACGCCTAAGACGGGAGAGGAGCCAAAACTACCTATTCCCGCTTCTTCAATTGCAGGTGCTGTTGCTGGAATCAGCTCAACATTAGTCACATATCCACTTGAGTTGCTCAAAACTCGACTCACTGTGCAGGTATATGCAGTAGATTGGCCTGCTATGATCTTCAGTATTTCCTCACCCAGAATGTGACGCCTTTCACTTTTAATTTTGTTCTGGTTTCATTCTAAAATTCCATTTGCAGAGGGGTGTGTATAAACATTTCTTGGATGCTTTTCTGAAAATTGTGCGAGATGAAGGACCGGCAGAACTGTATAGAGGCCTCACTCCAAGCTTAATCGGAGTAGTCCCATATGCTGCCACCAATTATTTTGCTTATGACTCGTTGAGGAAGGCTTACAAACAAGTTTTCAAGCAGGAGGAAATTGGAAATGTAGCAACCCTCTTAATTGGATCGGCAGCTGGTGCAATTTCAAGTAGTGCAACTTTTCCACTTGAGGTGGCCCGTAAACACATGCAAGCCGGGGCTCTCAATGGGAGGCAATACAGCAACATGCTTCATGCCCTTGTAAGCATACTTGAACACGAAGGTGTCCCTGGTTTGTACAGGGGTTTGGGACCAAGCTGCATGAAACTAGTACCTGCTGCTGGAATTTCTTTTATGTGTTACGAGGCGTGCAATAGGATATTGGTTGAAAATGAAGATAATTCATAGACACAAAAGGTAAAAGCATGAGTTCCCAGAGGAGTTTCAGGTGCTAGAACGGCCAGGATTCTTTTTTGTTGAGAGCTGATTGTGTTAAGTTGAATTTGCGTAACTTAAGTTTAATAAATATTTTTCCCCATGGAGGAAACTAAAAGAAGTATTCTCCCTGGAGATGATAATTTGAAGTGAGTTTTCAAGTTGTTCGGTTTATTTTGCACTCTTCAACTAATGTTGCCCTAGCAAATTATGGCTAGCTGACTAAAGAAGTTCCCTTGAATTGGTTGACACTGCGGTGGCTATTCAAAGATTTATGACGCTGTTCAGAGAGGATCAAGACGTTATAATAATTGCAAGAGGCGTCATCCAACTCCAATGGTGCTAAAATCAATACACGTGATTGACTTTGTTCTGGATACAAAAATTCCTCGTCCTAAATATTGTGTTCAATGCATTTTTTTTTTCATTTTTCTGCGTTTCTAATTCTTTTTTGGTTTTAATCTCTCGGGCTTTTTGAGCTTGGGAACAAGATAATACAATGCAATTTCTTTCAAGAATGACCTGACCGCATTCAACTCCTGAGTTTGCAAGACTTCTCCAAACAGGTCAGTCCATTCGGTAAACATTATCCCTATTACCCTGTTCCAATTACGCAAAAGGATTGTAATCACCAACCTCAAAGCAAAACGTCTGAAGTGATATTCCCAAAATAAATGTTTGAAGAGTATCCGACGACAACGTTCCCTTCCCTATCGATTATGCAACAGTCGGTTCCGAAAGGCTTATCCTCAGTTCCGAAAGGCTCCAACTAACATTGACATACATTTCATCAAAACTGGCATCAAGATACAGCAGGTAGATATTAAATTCCAATTCAATTGATCATAATTCTAGTATGATCTAAAACACACATACCATCAAGAAAAATCAGCATATTTGTAACTCAGAATTCCCTAGTTTAGTACATTGTGATCATGTCAGAAGTGTTCAAGAAACAAGACTCAAGATGTCAAATACCAAAATTGAATTTTGAACGACAAACAGAAATGACTCCTGATAGTACTGAAAAACTAACAACACTGACATTTTCAGACGTCTATGGCTAAAACATTACCACTGAAAATGCGATTATCCAAAGACATATATCAAATGAAGGAACCAGATGCCAAAACAATCGCCTTTCAACTTTGATCCTCACCATCTGCAGCTTCCCTCTCTGCTGCTGCTGCCATTAATTCATCAAATTTTTCTGTCTTCCCCAGCACAATCTCAATCTAAGAGAAAAGATACCAACACATCATAAAGAATGCCATAATTCAAGGAAAATAACTGTTACCCAAAACCCAAAACATTCACTAGCATATATGAGAGAATGAAAAAAATTAAAATCCCAGAGTTGCCATTGTGCTGTCAGTATGAGACCTAAGATAGTCGAACAAAATCCAATTGGAAGCACACCATTAAGATTGTTCAAAGTGACCCCACTTATGCAATGTCCGCTAAATTAAGAAAAAGCATGAAAGAAGTGTAGCACCTACAGCTACGGTGCACGTCCAAAACACAACAGATGTAGCATCTAGAAATAAACTAACTCAACAGAACTTACTTTGGCCTTTGAGATGGGACGCCCTCTTGAATCATCTCTCATTTCAACAGTAGATGTCATAATTTCTGCACCGTGTCATTTTGTTATTTCAACATAATAAGATTTCCCAAGAGCAAACATAAGAATAGAGTCAACAAACTGCTTGAGAATGAGAAGCCGTAATTTTCAGGAACAATATTGTGCTTAATACAAGGTAGTAACATATAAAGTGCCTTACTCTTTTCCACAGCAAATCCATTATTCTTCAAAATTTCAGCAACACTGACAACTGTGGAAATAGCTGCACATGGAAGATAATCACATCAACAAGAAGTTTCCAAGTTAAATATATTTTCAAGCGCAAAAACACACTCAACCAGGTAAACAGATTGCCGAGAATGCCTAACCTCGAAAAAGTTCAGAAACAAAGATATCTACCACATATCCCAAATAAAACAAACAAAAGTTGAAAGGGTCTTACATATATAAGGCATGTCCGGTATATATGAACCGTGTCCGCGTTAAGACTAAAACTAAATCCCACCCACCCACCCGCCCCCCGCCCCCCAAAAAAAAAAAAAAAAACTCCCCACACCCCTGCCAAGAAAGAAGGGATACAACATGCTCCTCACAGAAAATTTAACCACTGCAAAAACATGGATTAGGCAAATGAAGCTTTGAGTACAGCCAATCAAAACAGGTTGTAAGATAAATTAACAAGCCCAAATGCATAACAAGCAAGAAAAATTCCTAAAAATGGAAGCTTTATGGCATAAATGAGAGAGAAAGACTGGAATGCAACGAAACGAAAGCAAAATACCTAAGCCAAGAGCAGACAGCTCCACCTCATTATATTGCTGCATATACCTCTGCCCCCAGTAAATAGAAATAAAAAAAAATTAACCCATAAATATACTCTACTAAAGATTCTACTTCAGATCTAGAGGATATGAGTTAACATGATTTAATCGAAAAACAAAACAAATAAATAAAGAAAAATGAATAATACCTTGGCGAGGTTGACGTAGAAAAACAAGGGTTTTTTAGTGTTGGAGACCTGAATGCGATTCTTCTTGTGAAGATCTCCGCCGCCGCTGCCGCCGCCGCTGCCGCCGCTGATGTGAATGTTGTTTACTCCCTCTGTTACCTCCTCCATCTGCA
Source organism: Mitragyna speciosa (assembly GCA_024721245.1). NCBI lineage: Eukaryota > Viridiplantae > Streptophyta > Magnoliopsida > Gentianales > Rubiaceae > Mitragyna > Mitragyna speciosa. The sequence goes on along the minus strand of CM045556.1, from coordinate 26,039,324 downwards.
ACCCTAAGCTAAGCTCCGGACCTTTTTTTCTATTTTCAATTTTTTAACTGTGTGTTGTGCGTGTGATAGGCAGCCGCAATAAGTAGAATTATGACCCTTAATAAAATACCACTGACTTACTAAATAATCTAACTAATCACTATTATCTGTAATAAGATATTATTTTTATTGCAAAAACTTTTACACAAGAGGAAAGCTCTGTTTTCATACTCGGACCGGATCGGTCGGTCGGATCGAAAACTGGCCAGGCTTTCGGTCCAAATCCAACTTAAAATTTAGATTGTTAAAAATCGGTCAAATCCGGTCAAAAACCGAATTTGATCAGGATCTGTACGAACAGAACAGACCCAAGTTTATTATTTTTTGGACAATTTTTGCTTTTTTTTTCTTTTTTGGGACTCACCGTTTTTTCACATTTTTTACTTTGATCTTTTCTTTTCTTCTTTGAGGCCTTTCTTTCTCCGCATCAAAACCTATCTCCTTCTCCCGGACAGATCCATGGCGACGGCACCACCCCCATCCCGAAATCCTGCTTCGCCATCAGACACATATTTACTTTCTTTTCTCCCTCTGTCTAATCAAAGCAACCGAAGGACTACACGTACTAATTTATTTTCTCTTTTTCTATTTATTTTTCTTCGTTGCAGATTTACGGACAATCGGCCTCCTGTTTTCTTGCAATTGAACATCCTGCAGTCCTTTTGAACTGCAGGTCCATTGCTACTGGTGACATAAATGATGCAAGTCTATGTATTTTGGCCATTTCAGAAATGGGTGTTTGTTATTTCTGGTTTGGGAATAGTATGGAGGAACTGCATAATAGCTTCAGCCATATTATTAATGCCCTGGTATTGCTAATTAACACGAATGGGATTTTAATTGAAGCTTGAATTTGAAGCAGGTTAAATTTTTATTTTTGAAAATTTATCGTTAGAACAAAATTAGATGTATACAATGGCTTGTATACAAATGGCTGAATGTCCAGAGTCTTTGTATACAATGGCTTGATACGTGGCGCGCGTGGTGCACGCAATACTCACTCCTTGATTTATGTATCAATTAAAGGGGCACAGGATCCTAGAATTAATAAGTTCATTCATCTTAGGTCATTATTGTTTGATGTTAACGTTTAGAAGAATGCCCAACAAATGGAGTATGGGACGTGCAATTTGCTTTTGCTAAGATAAGAGGAACAGTGATAAGTCGCGGAAATGGGAAAGTGCTAATGTGGTGAAAAGATCATGGTACAATAGAAGTTATGGAAGAAAAATGGAAATTATGTTACACTGGTTGGAAAATTTTTGTGCAAGATGAATTTTTCAAAGCCCAGTCTGTGTTTGATCACCTGCATTGAGAGGATAATTACTACCGAATGACTTTGCATTCATTGCCTGTGCTGTAATCTGCTTATGAAGTTGAGAAAATGTTGACTGCTAGTTGCAGGGTCTTCCTATATATGATTGACGTACTGCTAGAGTTTTAGTTGTAGGAGAATAGAATATATATTTGTACTGCTTATGTCTAGCCTTTTCCTAGACTCCACAATGGTTGGAAACTTGTGTACTGAGGTCTTTTCCATTTGCCATGACATTATTTTATTGCAGAAGATTTAAACTTCTGATCAAAGCTGTTTCCATAAACCTTGTTTGAAATACTTTCTTATGGTACATATTCTTTGGATATTTTGCCACGTTGTGATATTGAGATTCTTATTGTGTCTATATATATATTATATATATATATATATATGACGTCATAAATACGTCATTTTATTCGATTCCGAATCGACTTCTAATTAAATTTTCAGACTGGTTCAAGCCTGAAAACATAAGAGGAAAGGCATCATCAATCAGCCAACGCGGGATTACTTGTGGAGGCGTCTAATATACTATTGTGGGGGGAATTGGCAGGGTGCGCGGCTGGTTTCCAAATGTCCCATCTGTGCTCCTGACGCTTAATCTTTGACACTTGTCTGCTAGGGGTGCTTTTTGAAGATCGTACCAAAAAATTTGCCACATAAAAATATAGAGACCTATCCCCTCCCTGTAGACCGTGTGTCGAAAATATTCAAAAAAAAAAAATATAGAGACATTTGACTAAATTCAAAGTGGGCATATCTGCAATTTTCTTTATTTTTCTGCAAAGTGATATTGTATATGGTAGGATAATTTTGGACGTTTTGATTGAACTTCTCCAATCTGATCTTTGTTTTTCTTGCCTTTTTTTTTTTTTTTTTCAATTTTGACTCCTTATTAGTCAAGGGCCAAAAGTAAATCTAATTTTGTGCTTCTCATAAACTTGCGTAGTTGCTTGATATAATAACTGCAATGCACTCAAACATTTCACCGAAAGGACGTATTTGGGTTAGGAAGATTATTTGTCAAATCAAAACCAATGCTGCTCTTTCGAGTTGCTGATACGAGAGAACTCTTTTCAAGGTTTTAACAAAGAATTTGAATCCGAATTGATGAATATGGTAATTTGAAAACCTGCTGAGATAACTGCAAAAATTCAGCAGTAGGTGGTCAGAGGAACCATTTATAGGCTTCTTCAGTAATTAAACTGAAGAATTAAATTGTAAATTTCATATTCGCCAATAATCATGGTACGGAACTGAAGCTGTTTAGGACATCATGCGTTCCGGAAGCGGCTAAAGTAAGGAAATGCCCTGCTGATAATTCAGTCTTAATTTCTTCCCCATATCTGCCCACTACATTCAGAGACTTTTTGACAAGCCTAAAATGAGGGCTTGGGGCTTCACACTAACACAAATATCTGCCAATTACAAAAACTGAAATGAAGGTTGTATGATCATAACAGCCCTGTTAGTACCATATCAAGTCAGACCAAATATCAGGTTAGCTGTATCTGCTACTACCATCAGCCTGCTCTACTAAAAGCTTACAGCAGGTATCAGCAATCAAAACTATGTGTCTAACTTTCTGCCTAAAACTAAGGGGCTGTTAACAAAATCAGATTCCGGGATTCTGGGAATCAATCCCAACCACTGGCAACAACAGAACGGTAGTCCACCGTGTGACCATAGAAGCCGTCATGAAAGAAATCTGCTTGGGAAGAAGGATAATCAGCAGGAGAGTTGTGCAAGGATAATGGACTAGAAGGTGCAGCATAAGATTCTAAAAGAGTTGCATCTCCAAACTGGTTCGAGTAGTCATAGTTTTCATTGTTTGCACCTCTTCGGTAGTCGTAGCCTCCATACTTCACGCTGCTGAAGCGGCTTGATCGAGTCCCACCACTTCCATAGGCATGAGACGTGTCAGCATATTGATTAAGCCAGGAAGGAATTTCTTGATTTGCTTCTTGCATCAATTCAACAAGAGCCTTTGCAAGAGGTGCATTCTTATCACTGAAAAATGCTGTTGCGAGCCCAGATTTACCAGCACGCCCAGTACGACCTATTCTGTGGACGTAGTCACCTATGTCCCTTGGCAAGTCAAAATTGATGACATGAGCAACACGAGGAATGTCCAAACCACGTGATGCAACATCTGTTGCTACAAGAATGGGAGTGAGTCCACTTCTGAAAGATCTCAATGCTCGTTCTCTCTCCTTCAATTTCATGCCCAGAAAAGAAGAACAAATTTTATGCTACTCTGAGAAATAAGAGAAGACACAAATCCCAGAAAAGCAAACTGACTGAAAGATGACAATTTCGCAATCAATAGATTTGTCTCTACCACCCAACCCTCCACTAAGATTGCCAATACCTAAAAGTTGGAATAAAATAATGCAGACAAAACATTCGACACAATTCAAAACAATCGTCAGTGCTATAAGCTTGTGCTGTCGTTAAAAAAAAATTCAGCAATACAAAATGGACTAGTAATACAAACCAACATGACCCATTTATCATGTTAGAACTTGATGAACAAAGGTAACTGAATACACCCAAAAATCAAAAACCCTTTTTTCTTTCAACATAACAATTACTGTATTTGCAACATCCAGTGCAGATAAGTTTTCAAAAGCAGATTAGCAACAACCCCAACTTACACCTTAATGAAACTGTGCTTATGTTGCAATTCAGCACTTCAGCATTCAACATGCAGAAAAAATACCGAACAGAGTGTCATGCGTACAGTAAATTCACTAACCATTTGTACTTTGTCACCGTGTATTGCAATTGATGGAAAACCTTTCATTGACAACCAGTGCTGCAATGAATCAGCCCCTCTCTTTGTTTCCACAAAAACCAATGTCAAAGCATGCTGCAACAAAAAAAATGGATATTCAGCTGGAAAGTCTTGGTATCCATTAAAAATATGGCACAAGCAAACTTTAAAAGGGTAACAACACATCATTTAAGGAAAAATAGCTGACTGCTTGGTTCTGCATGCAAATGCAATTACCAAAGTGCATTACCATCAGCTGTACCTTTCCATTTGCTCTTTGGGCTCTTAGAAGGTTGACCAAATGATTTTTCTTGTCCATATCATGGACATATTCTACTTTTTGAGCTATGAGGTCGGTACTGGATCCCACTTTCCCTGCAGCTAGAAAAATGTAGTTTGAAAGAAAATCTGTTGCTAGCCTCTGCAACACCAAACGTAAACAGTATGAGGATATCCAAGCAAATATATCAGGGGAAAAATAGACTCAAGAAAATAACATATCAAGGGAATATACAAACTGACTTGTATTTCAATAGGGAATGTCGCACTGAAAAGCATAGTCTGCCTCGCACCTGCTGGAGGCATTTCCATTTGCTGAACAATCTTCCTAACTTGAGGCTCAAAGCCCATATCCAACATGCGGTCAGCCTCATCCAGAGCCAAATACTTGACATTCCTTAAGGATACCTTTGCTCTTTCTATCATATCAACCAGACGTCCGGGAGTGGCAACCAAGATGTCAACTCCTTTTTCCAGATTGCGCAACTGAAGTCATACATTACGCAGGTCATAATTACCCAAAACAAAAACAAAAAAAACAATAAGGGAGTGATTTAATTAGTCAAATTAATGCAGAAAAGTGTTGTATACTCCAAGAAACAAGTATACAAAGAGAAGTTGTCCAGATTAGTTAAAAGCAAGTAAAATAATGCTGCCCGGTTACGCATAGAACAAACAAGATGCAAATCTTTTAGTCTACAGCATGCTAGCAGTTGCTAAACATGGAAATGGCATACCAGGATTTTAAAGTGAAATTAGAACAACCATCCTGACAACGACAGGAAGGTTCCCTTTATTTTTGAATCTAGTATCAATTTTGAAAGTTCACTAAGCACCATCCCCCCCCCCCCCCCCCCTCCTCTCCTTCTCTAAAGCCTTCAGTATATGTTTTGGAATATTCTAATGCATCTCATCATCAAGAAGCACAAAGCCAAATAATAGATCAACATGGAGTCTTTTATTAATAATAAAATAACTGCAAAGATGGGTAAATGAGTATAAAACATCAAAATGTTTGATTAATTTAATGCACTACTACAATAGCAACTTCCGTCTTTGAGAACAGGAGTACCATCATTTTCGAAGGAAGTGACAACCCCTTTTGTGTTTTCTTTTGGAATCAAACAGTAAAAAGATGAAAAACATAAGCTAGTACTTATTTATCAAACTTAAACAAAACGCAGTGAACAAAGCGAAAATCAGACCTGCTGAACAATGGGTGCGCCTCCATATGCCACCACAACCTTCACTCCAGTTTTGTATGAAAACTTCTTTGCTTCCTCGTGTATCTACACACAAAATCCATTCATATCAGATAAAACACGAGGATAAATACTAACAAGACAACACCAAAAGCCACTGAAAAAAACCCAAAAAAGTACTTGAAAAACTGCTGGTCAAAAACCCCACATAAATTTTTCTTAAAATGATATAACTAAAGGAAAAAGAAGTAAGGCCCACCTGACAAGACAACTCTCGAGTAGGAGCTAATATGAGAGCCAGAGGACAAGCAGTCATCATCTTCAAACTCAAGCCGCCATCTCCACCATCCCTATCGAATTTTTTTGTGGGGCATTTCAGGTGAAAATGGTCACTCAAGATCCTACTGATAATAGGAAAGCAAAACGCCGCAGTTTTGCCCGACCCAGTTTGAGCACAAGCCATGAGGTCTCTCCCGGCCATCGCAACCGGAATGGCGAAGCGCTGTATCGGCGTCGGCTTCACAAACTTACATCTCTTGATGTTATCAATCAACGCCGGGCAAAAATCAATCTCGGAAAATGACGTCACCGGAGACGGCACGTCGAAGCCGCTCGTCTCCACCGGAGTTTCATCGTACGCATTGATGTTGGTTACGTCGGAAGGGCCGTCGTCTACCACCTCTAGCTCATCAAATTTCTCAGAAATATCAACGGGCCGTTCGGGCTTGATGTTTGGGTATGCGTTCGGGTCATACTCAGAGAAGTGCTCCCTGGATCGACCATATGATCGGGGTGGTGGTTTCAAAGTTCTACCGCCGCGAAAGCCACCGCCACCGCCACCACGACCACGTCCTCCTCCACGGCGAGGAGAGGAGCGGGAGAGTGAGGCGGGAATGGTGACGGTGATGTTGGGTTGCTGATCGCGGAGGTGGGGCGGAAGATATGTGGGTCGGGTGGGTCGAGGTGAACGAGTTGACTCGTTCCACGGCATTGTCATGGGTTTTTTGTCGATAATAACTACAACTAGAAGCTATTAAAAAAAAAAAAAAAAGCCAAAGGGCTCGGAGAAAGTTAGCTAAAAAAACCAGAGGAAGGTGGGAATAGAGATGTTTCTAGATGGATAATTTTTTACGTAAAAACAAAGAGAAGGAAAGAAGAAGACGCCATGGTTGTACGGACAAGGAAAAGCAGGGAGGTTGCCTACTAATATCAAACAGTGGAGATGGTTTTATACTAGTAATAGTAATAATGGGCTATTTATGTGGAAAGGCAAGCGACTACTGTGTGTGTAAGAGGGAGGGTGAGTGTGTGTTGTTGGTGCGGTTGTTACATGGTGAAAAGAGAAGACGATGATTGAGGTGATGTTTCCCATGAGAAAAATGAAAAATTGTCTCTGGCTTTTGGTTTTTGGAGAGAGAGAGAGAGAGACGACTAGCAAGTTTCAGGAAGGTGTGTGTTGTGTGAGTGAGGGTGAGAGCGTGAAAATGTGTTCCGTGGGGTTGGGAGTGGGGAGTTTGTTTGTTTGTTCGTTTGCATGCCTGGGAAAATGGAGAGATGTGACCATAGAGATGGGTGTTTTTTACCAAAAAGAGGGAACAAATATTCCAACTTTCAATCTCATGAATACATTCACCTAAAAAATTACCACATTAACATTTTTTTTTAATTCTCACATTCTTTTGTTGAACCGGATTTATTACATCTTAAATCATGGAGAAGGCTTAATCTCATGTCAAACATATTTAACTTGCACATGCGTTACCATATTGTAACGGTCTTATATATTTTTTAAAAATTAAATCACCTAATACTTTTTTTTTTTAAAGCTCCTTTTAGAGGTTGAAGCAATGGGGCTTTTCATAATGATTCATCGTAACAATCATCTCGTTTTTAATTGGTATACTTAAGTTTGATTGGCAAAAGATAGTAAATCTTACACCATCGAATTTACAATTTAGCATTTGATTGTAAATTATTAACCAAATGGTATTTCAATGAATTACCGGTCAATTATTGTCAGATAGTGTTGCTATGGGATTTTCAGCAATTTTTTAATAATGTTATGGTCTATTTAGTCTATTCTACACTCGAAGATCTAACTCTAAGGGGGCGTTTGGTTCGTAGATCAGAATAGGAATCGGAATCATTCACTTTGGAATTGAAATGGAGTTTTTCATTCCAATGTTAGATGTCGGAATCGAAATCGGAATCATTCACTTTTTAAGACTTTATGGTCCTAAATCATCTAGTTTTATTGATTAACAAACAAATGATGATGTTTGTTAATAATTTATCATAACAAAACAATTGAGAAATAAAAAAGAAGTCAAAGTTGAAAAGTTTTAGAAATGATTTCGATTCTCTCCAATTTAGTCAGAAATGGAAGATTCTCAAATTTTCAGAAATGATTTCAATTTTTCGATTCCGATTTCCTCTAACCAAGCAGCCTATAAAAGATTTATTCCAATTTCAGATTTCGATTCCTATGAAACAAGTAGCCCCTAAGTATCTATATTTAATGCTAAGTGAATAATAAAATAATAGTAATCTTGTTTGGATAATTGAATTATTATAAATTTATTTTTATGATATTATTTAAGCATATTTTTTAATTATCTTTTGATATTTTATTTATTTTTATCTCATATACTTATTTTGGTCTTATTTTTCAATAATATTTTCAAAGAAAGACGTAAGTAAACAAGCTAACGTTAGGTTAACTTATATGGGTAAAATTTAATCTACCGAATTTAGCTAAAGTAGTTTACACTGCGGGTATGTATAATTAAAGGTTGGAGCTTCTCCACCCAAAAAAAAAAGAAAAAAAAAAAGAGAGAGAGAGCAAAGAATGTAGGCTTGCAGCCGGGCATTTGGTAGTGGCAACATGTGCTGAATTTCATCCTTATACTATAATAAGGATGCGCGTGGAACACAAATGTGACGAGTCTTCAATAGGAAGAGTCGTAGAGGACGTAAAATATCTCTGCTTCTACTTTTTCATCTGCTTGTTTTACCTCAATTAAAGCAAATCTGCATGTTTCTGATTTACTTACTTTATATAGTTTGCTTTGATTTTTTCCTTGGTGTTTTGCAATTTTTTGTCGGGCGGATCATTTTGGTGATGGAATTGACTTGCTTTCTTGTTTGGGTGTTAAAGAGGAAACTTCATAGCAAGAGGTGAAAAGCTGAGGAAAAGAATAACTAGCTGTACGGCATATGCCATGCATGATTGGTATATGGCAGCTAATTCTCGGTGGATATACTCAAGCAATTTACTTTGGTTATTGTGAGATGAATGACTAAGCCAAACTATAGACTTGCAAATCTGAGATGGGTTATAATGTTTGCTTTTGGAACATAGTCATTTGGAATTCAAAAGGGACAGTAATCATAAAGAGAGGGAGAGGATCGGGAGGGATAAATATATGCAATGATTTCTATTTTTTCCCCTTGAAAAATCCTATTTGGTCGTCGAAGATATAAGTTTAAGTAATTAGCTTCTCAAGTTCTACGCTTTACTTGCCAAAGGACATTTAACCCTTATTTCCTTTTCAAAAAAAAAAAAAAAACGTATAATTCATCCACATAAGTCAAACTTCCAAACAATAAATGAAGCAATCTACATAAATAAGTGATACATATTAAATACTATTAAGAGTTTTATTATGTATGACACAAATAACAATTTGGATTGCAAACTTTCCTCAGAAAAATACAAGTATTTTCCATGTCATACAGGTAATTGTTATTTGTCAAACGCAATGGATAACTTTTATAATTTTTAGAAATTTTAGATCTAGTTCTTTCTAGGATTCAAAAGATTAAAGATAAGAACATTTAAATACCATTATAGTGGTTCTTGCAATTTCAAAACCAACCCAAATCTACAGGCACGTTCTTAATAATTTTTTTCTATCTGATTTTAACTTTTAATTTTTAAAAAATATATTTTGTGATGTTTATAAATTTTTTAAGCTAAAATCAAGAATAACTATTTTAATTTTTCTGTAATTAATTTTTATAAAAATTAAAAGTTATTGCGAACAAACTCTACATCAAATAACAAGCAATAAGAGGGTGCATTCCTTTCTAAGAAATAAAATGGGAATCAGCACAGAAAAGTGAAAAGAGAAGCAGAAAGGTCATTGGGCTTTACCGTGGTAGTTAAGAAATGCTATTTAAACACTGACAGTGGAGTTGTTGATTTATGGGGGGCTCTCTTGTTTCTCTTTTTCCACGTAGTCCCCGAAGCGCGTGGAGAAGAGTGGAGGGCCTGGGGGACCTAAACTGTCTCTCTTGTTCGATTCGTAGGTAAAACAGTAGAAAGCATAGCAAGTTTTGAAAAGCTGACCTTTGGTTTCCTATAGCCGAAAAAGTTTAGAAAACAGAGCTGCACAGGATCATTATTATCCTTTTGTAACTCTAAGCAGTCAGCCCATTTGCAATTGTACGATGGAAATCTTTGGACGGGCATAATTCATTATTCCATTCAAGATAAAAAATGCATAAGATCTTGTGATCAGTGGGGTAACCGAGCTTCAATGTGACTTGGCTCCTGCTTCACTTGTAAACATTTGGAAATATGTCAAAAATTATAATGTTTCATGAATTATTTTGATGCTACATTTACTAATTTTCAGATGTTGTGGAATATGGACTGAAAAGCTGCTCTACTAGAGATAAAATTCATGCAATAATTGATCTTTCATAGTATCTTGAGGTCCTATAGGGAAAGGGAAACGCCCAAGCTAAGATTACAGAGGAGATCAAGACTGGATATGATTTTTCAATCAAATTGTATTCTAATTTAGACCATCTCTTGCCGGTTGTTTAATGAACTTGTATTCAAGCACTTGCACATGTCGTCACGAAGCTATCAGACGCTTCTCTTCCTCCTCGAGTCTTTTCAACCATCTAAACCCAAGATCGCACCCTGCATTTGCAGCTTTTTCGAATTGCTCTCTTGCCATCTCAAGTGGATTAAACTCCGTCCCTTCCCCCTTATTTGTTTGTTTTCTGGTCAAGGATCTCTTCTTCATATTAAATCTTGTTAGTGATTCAGGAACTTCCACACCTGAAACATGGGATGTCAAAGTTCAACCCCTTTAAGGTACTTATATGAAGATGAGAAGACAATGTGCTTCATCAGAAATGAGTTACATAGCAGGGAAATAAAAATACTAGCTGGATCTCATATTACATTTATTGCTCAAATGACAGGAGGATTAACCTACTGAATCGTGTCAATCTTTTAAAGGCATTCTCAATCAACTTATGTGCATTACAATATTCCTCAACCAACATAATTAACCAACACATGAGATTGAAAAAGAACAAGAGCATCTTACCTCTAAGAAGCAGGGATCCATATGCTATGGATGCCCCAGCATGACCCTGCAGAAACATTAACAGCAGAGTGGAACAAGTTCAGTATAATTTCTCATAGGGAAAATCCAATTATCCAACCACTGGTACAAATGTTAGTCGAAGTTTCTTTTCGACCCTTTGATCAGTAATTGAAATTGTGAGACCTCCTGAATTTATATATAGCACCAGAAACAGAAGTTACCATGATGCCAATTCAGATAAAAACTTAACAAAAACAAAATATTTGCTTTGTCAGATCACTTTGCAATAAATTATTGGTGAGACAATGGCTCTTCTATTTTTACAAAAAGCATATTGGCAAAAGAAATACAAATTGAAACAAAAGAAGCAGACAGATGAAAGTAATTACCCTCTCAGAAGCCCTATGGAAACACCATATAGCTGATGCAACATCTTTCTTCACGCAATCTCCAGTCAAATAAACAGCACCTAACAGGTAGAGAGCACCTGGATGCAACTAAATATGCTGATAGCTTTGATAAGGATCTTCGGCAGAGGGTAACAAAACTAAGATGTTAGAATATCTTAGGAAACTATACCTGGTCGACTGCCTTCTCTAAATAGTAGAAAGCCTGTTGATCTGATTGAACATATTCATTCTGTGAGAACAAGTTCACTTGGTATTGCAATTACACAAATATCAGCAAAACTTCTTTGAGTTTTAAACAAATACTTGTCAATCAAATAAACTATTTCTTGAAGTAAAATGTTAACAATATTTACAATTCTATGCATATGAAAGCTCACTATCCACTCTGAGTTTGCAACCTAATTCATACTGCGCATCTTTATCACCCATGTCACCAGCTTCTACTAACAAAGCAACCTCTCTATTGTGATTAAAGGAAAATAACAATAACAGTTATTTATGAAGACAAAATAGCGAAGTATTAAAGAACAGATAAAATTTTACATTCATATTCATACCACAATTTTGTGAAAATTTAACATAAAATTCTTGTATTGAAATAACTTGTGTTATTTTTCTTTTTTTTCCCCCCAAAACCTTAAAAAGTTCTAACCGTCCAAATCGAGACAAATTGTGGAATTATTCGATAATATTTAATACCTCGAATAGTAAGGAATGAAAAACATATGCCAAAGAAATACATAATTATAAATGCATAACGTACTCATACAGTGCACTCTTCACATTTCTAAAGGCATGGTTAAAAAGGGAAAGTGCAACATCCTCTTGAAAAATGGGTATGTAAATGCATCTTGGACTATGATGATGGATCAACATCACATTAAGCATTACAAGACAGAATAATTTATACAACCAAACTTTCAAGCCACTGATTTTGTGTTAAGACAGTGATTACCTATATGTAAAACATAAAAGCATCAATTCACACAACAGAAGCAAAAAGAAAAAGAAAATTTTGAAAAGATAAGGTTCTTACATAGCTTTACATCCACCAGGGACATGATATTTTAGATGCAGTTTGGACAACCAATATCTTGCATGTGTGTTTGAGTTGTCAGCCTCTAGGGCCAATTCAAAGTTCTCCTTTGCTGTCTGGTATAACATGATAAAAGAGTAAGAATAACCAAGCAAAATAGTGAACCATAAAATATCTAAACTAGCTCCCAGTTCTAAAATTATTCGCCATGATTTCAACTCAATTTATATTTGTTCATCCAAGCCTATCCTACTCTCATTTAGCTATTGGATTACAACCTGTTATAAATGTGTTAGTAAACATCATGTTCCTGAAGCTACACAAGTTAGAGGAAAAAGAAAATAAGAGAAAGAATAAAATCTCTAAAACTATAAATCCAGTTGTCACAGAAACAGAACCCAAGAAGGCCCATTTGGAAGACTATCCACTCACCCATTGTTGTATCATCAGTCCTACTGTTGATTGAAGTGAATCAGATATTAAACTAATCAAATTCCGATGCTCAGATCTTGAAGTTTGATAGCACAAAACTCCACCAATATGAATACAAATTTAAGGGATATAAATGACTTCCTGAACTTTTATCGAGATGTCAAAAAGAGAATGTATAACCAAATAAAGAAGAAACCTATCACTAAAATTTCATGTTACTTCCGTGCATCAATTGTGCAATTGACATAAATGCAGAGAAAATGCAATAAAAATTTCAGCAATTTAACTACAAGCTACCAAACATAAAGATGGGAATAACACAATTCATGTACTTGAATATGATTATATTGAGAATAGTTCATCAAACCTACCCTAAGCATAGGGATGAGACGTTTGTCATTAATGTCACAAAAATCTATAACTCTATCAACTTCCTTCAGAGCATTCCATCCCTTGGCAATGAATTCCATTGCTTTCTTGTTTCTGCTATGCATGCTTCTCTGTTGTAAAGAATAGTGTAAGTAAAGCTAATCCAATCGAGATAAATGCACCTTCTTGTATTGCAAACTTACTAGAGAATTGAACTGGGCCAAACGAAGGTTATTTGTTGCAGATGCCGCCTTTAACAGCAGTGATCGCATCATCTTTTCCCCGTTTGTGGTAAAAAGGTATATGACGATTTAGCTTGAAATGAAATGTACTAAAACCCAAGTACTATGGCAAACACCATTACCATGCTCGTGAAACCTGTTTACAAGCATCAGCAATCCATATGTGAGATGCAAACATTTCTTTGGCTTCCCTAATAATTGAAATAAAAACTTTTACATGGCTTCTACATTCAAACGCACGCAAGCATGGAAAAGTACGAGCAAATATTCGGCATATTAACCTCTAGCCTTGAAACGCTCGATCATCTACCTCAGGCACCTCAATTAACACGTATCCACCTCGTCGAGGATCTTTTCCTTCTAAGTCTTGTCCATTTCAATACGAAATCTTAAGAATAAGAAGCCTACTCAACGAAACATAGCCACAAACACCTAGCGTGCATTGTATGAACAGCCCATAAAGACAATAAGAACAAAATTTCTGGGGTTCCTCATTTGATACTGGACAATAATAATACCTTTTCGTTGTCTTTCTCCCTGGATTTGAGACTTCAATGCCAGGATGACTTTCTCTGGGTTTTCTTCACTGGGGTGTTGAGCTTAGCTCAGCTGCCAACAACAGCTTCCCGTATACGGGTGACTCTGTTACTCGTGCACTGCGTCTAAAACGGACGTAACGCAAGTTTGGCAGGGGACAATGAGTAAAAGTAACGGAAATGAAGGCAACTGCTTGTTTCTTCGGGTTTCTTTGGGGTTTTAGCGGGCTAACCGATCGGGTTGCAAGGTTGATTTGCTGGCCCTTGTACGTGACCGTATAAACCAGACTTACCGAACTGAATATCTAAGCTAATAAGTTCAAGTCTATTTGTGTATTTTAATAAATTAAAAATTATTTTTTAAATTTAACTTGTTTATTTTTTTTAAGCACAATTTAAATATTTCTTTATTACTAAAAATTAAATGATTTGTTATTAGTCCAAAAATATTTGTTGAAATGTAAGACACATAAACGAAAAAGAGAGGTTCCTTGCAAGTAAAAGGAAGAGAAGAGGAGTATTAAAAAACAAAATTCATTTTGACATCACTTAACAGGAATTCTTCCAAATTGATGGAGAAGAGAAGAGGGAGCGGCTTGGATTGGACGTGTAATCTTGTCACCGACAACATATTATTTACAAGTCGGTAGGAATGACGTGTAAATTGATGTGAAATGAATTCCTTTGATATTTTCAAAGAGTTGCCGTAACTTCTTGTAGTAAACCACGTTTGCAGATTTTGGGTAAAATTACAGATTGCTCCCAATGTTTGTTTCATTTGCATTTTCATGTCATTGGGATTTTTCATAAAATATTTAAAAGCACGTTTTTAATAATTTTTTATTTAATATTTTCAACCTTCAATTTTATCTCATATGTACCATAACTTAAAAAATATACACTTCATTTGAATGATTTTTTTTTAGAAGTGTCTTTCAAAAAAAAAATATTACTTTAAATCTTTTTTAATAATTTTTTGTAAATGTTTATATAAGATAAAAATATTGCGTTTGAATTTTTTAAAAACGTATTCTTAAAATGCAAGTTCAAAGAAACTGAATCTTTCAAAAGCACAGATAACAAACCTAATGTAGATTGATTCTTTTTCCCATTCAAAATTAATACCGACTCATTTCTCAAAAGTGAAAAAAAAAAAGCACGAACTTGAATAATCCACTGATCCAAAATGTTTTTTTTTTTCTATTTTTGGAAAGCAAACTAAAATCCTACAAGTTTGGCAGCAATGATATGAAAAATCTGAAATGGGTTGCCATCCCACTTGAGCATACCTACCCGGTAACCCCACTAGGCAATGCAATGGTCGTGATTAGCGTGGCTATTTCTGATTGGACCAAGTAGATACCCCCATATCCTACAAGGCCCAGTGGTCAAACCGTTCAAAAAAGTCAATAAAATAGCAAAAATGAAGGGGATAGATTTGCCATTTCATTAATTAATTCTTGTTTACACTGTTTCATTACGTCACTAACATCAGCGTGTTTTACTAATCAACTCTCAAACCATCGAATTTCCCGGCACTATAAATATCAAAAAGCGAAGAAGGCCTCCCTCCTCACTCAAAACAAGGAAAGGAAAAGAAAACCAACAAGGCAAGAGGAAAAATAAGCTGCCTGATTTTTTTGACAACAATTAATCGGAATTGGAAATGGGGGCGGTGAATATCTGGAACGCCGTCGAAGTTTCGGATACCCATAGCTCCGAGATTCCGTCGTCTTCTCTCACCGTCGACCACTCTCTTTCCCTCTCCGATATGAAGCCTCGGATCGTGTACGCGTTTTTTTCCCCCCCTTTCATTTCATCTCATTTTTTATTTAAATTTGTAATTTGTGTAAAATAATTGGACGTAGCTGCTTACTTAGGTTTAGCTTTGGGTATTCAACTTCTTAGCTTATATGTTTGTGATTTAAATAATTATGCTATTTATGTTTAGGCGCGTTGATTTTATGAAACTGAGGATGTTGGTCCAATGGTCATTCGTTGATATAAATTCTTGAAAAAATATTTGGTATCTTAGCTTAAAAAGAATGTGAGCATCGAACTTTGGTTCTTTAAGATATACCTACTAAGGGATATTTTGTTTCGATATAGGAGTTTTCAATCAAATGCTCGTTTTATTTTAAATTGTAAATATATTCGTTAAATGATTTAATGATTTTCTATGGGTTACTATTTGGGCAGAGAGCTGTGCAAGGACCTGTTCAAGAAGTGGTCTAGTTTGGACGAGTCTTGCTTTGCTGTTGAGACGGTTTCTGGTGGCATAACAAATCTATGTATGTTTTCGATTTAATGTGCTTCTGAGTAATTAAGCCAGGAACAACGCTTGATTTTATATTGAACTTGTTGTGTCTTATAGGCATGAACAGTGAATTAGTTAAATGTTGTTGTTGTTGTTTTAACTCCCTGCTCTGAGCTGCTATTGTTGAACTTGATTTATATAACATTTGTCTATTTCTTGCAGTGCTAAAGGTTTCCATTATGGAAGAAAATGGGAATATTGTGAATATCACAGTAAGGTTGTATGGTCCTAACACCGAGTACGTTATCAATCGTGAAAGGGAGCTACAGGTGTGTCCTATGGACTCAATCAACTCAAAAAATTTGTTCATTTATCAAGTGCAATAATTGGGTCTGATTCAATTATATTCTGATTTCGTAATACTAATGTAATGCGGTAACCTCAGAACATGCAACTTCTTACAACATGGACATATTTTCTTTCAAAATTTTTTCTGCTGTTCATTATTCGAGAAATTGATATTATTTCCACGGTATCTCAAAACTACGGACTACGCATAAATACATCTTCAGATATCCTCTTTGATTTCTTTAGTAGAACAAATAGAAGCTATTACGAAGTGGTTAATTTTATCATTTTGCAACTTAGGTTTGTGATTGATCTTATTCAAGTTAACTCTTGTAGCTCTTCACCACGCTACAATGTAGGCAAGTCCTTGGATGGATACCCGGGAAGGGCTTTTGATGGCTGCAGCAGCCTCAAGATCTGAATATTAACTCAATCACATTTAGACAAGAATCCTCTAGAATCTCGTGTTTGTGATAAATGATACATTTCATTTTCTATTGATGTTTTTCGTTTTAATAGTCTGATGATATTGTTTTAATTGTTCCCCCTCTTAATAGGTCAAACTTTTTGCAAATTCAAGGTTGTCTTCATTGATTTATGCGTTCTCTGATTTCTGATTCTTGGAAATTCTGTACTCTTCTGGTACTAACTGCAATATATTTTTAGGCTATCCCATATCTTTCAGCTGCAGGATTTGGTGCAAAGTTACTTGGAATTTTTGGGAATGGGATGGTGCAATCATTTATCAATGCACGAACTTTAACTCCAGCAGGTAAACGTTTGGAAACAGAACAATTTCCATTTTGGAACTCAACTTAAGCAAACCTTAATTCATTTTATCTGGGATTTGCTATTAGTAGCATGTACATGAAGATGGAATTTAACACCTCTTTGGAAATTTGTTTAATTTCTTGATACTTAGTTTAGCTTGATATCATTTCTAAGTAGTTTTTCTGTCTGAAATAAATGTCTAATGGAGTCTGGCTAGGAAGCAGGAGTGAAGTACAAAAATATGAATGTGGAGAAAAGGAAGACCTTAGTTTTTTATTTTTTTATTATTTTAAACTTTAGAATGTATCAACTAGTACTTTTTTAAGTTAAAAATTACTATTCTTAGGAAAATGACATTATTTTGGATGAATTAGAAAAGCTTCATAGGCATCATAGTTAGGTTGGAGGAAGTAATTTATGTCATGGATCATTAGAGATCTTCATTAACTCAAAGGGTGCATTTGGACGGTTATTTTTTGGGGTGTTTTTTCAAAAATATTACTGTAGCAATTTTAAAGATTTTTCTTGATAAATGTGCAATGAGATAAAAAGGTGGTTGAAAAACGTGTTTAAAGTTCCTAAAAACATGTTTTTAAAAAACACCACCAAACAAACACAGCCAAAAATGATAGTGAGCCCCTGCCCGGAAACCAGTGTTGACATCCATTCTTGGTATGGAAGATTTATCTTAAAGAATTAAATTTGAATATTTACATTTGTCTTTTGGTTTTATCGTAGTTATACATTTTACACTTCTGACAGATATGAGGAAGCCAAAGCTAGCTGCTGAAATTGCTAAACAACTTCGTAAATTTCATCAGGTGGAAATACCAGGTTCCAAAGAACCTCAACTGTGGAATGACATCTTCAAATTCTATGGGAAAGGTTTGTATATGGTGTAGTATAGACTTATATTAATATTTCAACCATGAAGGATTTTGCTCGTTTAAAAGTAGTTTGTCTGTCATCCTTTGGCTTTTTGTCATGTCTGAGTTGTTTATTGTTGAATGCAGCATCAAACCTCAACTTTGATGATTCTGAGAAGCAGAAGAAGTATAAAACAATTTCATTTGGAGAAATAAACAATGAAATTATTGAGCTCAAGGTATTATCCCATCTGACTTCTTGTAATACCTGTAATAAAAAAAGTTTCTCTTTGTTCCTCTTATGGGGCTGGGTAACATATCATGGCATATATTTCTGAATATATTGTTGTCCACAAAATTTTAGTTGTTTTTGGCTAAGAGTATTGGCAGTAATGTGAATGATAGGAACATTATAGGTGCAAAGGAATAAAAGCCACAAACAAAAAAAAAAAAGCTAGTATCTTTGTTAAGTTGGTTTTGAGATGATATTTGATTGTAGCAGGATAGGAGGAATATTTCTATAATATGAAGTTATATTTTATCAAGTTATGGCTTGCATTCATTAAATTACTGCAATAATGTTACTAAATTATGTTATCGCTCTAAAAATTATGAAAAACAGGTTTCCGCACTAAAGTGAAAGCATGCTTTGGATTTTCACTACCTATTTCTCAGTTTCTGATGATTCTCAGATCTTTTCTACAAATATTTTATTCATATTTGTTCGTGCGATACTTTCTTGAAATTGTTTCTTTGAAGATGTATTATGATACTGCCTCTTTACTTCTCAAGTGAAGAAGTTATTTGCATTTTGCTGGCATGATAGGCTATTAATTATGGTTAAAGCATTTTTTGTTTACATTTCTGTTTTTATTCTGTCAGGTTCTAATCCAGTAGTCCTGCATAGAATGTTTAAAATAGATAAATCATTTTCTCCTCTAACAGCTTGAACATGTAATTGATAATATTCCACAAAGGTTCTGGGGTTGAATTCTCTCTGCCATCCATCATAAAGTGTGCATGTGTTGAGGCTAATTCACAGAATCAAGCTCCAATGTGCAGGAGCACTCAATGTTGTTTAAATCAAATAGAATTATCTCCTGTTAACAGCTTCAATTTTAATAGATGTGGCAATCAGTAGTTCTATAGTGAATATTATATCTGTTTGTGGAACAGGAATTGACTGGACGGCTTGATTCACCTGTAGTCTTTGCTCATAATGACTTACTTTCTGGAAATTTGATGCTCAATGATGATGAAGGTATTTATGCCCAAAGCTTTTAATGGTTTGTATATCAGAATTTGATGCTCCTTGGCTAATGATTTCCCGTTGGGAGTCTTCTCCCCCCCCCCCCCCCCCCGGGGGCGGGTGAATGTGCATGCCTACAAACCTGCGTCAATTTCTTCTGTTGCCATTTATCTTGAATAGTTGCACTGCAGCACTTGCTCTGTTCGTTGCTTGACATGATAATGCAGAGCTTGCATTAACCAAGGGTGAAGTCCTGCCAAGCCAAGTTGGAAAGCCTTTAGGTTTGAGTTCAGCTTTCTTAAAAAATTCATTCTAGAGCACAAGCCTTTTAATCATGTATCATATTAAACTTGACTAGGAAGTAATAGTTATCAAGCTCAATCTATAATACTTGAGGTTGAGTTCAAGCATTCAAGCTAATACACAAACCACCACTAAAATGAAATTGGCTCTATTTATAGAATACTAAACTAAACAGTCTGGATCATTTTCACTTTCCAGACTAATCATCAAGGAAACTTGTTAGGGTGGTAGGAAGAACTTGGTTTATATGGTAACAATAATTGTTAAATATGTAATGCTGTTTATCAGGCTAGAGAGACTGAGCTCATTATGTTGGGCTCAAACTTAGTTCTCTCTCTCTTTAGAGAGAATGCTGAAATGGTTCTTTTTGGAAAGTCTGGAAGTTAAGCTCTTCTCACCATTCTTTCTTAAGTAGTTGCTTCTCGTACTTCCAATTTGACTGATGACCATGTTTCTTAATGAACGTGCAGAAAGACTCTACTTCATTGATTTTGAGTATGGATCATATAGTTACAGAGGTTTTGACATTGGGAATCACTTCAATGAATATGCTGGCTACGATTGTGACTACAGCTTGTACGTTGTCTTAAATCTTCTCTCCTGCAATTTTGGAGCTATAAAAGTTTAAAAGTGATATTGAAAGTTGTCTGCGTGTAGGTATCCAAACAAGGGCGAACAATATCATTTCTTCAGACACTATCTAGACCCTGAAAGAGCAGAGGAGGTATGGCTGCAGCAAACTCATTTTACTTGCCGTTAGCATCTTCTTTCTTTTTTGGTTATACGAAGTTGTGTTTGGTAAAAAAAATTAACTTAGCCTGCCTCTACCTCATAAGATGCCAGGAGGCCTCGTGGTCTCATGATCATATTTTTTTGGTGAATTAGGTTGTCCACCCCCCTAAAATATTAAGTTGTATTTCTGTTTTACGATTTAGCAAAGTTAATGCTATGATGGTTGCCAAATCCAATTGTTTGAGATGATTTTTGGTCTTATTCTCACAGAAGTGTTGATAATGATGACTTTATACAACCTACTGTTGGTTATGGACCTATTCTATTCGGCTAATGAATTCAATTTCTGTTATTTTAGGCTTGTGTTATTATGCTGCTTGTCAAAGAGAGTTCATCATCTGTAACACTAGATCAACTTTTTGTATGTTTTTCATACAATTGCATTTTGGTTTCTAAATTATGGTAAAGTGGTAGTTACAGCCATGACAGGAAAGCAATTACTTTTCTTTTTGGTCCAATATCATCTTCTGTGCTGTTACCTTTTTCCCTTTCTATTCTTCCCTCCACAGTTTGATTGCAGATTGATTTCACATTTGCAATTCTTTCATCATGTAAAAACAGTTTTAAAGATTGAAATTCTGCAGAACATTAGTCATGTGTCCAAGTGTTATATAAGAAAGATGGCTGTGTTTTTTGTAGCAGCAAGTAATTTGTGGTTATAGTAATGCTGTCAAATTTATTAACCCAGTGTGCTTGTCATGTAACCATATACAGGTTATTTGACAATTTCCTGTCTACCCTTATTCCATGGATATCATCTGTAGCATAAAGGGAACTTGTATTGAGCTTTGACATACATTTATGCAATTTGATGAACAAGTAATTCAACCAAGTTGGTTTTATAAACAGGTGGCTGATGAAGATCTGGAAGCTCTTTATGTCGAGACAAATATGTACATGTTAGCATCACACTTGTATTGGGCTTTATGGGCTTTAATCCAGGTAACTTTGCTTTTCACTTATTGCTGTTTATAGCATCCCCTTTGACTGCCGAAAATAATTAAATAAAGAAAACAATCAGAGTAGAAGAACAATTTCAGGTTTAACTATTGAGTCTCAATTTTGACAGGCAAAAATGTCTCCAATAGAATTCGACTATCTTAGTTACTTCTTCTTGCGATATGACGAGTTCAAAAGGCAGAAGGAAACGTGCTTCTCATTGGCAAAAACATACTTGTCAAGATCTCACACGGGTTAAACTTTCTTAGCTTGCTTATCTTTATATGTTGTGAGAGTTATGTTAAAGCAACATCCTTTTGAATCTCTATTTTCATGTTGTGTAAAGCATTTTTTGCATCCAATTAGTGGTGAAAATATCAATGATAGACTGGAAAAGTATTTGTGATTTTTCAGGTTATTGAATTTTGTCTGTATTCAAGTTGTACTCCTGATATCTGTTTTTGATTGGTGATACAGCCTTTTGGTGTCGGTTGTAAGGCAATTCTAGACTCCCTCTGTTTTGAAATTTCCAATCCTAATCCTATGTTTATTTGGATTGTGCGATTTAAAATTTCTGATCCTATTTTCATTTGTTGGCATAAGCATTCCTGTGACCTGTGGTAATTAGCAGATGCATTCTGTTTTGTTATACAAGGAGATACAATCAACTGTCACAATCGACATATATAGTTATCTAGATGAACAACTGAATACAAAGATACTTTATAGTAATGAAAGAATAAAATAACACTAAAATCCAGAATAAATTAACGGTAAGAAAAACAGGTTTTTAATTACAGCAAGATCCTGCCAAGTCTCTTACTCCGGACGCCCTTGCAGATCCAATTCGTATACCTTGATTATCTAACTCGTTAGAATCTCCATCTTGGATACTCTTGTGTATTGCTATGGCTGTACTTACAAACGCTTCTTCAACATTTTGAGCCGTCTTTGCCGAGCATTCTATGAATATTAAACCATGTTTCCGGGCAAACTCTGAGCCTTCTTCGCTGCTCACAGCCCTTTTACTATCTAAATCAGACTTGTTGCCTATCAGCATTATGGTCATGTTATTTGTAGCAAGTTTTTTGAGGTCCTCCAACCAGGAATCGAGATGAATAAAACTTTGCCTGCTAGTGATATCATAAACTAGGAGTGCACCGGCAGCACCTCTGTAGTAGCTGAGTGTTATTGACCTGAATTTTTCTTGACCTGCCGTATCCCAGACGTGAAGTTTTATTTTCATCTTGTTCACTGCGATGACTCTAGCCCCAAACTCAGCACCTATGGTCGCATCATGCCCCTGTTGAAATTTTTTATCCGTAAACTGCTTAAGAAGACAGGATTTACCAACTCCGGCATCTCCTAAAACAATGTATTTGAAGAGATAATGGTACGACATCTTGGATCAAATTGGAATATTTCAGCCAGTGTAGAATGTGTAAGTATTAATAATGGCTAGAGGTATATATATAGGTAAATATACTTGAACTAGAAGAGACAAGAAAATTTACATCTGTATGTATTAGGATCAAAAAGTAAATCCGACATGGTTTCGGAGAGGTCAGAGCCGGAGATATCAAGGTTAAGGACCTTAACATACGAAGCTTTGTGTTCTTTTACTTCTTTCCTTTGTGCTTGTCGACTCCCTCCCAGGGAAGGATTTGCAAAACAAAAAGAGGAATGGAATAAGAATTCTGTAGGGCACTTCAGTCGGTAAAAGAAGGCTGCACTGGATAGGCTGCCGCTAATGCTTGCTTAAACCAAACTGGCTCAACTTATCAAATTTAGGAAAGAAGTCCTTTTGCAAACGTGAAACGAAGTATTTATCCTTGTTCTCAATTCCTTGCAGCCCAGACAATAATTAATAAATGTTTTTCTAAATATAGGTCAAGAAGAATGTACAGAGTACCTACTTTGACGTAGTTTACTTCTCGACGGATAAAATTATACTAATACCATCAAGTATTTGATCATACGGGAGCAGAATATATTTAACTGCTCTACAACGATTGTTTTTAGATACTGTTCTACCACAACGTTTTGTAGTTTGATGAAGCACTAATGAGGACTAACATCCATTTAACAATCCATTTGAATCAGATGTCATTAGACAATATCAATAGAACAAAGATCAAATATATACGAGTTTCCTGAATGCAAAAGCTACAGGGTCAATATATATGAGTTTCCTCAATGCAAAAGCTACACCGTCATACATGCCTACAGAATAGTGACATTTTTATCAGTTTTTCCAGAAAGCTGAAAGTCAGCATCAAGGATCAGCTGATGAACATCGGCCGGAAATAATGATCCGGTCAAAGAGACCATGACACAGACGTTAACTAATCCAATTCAAATATGTACAACAGAATGAAGACTTCTACCATTTTGAGATGCTGGTTCCATATACAAAACAACCCTGTATCATAAAATCTTTGCTTCGCCACAGTCTAAAAACGTTAAAACACCATCGCTATCTATCTAGAGTCTAATGAGAAAGGAATTAAATTAATCTTACAACTAGAAGGACAAACTTGCTTGGTACCAAAAAGTTGACAGCACATCAAATTGCAGACACATAATACGGATATAAAAATTCTGAAGCATTTCTATTTTTAAAGTGTAGTTGTTAAAATCTTCAAGCCTGAAGAACCTGGCAATGAACGACATGATGTTTAATTCGATTCCTACCTGCAAGGCTTGACAAGAAATTTGTGACCAGAGTCTTGAACTGGCCTTTTCCTGAAATAGTTTCCCATAAATGTTCTGCCGGGGCTTCACTTCTGTTGTCATCAGATTTCAAAACATCAACCAGAGAAATACTCATGTTATTCCGGACGATGCACAATTTTCCATTCAAAGGGAGGAGAGCAGCTGCTTCCAAAGCATCGGAATTACCTAAATGCATCTTACTGTCTATGTGCTTGCTCCAAGAATCAGTTGCCACATCATATACCCTGAGTTTGCAGCCATCCTTGCACTCCAATGCATACAGATGCCCATTCATCGAAGTGCTAGGGTTCCTCCAGCCTGCAACCATTCCGTCATAAATGGGGTACCAACTATCAGTTTCAGGTTGGTAGACCTCACTCAGAACCTGTCGATGAGATCCTCGCCCCTTCAAGAACCACTTGCTCTGATATACGACACCAATGAAGGGCGGCACCATGGCGGTACTCATTTCACAAATAAAGGACCATCTATTCTTGCTGGGATCATAAACTTCAGCTGATCTCAATGACCGTTGAATCCCCTCATTTTCCCCACCAGCCACATATAAACGGTTATTTATGACACATGAGCCAAAGAAATGTCGCCTTCGAAGCATATCTGGTGCTCGTCGCCATTTATTTGTCCGTGCACTATAAAAGATGACTCTTCTCATAGATCCCTTCACCGGGTCTTTACCACCAAATAGGTATAGGTGACAGCCACTTAGTACAGCACATCCAAATCCAAGGGCTAATGAATATTCTTTAGGAACAGGAGGGAGAGGTTGCCATAGCTGATACAAAGGGTCAAAAGCATGCCATGATATCTTCCCATCTCGATCTCTCTTCATGATGTATATCCACTCTTCTGCAATTTCTAGATTTTTCCGAAGAGAATAATAGAAGTTACCAGCCAGAAGACGATACCATCTTTTGCAAACCAGTCGGAGCTTGCGATGTTCAATTCTTGGGACCCGGATTAAGCACGCAATGGCAAGATCATCTGGAAGTCCTGGCAACAAGGGGGATTGGCTCCAATTTTTGTCTCGTGGTGGTTTCTGTCTAGTAGGGTGAATGGAAGGTTTGATGTCAGGTTGAAGACAGAGCTTTGTCCCAGGAACGTACTTTTTAGCTCCTGCTACAGTTTTGAGGCCTGCATCTACTCTACAAAGACACGCACTCGTATCGACCTGCATATGTACAATATCAAGAACAACTGGATTGTTCAACTTCTGTATCCATGTCAATGACTTGTATGTTATAACGAATTGGTTGTAGTTCATCCAGTACACAAACAATCATTATCTGTCACCTTTATCAAAGGAACTATAAGTAATGATAATTGCTCGCACTAGTTAGATAACCAAGTAAGATATTATCACATGACAGTGAGAGGTGCATACTATACATTTCAATACTTGTCTTTCCCAGAGCTTAGCTCTCGATAAATTTGGGATACCTGATCCTCAATGGATGTTTTTATTTGTGCTTAATATACTACACAACAATGTAGCTTAATGGAAGTAACATTCTGGTAAAAAAATCTTCTGACCATTTAACATGTGAATGAAACATGCTCGTTTGAACAACTATCTGTGACTTGATGAAGGATAATTTGTAAGTTAATTCAGATTTAGCTACTCTTCACTATTTTATCATGTCTAAGTTTTTCCTTGAATTCTGTCTAGATATTTGGCAACTGCTTGGACCCCAGATACGGTACCCGGAAAAAAAAATACGGATTTTTGCTAACCTGTAGAATAAATTAAATCTCATGGCACAGGAATATTGCTAGATACTTCCACAAACAGTTTAGATACATCTCTTCCTTTCACATTCCTAGTCATGTCAAGAAACCATCTTCCTTTGAGAATTTTTTGTTTGCCTCTGCACAAGATGACATTGTGCAGCAAGTCTATCATATCTTGAAAAGTCATTTGAGTCTACATTGGATAAGTAATGAAAATTGAAAACCTAAACAAGCTGGGATTTCTACTAGTTAACTGCCTTATAAGTCAAGGAGTTGGCCGTCATTGACTCTTCATAACAGACAACAGACCAAGGTTTTCTGCCAGAACCAAACCTTGAGATGTCAATTGACATAGAAAAACTTTCTCACTTTCCTATCTGATGTCCCATGCCCCAAAACCTCTTGAATCAGTTGAAGTTGTTTGCTTATTGTTGAATACATAATGAGAAAAAGGGAATTGTAGCAGCCACAACAAACTATTTTTCATGAGCACAAGAAAAAAAATTAGTTTCCATCCTATTCAGATTTCCCAAATCTAAACTGTTAGTTACTTTCAAACAAGTACTATCTGACTCAAGCTACAACAACAGCAAATGGCTTTAATGTATGCTGGAAGTCTGGTCTGAAACCTTAACGTGAAGGAGCTAATTTTCTAAAGTGATCCCTGTCATTTCTCTCTTTTCATTGATAATCTTACGTACTCTCAAAACATGAAGACAAAGTTAGCTTGCACCACTACCTCATCACGTCATTTAGATTAGGTGGTGAACAAATCCTGAACTATGTACCTGAAATTATAAATTGAAGGAAATAGAAAAAGGATACATGTAAAAACTTGGCAACTTAAGATGGGCAAAAAGATAAATGGAGTTCCACTTTTGGAGGTAAGGATGAGTTTAGAAATGTCAAGCCCCTAGGCTATCCAAGTGCATAATAAATTGGAAATAAAGCAATTTCTCATTATGCATCTTATTGCACTAATTGGAAATCCTCCAATTATCATCTAGAAGTCTGCGAGGTAAATATTTTAGAGGAAATCAGAGGACAATGAAAAATCAACAATTGAAAGGAAGACAATTTCTATCCATTGTAGACTATTTGTACCAGGATAATAGATCATAATTACTAAGATTATAAAGAAAATCCAAAAATTTACCAGCGGAGGCTGAATCATTCTATCCATCCTTGAATAAGAATCACTTGAAAATTCCCAACATTATTTGCCTCTACAGAACGCTGCTCAAGATCAAATTTTAATATTTCAACTGCTAGAACACAAAAGAAAACGCAGAAAATTAGAGCTCTATAGCTGATAATAGTTAATAAAGTTTTTGCATTCTAACGATGAAAAAAGAAAAAGATCCAAATCTTTGCAAATGAAACTGGAACAACTGAAATGAAATGCCAAAAGAGACAGTTCTCACCTTGAAAAGGAACTCTGCTTCATACTAACAAAATCCCACCTCAAATCACCACAGAAAACCCAAAAACCAATTTTGCGCACTAGAGCATACTTGTGGACTGAATTAACAAGTCAAACACAGCAAAACAAAGACTGATGACCAGGTCAAGAAAAACTGATCAAGAAACCACCAATTATGCAAATCTTCAAAAACCCACAAGGAATGATCTCACATTTCACAACTTTCGTTCATGCATCACAGACAAGGAGAATCAGAACCCCTCAAAAGTCTAGTCTTTGAAACCAGCCCCAAAACCCCAAATGCGAGACAGCCAGAAAATGCAAGAAAGCACTCAAGAAAGAAAGAAGAGGAGATAGACAGATAGAGACCTTCCTTCCACTTCCTTTTACTCTCTCACAAGTCTTTCAAATCAATCTCTCACCATCGAAAGATTTAAGTGGAAAATTGGGCCCATATAACTCAAATGCCACAACCTACCAAGCACAAGAGTGTGTACAACAATAGACCAAAATCAATGAAAAGAAATGCTAACCTAAACCATGGATGAGGAATGAGGTTGGTAACATTTGGCTACTGCGTTAAAATTGGTAAAGAGGAATGAAAGAGTCAATACTGACCGAGAAACAGCCGGTTGTTTCTGCTTCAACCTTGTTGGTGCTTTCTTTTGTAGTATCTTTAGTTCGTTCAAAAAAATTCGAAAAATCAAAAAATTGAAAAATTTGATCCATTTCAAATGGAAAAAAAGGGTAACCAAATCGGTTTTTGCTAGCGGGGCGGTTTACGAGGCGAGTTATATTTTAATCGAGGCGGTTCGCGGTTCCTATTTTTGCGAACCGACGGGTAACCAAATCGAACCGAAATGGGGTAGTTATGTCATTTCACATGTTACTTATGTAATTTCATATATTAGTTTGGGTGTTCATTTGGCTATTTGTTGAATATTTATGTTTTTACATTGATTGAAATGAGAAGATGAAGTTTGAAAGACTAAGTGATTATTTTCTTGTTTATATAGTTTTTGGTTATTTGTTGAATATTTATGTTTTTATGTTGATTGAAATGAAAAGATAAAATTTGAAAGACTAAGTGATTGTTTTCTTATTTATTTAATTTTTGTTTTTTTGAAGATTAAGGTTTTGGATGTAATTTAACTTTAGGATATTAATGTTTGTATTATTAGTGATTTATAATATTTTGTAATTTTTCTTGTTTATTTTTTTAAAAATATAGGTAAATTATTATGAACCGGATCGGGTACCCGCCCTATCCGAACCGGTTTTGCGGGTAACCGGAAGGCCGGGTACCCGCTACATGTGGACCGGTTTGCGGTTCGAATTTTTACTGAACTGCAAAGACCGATTTGGTTCACATTTTTTGTCTGTGAACCGGGTACCCGGTCCATGAACACCCCTAGTATCCTTTAACAAAAAGTAGCGACGATAATTACAAAAGAAAGGTATCCGAAATGACAAAATTAGAGGAATTACATTTGTCAGAATATACTTTAAGAAAATTTCACACATCAGCCCACCAAGAAGTGGCATAAATTTGAAAAATATTTCACTACCTAGTACCCACTAGATTACTAGCTTTTACATTGTTTTATTGGACATGGTGTATGCTGTATTTATGAGTAGTATTGTGACTCAGAATAAATAAATAAATAAATATATATATATATATATATATATAAATCCTATACTCCGATCTTTAGAGTGAAGTTATAAAGTTCTAATTGCTCGACCCTCTATTCGTTCTTGAGTCAGAATATATTTAAGTGTTCATTCTTTTTCTTCATACATTGTTAAACTTGTATTGTGTTGACAACAAAAGAAGTCAAACGTAAGTGAAAAATAAATAAATAAATAAGTTGATATTTATACAAATTTCTTTTCAAAACTTATAGAATTGGGAAAAATTTTGACGAAATTGAGGGCTGATATGGGAATAATAAATTTACTGGGAGATATGGAGTATTCAACATAGAATTGTGTACAAAGATTCAAAAAATTGAACCTATGTCCCGCAATTCCTTAATTCTAACAAATGTGCCTTAAAATAGCAGAAATTTTCTAATGTGTGTGTGGACCCAACCTGCATCACACTTGACCTGCAGTTTGCCTACTCCAATAAGGCTAGTTTGGTCATGAAAAGTTCTGGGCCACCATTTGATCTTACTGGACACTTGATTTTCCTTCTTTTACGCAAACGGGAATGGAAAGACAAACTGATGATATACTTTGCATGAGATTGATTGGAGTATGATAGATTATTTGCTTACAAAGACCATCACATTAATCCTCAATTCACTTCTAATAATGATCCCAATTCGTGTAAGTTGGCTAACTGGCGTTCCCAAAAATGAAAATTCATGTATTCAGCAACAATATGGCAAAATTTAATTACCACAAGAAATTGGAAGGAAAGTATTAGTGATCATGCAACCTTGTGCAGTGACCATATCCTGTCACGTATAGTGGTAATATACAGGATCTCTGGCGAAGCTAAGGCATAATTTTATGATTGAGTTAGGAGTGTCGTGTGGACGGTGGGTCTGTTTGCTCCTTCCATTTCTTGCCTTTTGCGAGATATCATAATTATTGCCTAACCTAATTGCTTTAATGATTCTTGTCACTGCCCATGGACGTTTCCTTTCATTTATTATATATTATTTTATTTTTTACATGCATATGAAATTCACTGCATAATGCACACAACAAGAGGAGGATCAGGCAAGGATGACAAAAGATAACATCCACATAATGATACTGTTTTAGGTCACCGTTGTTGAGTTGCTCTAACGCCAAAATGATGTTGTTTTATGCCATTTGTTTCCCTTTTGCTGGCCAGATACATGGGATGGTACGTCCAACAGTCCGTTGATTCGTTTAAAGAAATTGCGATAAAGACAGGCAATATTTCCAGATGACTATTTTGAAAGTAACTTGACATGACAGATTGAAATTAAAATTTTGTTTTTTTTTTTTTTTTTTTTTTGGTCAAGATTCAACATACTAGCCTACTCCTAACCTACTCCAGGGGCCAAACTTGACCTGAGGAGCCAATGGAGACTAAACCACCATTGGACCAAAGGAGCGCTAAGGTGCTCCTTTGGATTTAATACCAAAGGAGCTGCTGCAGGTGGGGCTTGAAACCCCAACCTGCAGCAGGGGGAGCTTTACCAACTGCTCCCCTGACCACTGAGCCTTCGGCTCAGTGGCTTTAAAATTTTGTTTTCTTACCACTGCAAAATTTGATAGCGAATCTGCAAGAAATCATACATTGTATATCACGTCAGTTGTCACCTACTAACAATCAAATTATAATTTGCTTTGTAATTACTGGTTGGCATTAATGCTGAGTACAATGTTATACAAACTCGTTGTATTAAAAATTATGCAGGATATTGTGTTACCTACTACTAGCAAGACAAATTGATAATTCGAACCTTCAACGTTTTCAGATGGAGACTGTAATCTCTAGTTGTTTGTAGTATCGTACCACATTGGCAATACTACAGTACGTCAGATTAATTATATAAATAATTCTATTTGTTAGTTAGTGACCGGAAATAGATGGGATCACAATGTTGGCTTAGCCACACCTTGGCTCTAAACTTGTGACAAACAGATTATATCTGAGAGTTCCTGTCAAGTAAAAGCTCTTAATGGTTACTGGAATTTCTTGTTTATACATCATTATATCAGCACAACACGGTTAAAAGAGGGTTCTTTCTTCATTACCCTGAAGCATAACCTTCTTGAAACCATGAAACTCAAGCAAATATTTTTACTGCAATTTATTCCATCTTACTACTGAATTCTCGATAAAACTGCTCTTGCTTAAATACCAAATGAGTAAATAGAAAAACATAAAGAAATTGATCTCAAACATGTCAGGATTTTTATATACTGTCACCTATTGGACTAATATAGCATCTGCTGTTGTTTCAGCAATCGAAACAGAAGGTACATAGCATAAGATTGCAAAAACACTCAATTCCACCTCCACAAGAAAAAGCTACTCCAGAATACAAGCCTATTGATATCAAATTAAATCAAAATCTTAAGCCTATTGGTTTACTTGTGTGTGTGTATGAATTTCTCACCGGCAGTCAATCAAGGGATAACTGACTTTGTATCACTTTGTTGCATGGTTGTAATTCTGGCACTTCAATCATCCAAAAGCGAGAACTAATTCAATACAAAAGCGAAAGGGGATAGAATCTCTTCTGTTGGTATAACTAATGCCATTGAATGGATGGAGTTCCAGATAACCAATCTTCATGCAACTGCAAATGCCATCTGTTCTGCATGCTCTTGTCTCAATTGAGTCAGGCACTTGTCCAGTCAAGTCCAAAAATATTTAATCTGTGCGAAGCACATCAGGTTGTGGCTTGAATGTCTCAAGAACCAAATATGGGAAGATAACCATGCCCGCCATGAACAGGGTGAACTGCAAAAGAGTGCGTGATAATCAGGTATCATCCTACAAACTCTAAGTCCCTTAGTTCATCATTCAATTCGATAAATCATCCTGCATAATCTTCATGCTCATTATACTGTATTTCCGCCTACAGGTTGAATGGCAAAAAAAGGAAATTTGAGAAGACGATAAGGATCACTGGTCCAAGGTAAAGCAAAAATGTGAGTGAAATTAACACTTTCGCTTTCTTCCCTCCTTTTTGGGGTTGAAAGAAACTTTTTTGGTTCATCATTGTCATTTTCTCAATATAACACTGAAGTAAACATGGTAACTACAAAAGCAAAATCTCCTCCTCCCAACCCAATCCTCACACAAGAAAATTGAGTGTTTTCATCTCCAATAACCTAATAACCAATAAGAGCCTCTTTCTTTCACATGATTCAGTTGAAATCCCTCTTAATCATTGTATTATCCCAATATAAATGGGTAGAAGAATCATACAAGAGACAAAAGGCACTCGTGGTTGTCCTCAATTTTCTGTAAAAGCATTATTTTGGAATCGTATTTGAAGATATTATATAAGTACATTCTCGAATAACCATTTTACCTCACATATATCACATCCCAAAAAGTGCTACAGGACTATTCTTCAAAAAATACAATCCAAACAGAAGTAAGAAAAAGAATGAACAGAAACAGACATAAAGAATGTACCACAAGAGGCAGGGTCAAGAAACTCCAGATTGGCCACAATGCAAAAGAGAACCTGAATCCAGAAAATGCATTCAGAAAAAGAAGAGCTGCCTAAAAGAAAAAAATAAGTATTACTGTAATCAGAATAATGACTACGGTTTCTCTTACAAGCAGAAAGAGATGAGCCCAAGCACAGTAATAAATGGCAAGGCAGCCATACTTGAAATCTCCCACTTCTCACTGGACTTCCGCACACCCCAAGCTAACATACTTGTATACAAGAAAAATAGAACATTCAAACTGATTCCCAACATCCCCATGTACAATGGAATCCTGCATATGAATATGCCATCATGAATATCATAAACTAGTCAAACAGTCCTACTTTCATAGTACATAACGGTGCCTGTAGTTGATAAACATTTGGATGTCCACAAACAAACAAATTATTGTGACAAGTTGATTGATTTTTTCACCATGCCTTGTGATGACACATTAAAATCCCTAAGAACAGCATTGTATCTGTAGAATATGCAAATAAGATCTATTTGATACTATCAATTGAAGCAATATTAGCAATCCTCAAGGTATCTTGAAGCGTCTGTCAAAGGACACCGATCAGTTTGAAGAACAGTTGCAAAATTGTTGATAATTCCGGAAATAGATACTGCATTGTTGCACATTTGAGTGAAACAAAAGAAAATCTAACATCAGTGGTTTACTTCTTTTAGCTCAATGGTATAGAAGCTTTTTATATCAAAAGTCTAGGTAGATGCATGTTTGAAGTTGAGAAATGGGTTTTGGTTTCACTGAAGTCAGAAAATTGAATTGCACAAACTTAATCCTTTTTGCCTCAGCAGATGCTGGTATAAAAAGGATTTCATTTTTGCTTTGTCCCTGCAACAAAAGCAAAATCGTATCACCATTCTGCAGTAGACATACTTCTAATGCTCGTGGAATGATTACCTGTAGTGTTATTTTATCATATACATTTAAAACACTTAACAAGCAAATCCTCCAACCGATTGAATATCCCAGAAAATGGGGCATAATTCACTGATTAAAGTTTTCTTTTCTTTTTCTTTTTCTTTGTTGTTTTTTTTTTTTGGGGGAGAGGAGATAGACCTGCCAGGTGTGGGATCTAATGATAGGAAGGGTGAGAGATGTTAAAGGGCTTAATAAACCAGCCAAATTCAAGAAAACCAAAAGCAAGTATAGATACAAAAACAAGCTTTGCCAGATTCTTTACTCTTAGACTTATTAGTATTAGAAAAGCACCTGGGGCCACAAAATATTTTTATGAAAATATTCAATTTGCACTAGAAGGTGAAACACAAAGCCAGTCACAAACAGACAATTGAACAACTGAAATGCCTCTTGGTTTCTGAAAATTTGCAGTACAAGAATGTAGAAGGCCAAACCCCAACTGATGAACAGTTTCTCTTCCAACATAAATTGTTTCTTTCATGATTTAGTTGTGCGAAAAGAATTATGCAGCTAGATAACACTTCTTTAGCCTTGAAAAATCTAATCGGGTTAAAAAGAACTACAACTCATAGATCTCAAACATTTGTTGACAAAGGTATTAAGCAAGTTTTCCGTCAAGACAATTTCAAACAGCCAACTAAAGTATGGCAGAGTTTCTCATCATCTTTGATTTCAGAAGTTCATATTTCTGAAGCTAACACTTATATCCACCATATTAAAAAGAGGATCATTTTCACTAAACAAAGAAAAAGTAAAATAACTTATATGCATCCCTTCAACTAATCCCTTCAATTTCTATTTAATTTGTAACACGAATACATAAGCACAGAATCAGGAGTAAGAAGCTTTAATTCGCAAGTTTACCTTCTGATGCGATCATCGTGCCATAAGAGGTATATAAAATTGGAATGTCTGTCACCATAATAAATGATAAAAATCGCAGATGCAATCCAAAGAAAATTCTCTACAACCTCAACCCACGTCCGAGTTTTAGGCAGTGAAGGAGGAGCTGAAGGAATTAGTCTTGAGCATGCATCATCCTCGAGATCATCACCACTTGATGCATATCCTTGACTATGCCTCTGCCTCATGTATCCACCCCCAACAGGGGTTCCACCAGACATATCAACAAATTGATGAGATGCACTCCTAAATTCTAAGCTAAACCTTCAATTCTCCAACTAAACTAATTCTGCCCAAATGTGAACAACGATCAAACAATGCTAATAAAACAGTCTCAGTATCTTTCCATAATACTAAAACAAAATTTCCAATAAAAAAAGAATTCCCAATCCACAACCACTTGATCATCATCTCAAACCCAAAACCCACATGCCGGTCAATCCAAGATACAGTCTTTAAATCAATGAACCACTTGTAACTCCAAAACCCACATCAACACCCAAAAGTCTGATAAAACCTATGAAAAAAATCAATCTTTTCACAGAACCCACCTACATAAACAGCAGATTTCCAAGGATTAGATACAGAATTGTACCTCGCTATCAGAAAAATGCATCTTCAGGCCAGAAAGCCCACAACTTTCCAATGCTTCAATCAGTTAAAGCCAGATAAAGATTCAAGAAATCTGGAGAAACCCACAGCCAGACTGTTTGGCTTCCCAAGTTACACTTTCGGCAATGCAGAACAATTAATGCCTCCAAGAAAAAGAAGAAAAATTAGACAAAAGCAAGAAGTGAGTTGAGTAACAATGAGGGTTTCTAGTGGGGTGTTTTGTTCTCTTCTTTCTTCAGAGAAACAATTAACTTCAAGAGGGGATCTTTGTGTAAGCGTGTGTTTTAGAGATTGGTAGCCTGCCCTCTATTTACTACTCCCATAGAGATACGTTTCTTTCTTCTAGCACTGAGGAATGTCTTTGATTGGAAACTTCTTTATTTATTTATCCACTAGTATACATATATATTTTTTATTTACTACTAGTACTAATATCTTTCAGAAAATTTTGCATTGTACAAGATTTTTTTGGCTGTTATGATGGTACTTTCGTTTTCGTGCATTTCGTTCATGCTAATCTGTTAATCTAAAGTTAGGATCATAAGCATTTTAAGGTAATAATCTTATTTCGTGTTAGGATCATAAGCATTTTAAGGTAATAATCTTATTTCGTGATTATAAGTTTGTTTGATTTATTTTCTCCATCAACTATATAGGGTTGACATCTTATGTCACTCGTTCTCTTTTCCCAACAAGTTAAAAAGTCCAATTGAAGGGTATAAGTGATTGCTCTTCCACCTAAATTTGAACTAGTAGTAACACTAGTAGCAAACCAATTAAAAATTAGGAAACTAGAAATAAACAAGAAAAAGAGCTGAGTGACATAAGATGAAAAATGTGTTGGAATCTGTTCAAAAGTGGATTTTTAAAATTTTATGCCCATGTCTTATGTGCTTGGCATCTCCCACTATCAGGTAGTAATAATATTCATCCCAGCATGCTTGCTCTGTTGCCTGGCCACATTCCGTTACTTATGGATAGGTACACTTGTTTATGTTATTATATGTCTTGATCAAACAGAAAGTAAGGTTGCCTTCCCAAAAGAGTTGGGAGAATCCATGGAATGGGGGATGAGATGATTTTTGCCTAGCTAAATATTAGATAAAAGGGGTGTTGTGTGGAAAAAAAGTTTGAGCTGGTGTAGGTGCAGCCATATGGGCCCATGATTCATCAGCAATCAAAGTCATTTTTCAAATTAAAGTGGTTTGTGCGTATGAATCATTTCAAACTTCCATTGGAAAGCTTTGTACTTTTTTTTTTATTTTAAAAGTCATCATTCATATCATCATAATAACATAGTTACAGCCTTACATACAAGTACTAACTGGTAACTACCAGTGCATCATCCTGTGCGGATTTAACCACCCACATCGGGAAGTTAACCTTCTACCTAATTTCATTAGTGAGTTTTGTAACAAATTTTGCTAACTCGTGACTACATTTGTTGCTTTCTCTTCTAACATATGAGAAAGAGCAACGCCAAAAGGATTGTCTAAGTACCCTAATGTCATTTACAACAACACAAGTATCAGACAAGTCATAATAGTCATCATTAATCATCTGAATTAGAGATTTACAATCTGATTTAATGAAGATGGAAGACCAGTTTTCCTCAATTGCTTTCAATAGAGCCATACGAATTGCACATGCTTCCATGACAGATGCTTCCCCTTTCTCTTCAGCTAGAATGGCCCATGTTACTTCAACTCCTCCTCTACTGTTTTTTGTTGTTATCCCCAACCCATGCTTTCCTTTTTTAACATCCACTGCTGCATCTGTGTATATCATGATTGCATGCTTGTTCTGTTTTCCTTTTGGCTCTTGAATACCATCGGACCCTTTTTCATTATCATTTCTAACCTTCTCCCTCTGGCAAAGAGTTGCAACCTTATATTCTAGCCAATCATTGACTGCAATTTTGGTTACCTGATGCCCCTGTCGTTGCTGACTATTAAAGACATAATTATTCTTTGTCTTCCATATGTGCCATAACAGATTGATAGTCATGGCAATATGTTCAACCCCATGTAGCCTATTTTTTGCATTTAGCAATGTCTCCCACCAATTCCAAAAACTATTTTGTTGCTATTTCAGCCCATCCCAGTTAATTGGGAATGTTTTCCAAATCATGTCATTCTCTTTGCAATGAAAAAAAAAGGTGCTCCACTGTTTCAGCATTTTCCCCACATCGTTTGCACCAAGAAATCCCTTCACCTGTTCTTCTAAAAACAGCTTCATTAGTCGGTAAAATGTCATGTAGGCATTTCCAAAGGAAATGCTTAACTTTGTGCTTGATATTTAGACTCCAAATCTGCTGCCACACTGTGGAGTTCTTTTTGTTCCTACTAGTACTGGCCTCACTTGGCTGCATGTTGCTCATTTTTTCTTCTATCTTTTTGGCTTTTACATAACCTGTTTTAGCCGTTTACAATCCATACTTTGTGTCCATCCATATGTACTTGTCATTTTTTTGAAAAAGACTGAGAGGGATGCTCATTATTGCAATAGCCTCATCTTGTGGAAATAAAGATGAAATTAGTTCAGCATTCCATCTTTTATCTTTTATGAGGTCAGCTACCATTTCAGCATTGCACCTCGGAGGTTTGAGTGTCTTGATCCTCCTATTGTTGTCATTCTTTAGCCATTTGTCCCTCCAAATATCCACTGTTTTCCCATTACCTATTTGCTTTCTCATATCACTGCCTATCATTTCAACAGCACTAACTAGACTTTGCCATATCCACGATGATCATTTTCTTGCCTTTGCTTTGAGGATGGATGACTTTGGAAAATATTTTCCTTTCATTACCTTACTTACCAACAAATTGGGTTTGGTAATAAATCTCCATACCTATTTGGCAAGTAGGGCAGTATTGAAGCATTGAAAATCACAAAATTCCAAGCCACCTTGTCTTTTAACCTTTGATAACTTCTTCCAGCTCTTCCAGTGTAATTTATTCATTTTTTCGTCACCTCCCCACCAAAACTTAGCCATAAGCTTGCTCATCTCCTTGCAAAGACCAATAAGCAATCCAAAGACAGACATGGCATATGAAGGAAGTGCAATGGCCTCTGACTTGATGAGTATTTCTTTTCCCGCATTGTTTAGAGCTTTCATTTCCAAGTTTGAAGCCTTTTTGTGAGCTTTTCTTTGATGAAACTAAGGGTGGCATTTTTTGATCTTCCTACTACCAGTGGGAGTCCTAGATACTTGCTTTGACTAGCTACTTTGATACTTCTCAATACTCCTATGACAGTCTTCTTTTTTCCTTGATCAATGTTTTTGCTTTGGAACACTGAAGATTTTTTCAAATTCACAGCCTATCCGGATGCATTCTCATAACTTTGCAGGATTCTCATTGGCTTCACCTGCATTAGCTTTACAAAATAATGCAGAATCATCAGCAAAGAAAAGATGGGTTATGGTGGGTCCTTGTCTAGACATTTTAATCCCAGAAAACTTCTCATTTGCTACTACCTGTTTTAATAGGCTTGAGAGTCCTTCAGCACAAAAGAGAAATAGGTAATGAGACAAAGGGTTTCCCTGTCTAATTCCTCTAGACGGACATACATACCCATATTTGCTACCATTAACATTAAATAAGAATGACATAATACTTAAACAGCCATAAATCTATTTTATCCATAAAGGACAAAATTTCATTTTTTGCATGATGGCATATAAGAACTTCTATTCTACTCTATCGTATGCTTTAGACATGTCTAACTTTAAAGCCATGAAAGCATTTTTACCATTTCTCTTATGATTAAGCCAATGGATTAATTCATGTGCTATGATAAGATTATAAATAATTTGGCGATCCGGAATGAAGGCTGCTTGGAAAAAGTTAATGCACACATTTAGAAAAGGTTTAATTCTATTTACCAAAATTTTGGAAATAATTTTGTACACTACATTGCATAGACTAATTGGACGATAATGAGAAAGATTTATAGGGGTGTCAATCTTGAGAATAAGAGTTACAAGAGTCTCATTGAAAGCTTTAGGGATATAGCCCGTATTGAAAAATTTTTTAACAACATTAATAATCTCAATATGTAATATATGCTAAAACTTTTAAAAGAAATTCGAAGACATACCATATGGGCCGGGGGCTTTGTTAGGATGCATTGAAAATAGTGCCTCTTTGATTTATTTTTCCTGCACAGCTTGTGTGAGTTGCAAATTCATTTGTTTGGTGATTGTCTTTGGAATGCCTCTAAGAATCTTTTCAAAGTCATGTGGATTTGAGCTAGTGAACAACTTATTATAAAAAGCAGAAACTTCAACACCAATGCTCTCATCTGACTTACACCATCCTCTATTAACTGCTTGGAGTTTTAATATTCTATTGCTCCTCCTTCTAGCTGCCACACTTGCCTGAAAGTACGTTGTATTCTGGTTACCCTTCTTTAACCATTTTATCCTCACCTTTTGAGCCCAATATTTCTCTTTTTCCCGATAAGCCTTACTTAGTCTTGTTTTTAGCTCTGCAACTGCTATCTGTTCATGATAGGGATAAGAGGTAAACTCAGTTATTTTGGAATGTGTTTTTCCAAATGAATGTGGCTCAAAAGGCTGTTAATGTGTCCTTTTCGTAGACCATTGATTTGTTTGCAATTTTAAAGTTGCAGGTGTAAAGATATTCATTTTGTTTGACTAACATGGGGATTTTTCTTTTTTCCATTCATCTTTGATTAAGATGAATTGAAGTAAGATCACCTACCGTTAAATATTTTCTCGAATTTTGGTAGAAACGCTGCGACTTGGCATTTTGACCGTTATTGGAGCGTGCAATCCAACTAACATCGGACGCACTATTGCAGATGTGTTTGTCTTGATTTCTAGCCACTAATTTTGCGCTCTCTCAAGGTATCGATGATACGGAATCACCAATGTGACATCTTAAAGACTTTCTTCGATCAATTGTCACCAGCAATCTAAATTATAGTAATCGATGTCGACGGACCAATGTTATACTCTGAGAGGAACTTTGGTTCGCACTCGAAAATTGAAATCGAAATCGAAATTGTCGAGTTTGGAATGAAACCGTCGATATCAATATATATATTTGATTCAGTATCTAAATAGATATTATTACTATATTTGCTATTTAGTTTGTTAGGAATTGAAATCATATTCACAAATCATTTAAACCTCTGCATGCCTAATACAAACGATATCCAAATGAAGTTCCGGACATTCGAAACTTCAGGATGCAAGAATCATTTGTGAATTTTTGCCAAAACTTACCAATTTGGTGGGGTTCACAAAACTCACCAGTTGAGGGTATGATTTTGATTCACAAACTCAAACCTCTTTTGTCAAACAACAGCTACAGAATTGATTCCGATTTCTAAACCCAAACCTCTCTTACCAAATGCTCCTAAAGTGGATAGTGGAGATATTTTCTACCTGTCGTAAATTCAATTATTTTCTTTGATTGTAACTTCTTCTTTTCTTTTTCCTTTTTTTTTTTTAAAATATTCTTTGATTGTAACTCGACGTGGTTCCAAAAAAGAAAAAAAAGTAGAAAAACCACCTTGTTGCATAGTTCATTTTAATAATCTTCCAAGGAGCATTTGAGGAGGAGTTAGCTTGGAAGATTTTTCGAAGGACCAGATTGAAATTGTGGCCTGGCTTTGAAGAAGAGCCTTTGTCAGTGTCCTTTCCCAAGAATGAAGCCACCCATCTTCATTGGTCAAGGAAGTTTCAACTTAAGGGCACTACCTTAAAAAGTATTGTCAAACATTCCATGCCCTAGGCCTGCGGAAAATGGCGATCCATGTCAATGATTGGACTGAGGGGCTGCTTGGTTTATGGGTATCGAAATCGAGAATCGGAATGAATCCTTTATAAGCTACTTGTTTGGAGAGAATGGGAATTGAGAAATCAGAATCATTTCTAAAAATTTGGGAATCCTTCGTTCCCGAGTAAATTGGAGAGAATCGGAATCATTTCTAAAAATTTTGCAACTTTGATTTTTTTTTTAATTCCTCAATTATTTTGTTATGATAAACTATTAGTAGACATCATTATTTATTTGTTAATTAACAAAATTAGATAATTTAGGACCATAAAGTCTTCACAAGTGAATGATTCTGATTCCGATTCTGACATCTAACCAAGCAAGAATATTGGAATGAAAAACTTTATTCCAATTCTAAAGTGAATGATTTCAATTTCGATTCCGATTCCTCACTACGAACCAAGCGCCACCTAAGCTGTAGTAGGTCGGGTCACGTTTTGAGATCTGGGATATAATAAATTCTTCTTTCCTTTTCCTTTTGTTTTTTAATTCTTTTATAATAAGCAAATCCAATAACAATTAGTTTTTTTTTTCTTCTGGTTTTAAAGCATGTAAGAAGGGAAGGCTATAGGCACAAGTTTGCAATTATTAAAACTTAAGTTTACAAAGATTATGAATGTGTGACTTTTCCAGCAAACAATGGATTTACTAATTTAGTTTTGAACATATTATATACTAGTATTTCTAAAGGAACATATATTAATAAAAAAAAGATCAAATCTAGTGTCTCTAGATAAATTTCAGTTTTCATCCCTTACTTACACGGGAAGGGAAGAAAGAGAAGAGTTTAAAATTTGAGATCTCACAGTAACCTAGCAATGAAACTTGAATCCAAACTTCAATGTTTCTTTCTTGTTTCTATTTATAAGACGTTTTTCATTCACTTTGACTGAAACATGTGAAATCCCTTTTAGTAAGACTGTTTGACAAAAGTTTGTACTTTAATATTTGCATTGTTTACATTATTTACGCACTGTTTTCATCTTATCTAAGACCACCACCAGAATATTTGCAAAATGCCATATGATTACACATCTGAATATATAAAAAAAATTATATAGATATGCAAATAATCTACCTTGGAATAAAATAAGTTCCTTTTCTCCTAAAGTTTCATCAACCCCCCTCCCCCAAAAAAAATCATCATTTTTGAACATTTTATCAAATTATCAATGTAATCTTTGTAGAATTCATCATTATGTCTACGAACTTTACTATCGCATGTCGTACCTTAAAGTAGATAATTTTTTATCTATTCAAGGAGATTATTTTAGCTAGTTCATTTACACAGGATTCCAAATTATAGCTGCTAAGTTTAACCGGGAAAAAATTGAATAGAAGAACTTAAGAGAGTCGCTGATTTACAAGTTAAACAACCGGGATAATTTTAGAAGACTCCCCTCATATTTTTGACAATATTGCCTAGCACTCCTAAGATTTCAAAAATTACATTGACCTCTCGTGGTCATAAAAATGACTATTGTAACCTTAACATATTAACAAATCAAAATTTTCAAAATCACCATTTTCCTTTTCCTTTTCATTCCTAAATCTAGCAAACCTTTCTTCTTGTCTTTCCTCAACTTACCTAACCCTTCAAAATTAAATCCAAGTAGGCTCTCTCATACTCTCTCATTTTTTAATACCCTCTGAGCCACAATTCTCGCATCACTATAAGATTCTCAAATTTGCCTTAAAATACAATTTGCACAAATCAACAAAATTTTTATTTTGCTTTTGTGAAGTTGAAACATAAATATTTAAATGGGATTGAACTTAATGGTTGATGAGCAAAATTCGGGAATGGGGATGTTTATTATGGCAGTAAGTGAAAACTTTTTAGTTTATTAGAGCTCAAAACTTTTTATTTTGGAATGAAGAATTTAATAATTCAAAAAACTAGACTTTTTAATGTTATAGTAAGTAATATGAGATATGAAAATAGTGGGGATGAAGTTTTATGATTGAGGAGATGGATAAAATTTAATTTGAAAAAAGTAAATTAAATATTTTTTTAATGAAGGCATTCTACGTATATGCAATTTTTTGGTTAAGTTTTGTTACCAAAATCAATAATGTTAGGAGAAATATGGCTACTTGATTAGAATATACCTCAAAAAAAAAATTGTCAAATGTGTACCTGTCAGATAGGCGTTGGTAGAATATATACTCGACGTGTTTCACAAACACGTCGAGGTATATTTTTTTTTTAAAAATGGCATCCCGACGTGTTTCTGGAACACGTCGAGGCCGACATGTTTCAGAAACACGTCGGCTTACCCGCCGGCCCGACGTGTCCTTCAAACTCGTCGGGCTGGACGTGGAATATATATATTTTTTTAAAAACCTATTTATATTTATAATTTTAAATGAAAATTATAAACGTATGTTATATTTATAAATAAATACACAACA
Organism: Mitragyna speciosa; assembly: GCA_024721245.1. Lineage (NCBI taxonomy): Eukaryota > Viridiplantae > Streptophyta > Magnoliopsida > Gentianales > Rubiaceae > Mitragyna > Mitragyna speciosa. The sequence goes on along the minus strand of CM045556.1, from coordinate 25,996,079 downwards.
TAAATATAAATTATCTGATATTTATATTTATATATAAATAAATATTAAATTATATTTATATTTATGAATAAATACACAATATTTAAAAAATTATCAATTATAAAATTCAACTATGTAATGTATATTAAAAAAATTATATTATGATATATTAACTACTTAAAATTTTTAATCATAAATTTTACTTTTTTGTTCTTTCGTTAAAGAGAATTTGTTAGTTAATAACAATTGATTGGTGATTTATTTGATTGGAAAATACTTATTGGGGCTAATATACATTTTTTAAATGTTGGAGTATAATTGTTGGACCCCTTTTATGTTCAATCCAATAATTTAATCTAAATCAAAAATTCGATAAATATCGAATTTGATACCGAATTTGAACTATGAAATAACTTATTCATAAATATAAGTCATTTTTTTCAATAGTCACTTTGATATTGATAGAATAACAGATACGTAGTTGAGATAAAGGGAATGAACCCTCTTTTTTTAATGTGTATTTAGATCAATTAGCCATAAATTCAACTTTGAAAAAAATTGAATTGGGGAAAGGAAATGCATAGAATGTAAGGATAGCGAGAGAAAATGCAACTCTGATTCTTAGTCTTAACCAAATAAAATTTTTTTTGAAGGGTTTAAGGTTAATTTACATTCTATGCATTTCCTTGTCCCCAATTTAATTTTTTTAAAGCTGAATTTAGGGCTAATTGATCTAAATATACATTAAAAAAAGAGGGTTCTTTCCCTTTATCTCAACTATGTATCTGTTATTCTATCAATATCAAAGTGACTATTGAAAAAAATGACTTATATTTATAACTTATATTTATGAATAAGTTATTTCATAGTTCAAATTCGGTATCAAATTCGATATTTATCGAATTTCGATTTAGATTAAATTATTGGATTGAACATAAAAGTGGCCCAACAATTATACTCCAACATTTAAAAAATGTATATTAGCCCCAATAAGTATTATCCAATCAAATAAATCACCAATCAATTGTTATTAACTAACAAATTCTCTTTAACGAAAGAACAAAAAAGTAAAATTTATGATTAAAAATTTTAAGTAGTTAATATATATCATAATATAATTTTTTTAATACACATTACATAGTTAAATTTTATAATTGATAATTTTGTAAATATTGTATATTTATTCATAAATATAAATATAATTTAATATTTATTTATATATAAATATAAATATCAGATCAATTATATTTATGTTGTGTACTTATTTATAAATATAACATACGTTTATAATTTACATTTAAAATTATAAATATAAATAAGTTTTTTTTTAAAAAAAATATATTCCACGTCCAACCCGACGTGTTTGAAACGTCGGGCTGGCGGGTAAGCCGACGTGTTTCTGAAACACGTCGTCCTCGACGTGTTCCAGAAACACGTTGGGATGCCATTTTTTTAAAAAAAAAATATACCTCGATGTGTTTGTGAAACACGTCGAGTATATATTCTACCAACGCTCATCTGATAGGTATACATTTGACTTTTTTTTTTTCGAGGTATATTCTAATCAATTAGCCGAGAAATATATGTAATTTTTGAAACTCTAAGGATAGTAGGTGAAATTGTCAGAAACCTCCTGAGGTTTCTGAAATTATCCCCCGACAACCTCCTGAAAATGACCGTACAAACAAATCATGACCGTAAAATACTTGTGGAAAAGTATCACGTGAAAAATAGTTTCAAGCATTAAAAAACCGTAATTACAATAGTATGTTATTGTGGCTACGTCGGATACTTGGTGTTTTTAGCAAAGGCAACCTTAATATACTATTGCGCTACCAACCATAAACGTCCATGCCCTAAAACCACAACCACACAACCCTCAGCCATTTCGTGTTCGACTGTTTGAAAATAACAAGGGAACGTAACTTAACAATATTAGTGTGTTACAGCCAATTGTGATTTGTAGCGTACAGTTATGGAGATATCTTCACTGTCAGTGTTGCATGGCATATAGATCAAGCAATCGTATTTGCAGTTGGAATTCTTCAAAGTTCTCATACTAATCTAGCACAAATAACATAAAGACACATAGACTGAAAGTGATATGTTGGTATTTTGCACGAAAACAGCTGGATCCAATGAAGTAATTAATCAAAGCAAGGACTAAAATGAACAAACCATGATTGCAGCTTGAGGTATAATTGGTCTCAGTGTCATAACCGATCGAATTGTGTTCTTAAGCTATTAAGCTTCATGTTAATTCATAGGAGCTTTTGATATAAGTTGTGCAAAAATTTTTTGACTTTGCACTGCTTAGGCATAAAAATCTTTGGTTGAAATGTTAATAAGTACCCGTTGGAAAAAGTACCATGCTGAGTCTCCTTGCAATTGAATACTCATGTGAAAGGAAATTAGTAGCATGATGAGTAAGGTGAATAAATTAATTAACCAAAAATTGGAACTGTAAATAGTACATTAAATCTAATATCACATGCTCCTATTCCTTCTCACAAAAAAAAAAATCAATAATCTTTCATTCATACAGTCGGCGCCTAATCATAATCAAACGGACTTTTTCTATATATATAGGTGTGTCATATAGAGCCATGCATGAAGTGTGTAAACTCTAAATTCTTTCCCTTTCCTTTTTAACCTGGGGAATAGTAACTTTCGCATCAGCCTCCGGGTTCCTTTCTTAAGCTGCTTCTAGACCGAAATCTTTGTCTCCATATTGTTTCTTCTAGCTTGTGAATTCTATTTTCTGAACAAGAAAATGAATGAAATTATGAAAAATCCACTGCGCTTGAAATCATTAAATCACATATCTATAGTGTGTAGATCAGTCGAAAAATCACTTGATTTTTACCAAGATGTTCTTGGATTCTTCCCCATAAGGAGGCCTAGTTCTTTTGACTTTGATGGAGCCTGGTAAGTAATACATAAACTGCTATATCATTCTTTCTCCTTTTGATATTCTATCTCTTTTCTTTAATTTGGCTAAAAATTTTGGTACACTATATCTACATGTTTTTTATTTAACTGTGGATACATGCAGGTTATTTAACTACGGGGTTGGCATACACCTTTTGCAATCTGAGAACCCTGATAACATGCCCAACGCTAGGCCCATTAACCCCAAGGACAATCACATTTCGTTCCAAGTAAACCTTCTACCTCGATTCAATTTTTAAAAGAATGGAACTTGACCACTGCCAATTACATTTTTTCTGATAAACTGCAATGTGTGCGTGTGTATATATATATATATATATTTTTTGAGATTTACCTGGCAACCCTAATAATAACTTTTTAAAAAAATATGCTTAAAGGTTGGAACATCCCCATTGTTTGGCGTGAGTGTGTGTGTGTGTGTGTGTATTCGAGATTTGCCCGGCAACCCTAATAATAACTTTTAAAAAAAAAAATGCTTAAAGGGTGGAACATCCCCACTGTTTGGTCCATGACCGAAGTGCTACTTTTCTTGTCGCAGTGTGAAAGTATGGCAACAGTGGAGAAAAGGCTGAATGAAATGGAGATAGAATACGTGAAGAAGAGGGTAGAAGAAGGCGGCGTCCATGTTGATCAACTCTTCTTCCACGACCCAGATGGGTTGATGATTGAAATTTGCAACTGTGACAAACTACCGGTGATTCCAATAGCAGCCGATGCAATTATGTCCTCCTGCACACGCATCACTTGTACAACCGTGCAGCACAAACCGATCCACCAAGTGGCATAAATACCACTGAAGCCGAAGCTACTTCCAAATTGCGTGAAATCTACTTTAAATTTTAGATCTTAGGACGTGTGCCTTTGAAGGGTTGAAAGGAGTTCTGTACCATTGCTTCAATTTAAATTCTTAGTTATATCAATATGATGAAATGGAATAATTCATTCATGGTTTGTCCGTTGTGCTTTTGTAACATTTGAATCCATCAATGTTCATGAATATTTGGTCCTTCAATAAATTTTTTAAATAGTAATAAAACTTGTATCAAGAGTTACTAATGAAACTTATATTAATTTATCCAAAAAAGGGCCAAAAATATGTAAACAATTAAGGGAAAAAAAATTGACAGGGCAAGACTTAGGGACATATATACTAGGTGACACAGTAAAGAAATAGTAATTTCTTTGGAGAAAGTTATGAGTTATACAAAATATTATTTAATACAAAATATTATTCAATTTTTTAAAGAAACTTACATTTTATCAACTGATTCCGTGCTATGACAACATTTTCTACTGGAGTATACGCGGAGGCTAGATGTGCACACGATGTTATGGCTTCTAGAGTTTTGGTATGGCTATCAACATGAATCCTGATGAATAATCCATAACAAAATATGATCATTATTGATTGAATCAAACCCCACTTGGAACAGGATGAATAAATATTCTTGAGATAAGGAAGAGGACTAAACAAATGTTCATTTATATCTGATGCCTTTGTCTCTGACAAACATTCCAACCTTTTTCTAACTTTTTATTTCTGAAAGATATGCTAAGGCTCCGTTTGGTTGTCAATTTTAAAATTATTCGGTTACCGAGAGGTCAATACAGAGATGATCTGTTTATGTGTGATAAAGTAAATGCTGTTAGCTTATACTAAATTTTTATTAAACATCTCAATATAGATAAACTAATTGTCTTATGATATAATTTTTTAAATATTCTGGACGGTCTCTTTAAAAGTCCATTTTCATATTAACCAAATATGTTTTAAAGAGTTAGTTAAATTGATTTCTTATTTATAAAAAAGTAAAGTTAGAATCCAAGAGACTCAATGTTAAATTGCCTCCACCTCTTGCCACTCTATTGGTTTCTCCAATATAGAGGTATTTGCCTAATAGAACAATTTCATATCCGTATGATATTCACTTGTTTAGGTTATGCATAGTACTATGTATTTACCTCTATATATATATATATATATATATATATATATATATTTGTATTACAATGTAATTTGACTTACATAATTGGGGTAAAGCTTCCAGTGACGTGTCAGGTGTGATCCTAGACTTTTCGCCGCACACAGTTAAAAATGTGAATCTCGTATATTTAACTATCCTATTTCCTAACTGTCGAGGACAAGAGTCTCATATACTTAAACTATCATGTTTCCTAATTGTCGATGACGAGGTTCAAGGAAAAGGTCCTCCCTGCCCACTGGTTAAAGGTATGAATTTAAGATGGAAGGATGTGAGTTTAACCTCTCCGAATTATTGTATTATCTATCATTGTAGAACCAGCGCGTTTGCCAAAATAACTAGTCAAAATAAAAGGTGCGTATCTCATCAAAAAAAATAAAAATAAAAGGTGCGTAACCTGCGCAACATGTTTTAGCAAATTGCCAAAATTAAAATGAAGGATGGTTACATAATAAAAACAGGACCATTTAATTCTTCGTGACCAGTAGAAATAATACGGCCCAGGGCCAAACCAGACCTACGCCACCCAAAATAAATATGTGGACCGCCCACTTTTTTGTCCAGTATAAATCTTGAGATAATGGGGTTCAGTTACTTTAGTTCGAAAGAGGAATGGATTTTTGAAAGCAGGAAAGAAAAGAGACCTTTCAGTTCAGAAAAACAGAATTTAGCTCAGCACAGTTTTTACTATTGCACTTGGGAAAATTAAATTTGTGTTTTGAAAATACAGCGGTGCTTTCTTCTGGACCTTATCAGCCACCTCAACCATTTAACGTTTTCAACTGTCTCATATGTGATTAACAGTATTTGTACAATGAAATAAGGGTAGTGTAGTTTGAACTAATAGTTTCATGTAACAAGGAAACTGTTGTCCAAATGTGCCCTTGTTTTCTTTTTTCTTTACACGCACACACACACACACAATTTAGGTACTATACCTCCAATTCTAAAGCATGGTTTTCAGCAACTCAAATCATACTACTTTGTGATATTGTTGTTCATGTTTTGAATTGGTTCCATCGCCAGTTGGGATAAATTATTTGACTCTTTAATCCCTCTAATGCTCTCGAAAAGCAGTTTTTCGTAACGTTATTGGTGATCACTATTTAATTATCATGGCCCAAGACAGACTTCTATTTCACGCTAGGCTTTTTCCTCCTTGAAGTTCAAGTCTATTAGTAAAGAAGAGGAATTTTTACATAATTTATGCTACTTACGAGTTAGCCCCTGGTCCTATGTTACTACAGAACAAATTTAAGTCGAAGATTTAACCGTCAATTAAAGCATATGTTACTGTATGATCATGGAAACTTGGAGATTGCTTGCTGTTCTGCGTGTCATGTGGCATGTGAGGCCCAGCGAATACTAGCCAAAGCTGATGAACATTTATGAGGAAGAATAGCAACTAAGTAAAGGGCAATTCCTCCGTCCAGATTTCAGTTAAATGAATAAACTATAGCACTCTCCCATACCCTACCATATGTTGAATGAAGGATGGAAACCAGGTTGGTAAATGAAAGATTTACGGAAGTCTAAAGGAGCCTCATTGAATAAGTTGCTATCTTGAATCAGAATTATTGTAGAATGATTAGGCCATAAGCCGAAAAGGACCATCCACCTAAGTCTTGTTTCATAATGAGTGAATATTTCGAGAGCGATAGTTGTATTAATTTATTATCTGAAAGTGTACTGAGACTAATGTGGTTAGCAAGTGACCAGGTCTTTTTTCTCTGTCATTTTCATTTTATTGTCCTGTATTCTCCAACACATTTTTTTCATAATAATCCAAATAACTATCTAATTATATCTGTAGTTCTGAGTGCATATAGAATGCATAAACAAATTCAAGAGAGAACGATCACAGTTCACAAGACTATTGAAGTAGGGCCTTGAGAATTGAGAAGCAGCAGAAAATTAATTAGGTTGGTGGGGTTCCATGTGTGTTGGTATGCATGGGAACAAACCCAAGGAAGACAAATGTGCCTCATCATTAAGAGACTAATGGCAAGAGAAGAAACCATTATAAATCGTTGTTAGGTTGAAGGCCAAATGAATAGAGAACAAAATAAATCAGATCTTTCCTAGTCAATTCCTCCATTTTAATGTCCACCATAACAGGCAACCACACATGGTTTGCCTCAAATTTTAATCATCCTTATTCTTTACCCACTTTCTAATCAAGATTATTTTAGCACCTATCAATTAATTAATCTGTCCTAGCTGCCTAATTCCTCGTGGCATGATTCCCAAACCAGGGCCATTTCCATTCTTCATATACAGGCAGAGCGATAACAACATTATTTGCTCTTCTCAAATCTACTAGCAAACTAAAGACTAGTCCCAAACTTAAATGAACCAAGTAATGGCAACGCAACATACTCGAGAGAAGCAAAAGAAAGGAGTGATGTATGTGTACAAGTTGGACACCGGAAATTCGAAGCCGAAGGGACCTGCGGATTCAACAGCTGTGACAGTGAAAAGGGGGATTATTAATTCAGGCATTAGCTGGGGATTAAGGAGGTCAAAAACAGTTCGTGAAGTAGTTGATCATGGCAGAGTCAAGACGAGAGAAGATGAAAAGGAAATCGTGGAATCAAGAAAGTCAGTATGCAGCGAGGCATCTGCGGGTAGAAAGTCAGTGTCACATCTAGAAGTGAACGTGGCATCAGTGGCCTCATTTCTTCAGGTGAAGGTGATGGTCACCGATATGCCGGGGTTCATGCAGGTACATGCTTTCCGGTGTGCCAGGGGAACATATGATAGTCTCGAGAAATTCAGTTCCAAGCACATGGCCTATAACATGAAGAAGGTGCACCTCTGATATTTTTTATCCTAGTATTTCGTTTCTTGATATTAATGAAATTGATTAATTCTTTCTAGTTTCTCTCTATGGTCCTTTTCTTGATGAATCTTGATTAAACTCTATTAGAAACAGGAAAACATGTCATAGATTACAATCTTTCAGGACACTGCTATTAAATATCATGTTTAAGAAACTATGTTGTCAAGTAATTCCGGTCCATTGTTGTTCATTGGTTTACCTTGCTAATTGATTTTGTTCTGTACAATGGTACGCTGTTGAGGACTTCAAGGTACATTTTTTTTTGGTTGGGTCTGAAGGGTACTTTTTTTCTGGGCTATAATGGATGATATTCAGGATTTATTTAGGCCATCGTCTAAATACTTCTGAATACTTGTCCATCTGGCTTTAAAATGCGTTCAACCAAAGGTTTTCTTTCTGGTGTTGACTTGTCCTGCATGTTTGAACTTGTCCGCCTGAGACACCAGAGACAAAGGAAGAAGACAATAGCTAGGAGATGCCCAAATAACTTTGCCTTGTTGCTACAATTAAGATTGGAATGATTCCTTTGTTTATGTCTTCTTTAATTTGACAGAGTACTTTCTTCCAGTTTGAACTTTCAGATCTCTCTCAATTGTCTCAATCCCCGTACCCACAATTTTTTTTTCTTTTCCCCAAGAAGTAGTCCGAAATGTGAAGCACATGTGGGTGTCAGAAAATGAATCTTTGAAAACTGACAATTCGATCTTTGCAACATGGTTTCAATTAATTGCTGGTCAAGTTTCTTAGTTAAACTACTGGTCTGGATCACTGAAGAAGTTACAATAATTGGAAAACCCATGTCAGAGTACTGCCGGAATTTAATGTATACTTTTCCATTTTAAACATGAAAGTGTGTGCTTACAAATCATTTTGTACTATTAAGATAGATAATAAATCTACAAATATAAAATATAAGTTTTTTTTCAGAGAAGATAATATTGTCAAGAGGTAAAAGAATATAAGATTGTCACTTAAGGTAGGGCTTTCTAAGTGCCAGTGTCAAATATTTTTTTTTTTTAAGTTATCAATGATGCCAGTAACCTCATCAATATTGTGTGAGCATGACGATGTATACAATATTTATGGGCAGGAATTTGACAAGGTATACGGGCCGGCCTGGCATTGCATTGTGGGCTCAAGTTTTGGATCATTTGTCACACACGCAACTGGTTGCTTCCTCTATTTCTCGATGGAAAAGCTGTACATTTTAGTTTTCAAGACAAAAGTTCAAAGAACTCTCGATCTGTCCTAGTTTGAAAAAGATGTAGATTTTGAATCCAGATCGATCCATTGTTAACGTAGATCTTTCGGTATTAAGTCTCAATTTTTTTTTTAATTTTCTGGTATTGTTTGAAAGAGAATTGTATTTTCTGAAAACTTGTAAATAACGAGAGAATGATGGAGTCACATCCAACATATCAATTAATCATGTATATTGCCTTGAGAGTGTATAAATTTCAATGGCCTAAAGAGTTAAAGATTTATTAAATCTAGATTATCTTCATATGAACTTAATTTGCTCAATTAAATCTAATGGTCGAACTAGAATTTGAGAAGATGACTTTTTCCTTTAGAATAGAAATTTTCCACCTCATGTTAGGGAATACCATTTAATCATAACTGTTTATAGTAGTCTTCTCTTTTCTTTTCTTCTATTAAGAGTTTCGTTAGCTGATGGAAGGGATAATACTAATATGGTTGATTTTTCTTTTTCTTTGTTAATATGGAATGCGTAACTAAAGCTCTAATGAATGTCTGGGCACTTGCCAATTAATGACCATGACTAAATTCTTGCCTTGGAATACTAGCCTTTTGTGAATATAAAAGCAAGAACTATGGAAATTAATTAAGTAATAGTATTTCTTTTCTTTTCTTTTAAGTACTATTAAATATAAAAGGAAAGAAAGAAGGAACGAAAGAAATAAAGAAAGAAGAGAGAAGATTCGACCAATTTACTCATCTAAATTTGACCAGTGTGAATTGTCAATTCATTCAAAAATTTAATGAGAATTAACCAATTCTAGATGACCATTTTCACGTTAACTTTTCAACTGAACTCGATTTCTCACCAGTAACATGAACTTCTAAAAGGAAAATTGGATAAAATTGTCACGTGTAGTTTGAAGATTACACATTAAGAAATATTGCAGCAATGATCAAGTGCAAGAAGAGCTAGAATTTTTATCAAGACAGCTCGTTAATATTTCATTGCAAGTTGTGTAATTAACAACGCCAATATAATGTGAGACAGATAGCAGGCGTCACAAAACCAAATGACAATTGAAAAAAAAAAACCCAAAAAACAAAAGAAAACTAGTAGCTATAAGGACAGTAGTATGCAACAAAGAAAGGTGGTTGAATAAGAGGAGTGACAATTGAATTGGTAGCTACAGATAATGAAAACGACCAATTTTTGAGTTAAAAATTAGGCGATCCCTCATTTTGGCCTCGAAAATGACTAGACCAACGCACAAGCCTAAACGCATCCACGAAAAGATGGCCGGCAGCGAATGCTTCTTGTTGCGTTAGGCAATCAAACCAAGAAAGAGAATTGTCATAAATGGATGGAGACAAAAGATTTCTACGTCAAAAACCAAATATCAAGGCAAGTTGTCTAAATTGTCTGCGTGTCTAATGGCTACAGGGGTGATTAAAATACCATCAAGATTAAATGGAGTAAGTCCAGCCCCAATTGGATGTTTGTTGGCTGGGTCCCAATCATGTATTAATTTTTCGTTACAGTAATTATCATCATCACCAATAGGTTGATGGTGTGGCGAGCTTAGATATGCATGTACGAATTTAATATGTAGAATATTTGATTATTTCCATCTGCTAACTTGTAAGAGGGTGCAATTGTGCAAATTGTACTGGTCGTGTATGATTGACACAAATGTAATGCCAAGTCAAAGAACCAGTTGGGGGCAGCCCATCTTTTTTGAAACACTCCAGCTCCGACCTGTAATTGGACTCCAAGGGCTAGTTTGGGAGTTTTAGGATAGAAAAAAAAAATAAAGAAAATATTGGGTGGAAAAAGAAAAGAAGAGAAAGAATAAAATTTTTTATTTGTTATTATTTGAGAGTTTCAAAAATAAAAGAAAGAAATTAAAACTTATTAAGAATTCAATTCTACTTTATAAATTTTTTAAAAATAAAACTGTCATATTATAAAAATTCATATAAAATTTTTCTTTTTTCTACCGTTTCCATCTAATTTTGTACGAAAAACTTGTGAGATTTAGAAGGTTAAAGTTTCCTTCCAAATCCTTCCATTTACATTGCCTTTTTTTTTTTTTTTCAGAAAAACACTACCAAACGTAGAAAAGTTAAAATTTTTCATCCCATTCTCTCTTTTCTATCCATTCCATCCAAACTAGCTGCAAGAATTCTAGCCTGCCCAGGTCCCTAAGGTCTCAAAGTGAAATGAATATGAATGTGGAGAGAGAGGGAGGGGGGGGGGGGGCGGGGGGAGGATTGCACTTGCAATTGAACTTCTTTATACATGATGAATAACCAGTACTTCAAACCCCAGAAATGGAAAGACCAACATCATTAATATACACAAGAATTACAACCACGAAAGCATAAAACTAACCCTGTGTGCTAAAGGAATTTCATTTTATGAGCACTCAAGAACAACCCAAAAAAGAAAAAAAAAATTGATTTGGCTCCATAGACATTTGAGACCCCGATCGCCCCCCCCCCCCCCCCCCCCCCTCCGCCTCCCCCTCCTTAAAAAAAGAACTAATGTCTCAAACATGGAAACGATACATCTAGCACAACGCATAAACCTGGTAAGCATGATCCTCCTCATGTATGTTTCCTCTATGCACCACCAAACCCTTGCTTGTGTTTAATTATATAAAAAAGAAGGAAGAAATGGAAGGAATTGATAACAAGCAAAAATCACTGGAACTTACGGCGACCATGTCTTCTCTTTTGGGATTTTGAAGCAGAAGGCTTGCCAAACATGCCACAAACTCCACATCCAGAGACCTTAGGAGAAGGTGGATCATAATCTGGTCCAACGTTAACAGTCCGATAAGCACTTGTTCTTGGATCCTTTGGTTCTTCTTGCTGCTGCTGATCATCATCTTTACCTGTTGATATTTTCCTCAGCTCCCCAGATAAGAACTTGTCATCCCAAACCAACCCTGATGAACCTTGTCTCCTGAATGACATTTCTGATCTCTGTAGTCCAGCCATAATATTTGCTCCCTTGATTTCTCTTTTATTTCACTCTAGAATATTATCTAGGGAGGGGGCGTTACAAATTTTCTATGGTGCTTGATCTTATGTGGCGGTGGAGAAATTTGGAGTCCACCTGTTTTGTTTCTGAAGACACTAGCAAATGGAAGAGTCGTATATATATGGTGGTACGTACAAAATGACAAAAGAAGAGCTTAATTCAAGGTAGAGGTCATGAAACGGCATCGGCTTAAGTTGAAAGCTATATGTTTGTACACTTTTGCCCCTTTGAACCATGCGAATTGTATCTGTTTACCTGTTCTTCTATTCTTGTTTGGTTGGCTGAATTTCTGACGATCTCCATTACATTTGAAAAGCAATTCTAATTTAATAATTGCAGGCTGTTGGAATACTTTTCCTTTGACGTTGATTAAGTAAATATGCCAACTTTGTGGAAAGAAAAATAAGAGTCAATTCTACTCAACTGCCACTTTTGTTATACAAATCCATGATTTTATTATAATTGATCTACCATGGCCCATGAAGCAAGCTTTAATTTTCCAGGTCTATTGCATGGACTTCTGCGTGCTGACTGACTTGCAGACTGGTTCCATTTTGGCTTACGAACAAATCACCATCACGCCTATAAATTTCTCCTCTAAATACTTCAGAATGGTTAAAGGTAAAAGTTTAGGCTTTGATTAGTTATGTATTTATTCAGAAATTATTTTTCAGATATATAGTTTTTTAAATTTTATCTTACAAACGTGCATACTTGGTTGGCAATAATGCACATTAACTTCTTTTTTTACATACGATCTAAATGTGTAAAATTTAGCCGTGTTTTCGCATTTCACAAAAGCACAAGACATGCAATTGAAACCTTCAAGTCAAACAAGGGTCGCGGTGACTTTGAAAGCTGCAGGGATTTTGACTTTGTAATTGGCAATAAACTTATGAGAGAAGGTTATATTCAAGCTGCTCTGTTGCTTCCCAAGACAATGTTTTTCAGAAAAAAAAAAAAAGTGTGGGTATATTAAAATAAAGCAGCCGTTTCTGATTCCATAGAATGAGAAGAAAAAGCAAAAAAAAAAAAAAAAAAAGGGTGAAAAAAAAATTCTATGTACGGCACTATATTTAGGTGTCGAATGTTGTGTAGGTAGTAGCTTCTATTGTATTTTGACTTGTATTATACAATTATCTGTTGGTAATATTTGGAGTACTAGTAAAAGTTGTCGGTTGGGGTGGGGATAAAAAAAAACAAAAAAATTACTAAACTAATTGATTGCCAACTGAAAAATGGGAGAAATTGAATCGAATTCTAAGTGGTTGAATTAATCAAATGTCATTAACAAAAGAAGTTTTGGTTATGATATTAATTTTCCAAAATCACGATTAACCAAAACGGGTCCATACATATATCTTAAAAGTTAAGTATTTATGTTGTAAAATTGTTTTCATCTTTTTTGACAAATTAACTTAATATTATATTGTTCCGATTACTCGTAGCAGCGAAAATTAGATACAGTTTAAAAATTAAACAAACTAGTACAATCTATTCCGATTAAGATATTAAGTGTATGAATCGATTAACAGAACCTGCCTACACTTTATTGTCGGTAGTATTAAGCATATTGGACCAGGCCATTTTTTTTTAAACGAGAACTGAGCCACGTTTAACTAAACTATACTTTACATGAGCTAAATGATGGAATTTAAAAACATACTATGAAATTTGAACTAGATAGAAGTCTTTCACTTTCCTAGGTTTGTTGTGTTTCTTAGCAAAAAGCAAGGAAGAAAATGCAGGTTAATACACTATAGTCAGATTCAAGAATATTAGCAACAACCTTTTGGCAACATTAGTTCAGACTTATTCAACCTTTGCCGCATGAAAAAATAGACTCTGAGGAGGCGTTTGGTTCAAATTCCTCAATCACTATCACTATGGGTATCATTAACCCTACTATGAGTATGGGTTTTGATGATTTCCCCCAACATGTTTGGTTTAATAATGGAATGGGTATCATTATAAGAATATTTGTTTGGTATATTGAAGGGGTATCATTATAAGAATATTTGTTTGATATACTGAAATGACTTTCAAGTAAATTTTAAAATTTTTATTTATGATATACATATTTTTTAGATTTCTTATTTTGTATATTTGAAAAAATTTTAAAAAGATTTCTTCAATTTTAAATATAGTCATGCTCTAATTTGAGTTTTATGGAAATGATAATTTTAAAAAAAGTCATTTTTATTATATTAACAGAGAGTATTATATATCTTTGATTTTCAATACAATTTTTTATAAAATTATTGAATGTAAAAAAAATTATTAAAAAGAATTTTTGTAAAAAAATTTATAAAGTACTAATAAAAAATATTCAAAATCAAAAGAAGAGAGAGAGAGAGAGAGAGAGAGAGAGAGAGAGAGTATTGAGAGTGGCTAACTCAAAAGATATATATTTTTTAATAGGTGTGTTTTTGCTCTTAATAATAAGGGTTAATGGGTTTGATAGACTAGTATTTTGGGGGGAATCATTAACACCCCAATTAATCACTATCATTCCCATTGAATGACAGTGATAGTTGTTTAACAAACATCAACAATGGGTATCATTACTTGTGATACCCATTCCCCTCCTTGATTCCCCTAAACCAAACACCCCTAAGAGTAGTACAAATATAAGTTCAGCATTTAGTTCCAAAATACAATTTAACAATGCTTGTGACCCCGCCCATTTTCCGTTGTAGCTATTCACATCCCTGGTAAGCTAAATTGACATCAAAATGCTTTAAGGTACTTCTATTTTATCTGAAAGGAACCGTTTATTTGTAACTAGCATTTGCTGTTATTAATAAGCTTTAACCTTTAACTCTTAGCATACAATTTGCATTTAAGTCAAGTAGTTATTAATTAGCTTTAACGTTTACTATACAATTGCACCATAAATAACAGAAATAGTCTGGTCAAAATGATCAATTTTTTTTTTCTGAATAAAATACTTTAGTTCTTTCTGACCCGAAAATAAGTAAAACAATAAATGAAAGTCCCCCGTTTGCAATTTCATCTTAAATCCGTTGTTCTATTAGTTGTAGACTTCTCCACAATTTATTCATCACCTGTCTGACTTTGTTCGGCCCCGGGCATGCAAGTCTTCCATAATTGCTGCTTTGCACTCCTCCATTTATTTATTTATTTTTGGAGTTCTCGTTCAATTTTTCAAATAAAATAAATTAATGATAATATTAAGTTTCCTTAATACACTTAATGATAATAATAAGTTTACATAACAACCAACCAGTCCAGGGTTTACAAATCATTCAGGTTAGTTGTGGTAAGTCGTCTATCCAACGGAGGAATCCAATGGATCCTTTTTTTTTTTTTTTTTCTCCGGTGGTTTGAATTGCATCAACCAGCCGGAAGAAGCTTAAACGTACAAGGAAAAGCATCACACGCAAGTCAAAACCACCATACCAAAACCACATGGATCAGGGCTTGGCGATTGCGTGAATAATAACAATGGTCGAGCAGTCAAACTCTAGAAAAACCGGAAATTCTATTCTAGTGACCGCCTCAAATTTGTTTCAGGCAACATCAGCATTCAAACATCATAAAGAGAAGAATCAAAGAAAAGCATGTTAGAAGTTTGCAATCAATTGAGCACGACTAAATATCTATGACACTATGATACTAAGGGAAGCTACAAGGTGCGGAGCCGTAGACATGAGCCGCCATCAAAACTAACTTTTAACAAATGTCATATTCGCCAATAAGACTGTAATACTCAAGAGGTGATTACATGCAGACAGGGTCAAGGACTCTCTCATTGTGCAGACAGGGTAATTACAGGACCAAAGCATGCCGGTTAACAGCATCTTTTCAAAGCATTCATTATATGCATCTGGTGATAAAGTACCTAAGTTTTAGACTCTGTCGCGCATAACAATCCAGACTCCAGACTGGTTGCTAAACCATTTTCTCCTTATCACCTTGTGCAAAATTGTTCTTAATGCTAATCTAAAGTCATAAAAGAATAAACTTCACATAAATTTCTGAAATTACTACCACCAACCTCCAAATCCAACCAACATGTTTCTGTATCTTGAGCATTTCAATTAAGAGTATCAAGATGCTGAAATTTCTACTCATGCATCACAGCTTGATGGCCCTCTTCTGTCAGAGAAATCTATGCCACCTAGAGCTTTATTCTTCTCTTCTTTAATTTGGGCTAGGGTCTTTGGCCCCGTAAACACTGTAGACTCTTGAGCGGATCTCCTTTTTCTTGAAACTGTCTTCCCTGAGATTTCAGACAAAATCTGGTGTTTACCCTGTTTCCTTCCTTTCATTTGTAGCCTGGACCTGTTTGTACGAGGGTGCCTTGTCTTGCCAAGCCGATAAGTACTGCTCAAGCAATTCCCAGTCTCAATTCGTGATTCAACAGCAATTTCCACTTTTGATGCCAGTCTTCCACGCAAATGCCCTCTACCTCCAGCAGAAGCCTTCTCCGGGATTTTACCAATCAGACGAGAAGAGTGAGGCTTGCCTGAGACATACCTTGTGTAATGGCTCTCAGCCATCCTGCGTTTCTTCAGATAATCCCTTAGGTCCATACCAGCCAATTCTGTTTGCAATATACTCCTCTTCCGTGGCATAATGCGATCCAACACCCTCTTCCTTGCAGGCAAAGGAGTTATCCTTGTAGTTTCACAAACATCCTCCTCTACTTGGTCATACCAATCTGGTATTCCCCGTTCAAAAGAGACTCTTATGTCTGGATGTGCAGGATCATACTCAATATTATCCTCATAGTCAAACGCTAAACTTTGGTCATTGTATTCTCTGTCTTCCACATCATGGTGTAGTAAGTACAATGCTTCATCTTCATAATGCAGATCTTCTGATCTATCATTGACAAGAACATCAAAGCCAGGAGAAGATTCCAACCATTCTTCCTGCTCGATATGGTCATCCACTTCCTGCATGATGCGGTTATCCAATTGAGCATTAAAGCCTTGATCGGTTGATTCAAGTGATCTCCTCTGGACAAGGCCCTCCGTGTGCACTGGGATTTTTGACCTGATTGTGGCAGCTTCTTCAGATAGTAATTCAGAAATCTGTGGACAAACACTTTGCTCTGCAGCATTGTTAGAAGTGAGTTGGCAGTGCTCTGAAGCATTATTAGGAGTGGATTGGTGGGACACCTGTTGACTGATAACCTTAGTTCTGCTGATGCTGTTGGGAACAGTTCCAACTGAGTTAAGTTCTGCATGCGCAGGCCAAGAGTCAGTACCAGTAGACGCCTTTTTCTCCAACGGAGAACCATCAACGACTGCAGAAGCTTGTTTTGAGGATTTCCAAGTATACGTGTTATCCTCAGGTCCATGCATAAACAAGCACCTCTCACCTTTATTACAAAATCCATTGTAATAGTAGTAACATGGAACATTAGTCTTGTTCACGGTAACTGCAGACTGATGGTTGGCAGAAGCAGATTCAGATGCTGTTTCACTACGTCCATCCAATGGCTGTAAAGGTACAGACAGTACTTTAGTTTAGTCATAAAAGCAACTCACAGGTGGCCAACAGAAAACAAATTTAAATCTCAAGCTCAACAAGCTATTCTTTTGAATATATATATATATATATGTGCCATAAAAGTTTGAAACTCTATGGAGCAACGAAAACCAAGAGAAGGATACAACAAGGCCCCTCTCTGCCTCATAGGTGTCTCAATAATAGAAAAATAAAGCTCATTCTTACACACTCTCTATGTGTACATAAATATCTATTTGCAATATATTTTTATGTAAAAGGTCCCTTTTTCTTGACCAGGTAGGAAGTAAATTTTAGCCTATAACATATACACACACAGGGCATCTATGATATCCATTAAGCATAAGTTCAATTTGCTCCAATGCCACTTTCTTGACCAGGCAGTGCCAAGAGTCTCCAGCTCTCGATTTGCCTACACTACCACGAGATATGCATTTGTTTGATGAGAGTTATTAAGACTTAATGCACAAAAGAAATAGAGCAAGATCGCCAACTTCAGCAGTTCATAAGTGTTCATATGTACATAGGCAGATCAACTCAAACACTTTTTGTGATCAATTGTGATAAGTATAAACTCTACCTTTCTTTTAATCCTCAGGCTTATAGAAATCAGATATGAACAATTTAAATCTCTCATCAAAAGGTAAATAATTCCCTTTTCCATGGCCTAGTAAATTCATTTGTTCTTTAAATTACAACCAGAAGACTGTATAACATATTGAAATAAGCAAAAAGCAGCAAATTACAAGAGGGAAATTCAGGCTAACACATACAGGAAGTTGTTCGACCAATAGTTGTTGACAGATATAAGCAAAATAGAAGATTTAAAAGTCAAACAATAAAAAATAGAGAAAGAGAACAATCTGAAACGGAGTGAATGATACAGAGAAAAAGAGAAGAGTTCGAAAAGCAGCGAAAGGTTACAGGATGTCGAAAAGCACAGGTTGGGTTGAGGCAACTGCCAGCCAGCCAATACCAACAATCTCTCGGGTTGAGCCTAGCAATCTCACTGTGCCTGTATTCACACTCCATCCCCTGACACACACAGCCCAAGCAAATAACAGTCACAGAAACTCCCGTAAGTCCAAGCTACCATCCACATAATATTTATTGAAATATGCAATATCAAATATCCGTCATTGGAAAAAAAAATTTCTTTATCAAAAAGTGAAAGTAACCAATAACTTTTCATTGGTACAAGGAATTAATCATAAACAAGAACAGCCACGGAATAATATAGAAGTTTGCCAAGAACATACAGCAAAATGTAGTATGGTAATTCAGAAACACCAAACAAAGAACAAGTCACATAATGAATTTAGAATTAATTGAATTCTATACTATAAAAAGCGATAGAAATCTAAAAAAAAATGCAATAAAAATTCAACATTCACAAAAAAGGAAAAGCGATCTCTTACATGAATAGCATGCAGAAAAGGACAGTTCAATTGGGAAAATCACGTTGGCATTGTCAATTCAATTCTAATTCCTTGATAAACAGCAGCAATGTAATTCTACAATGAGATAAAGAAAAACCCTAAACAGATACTAATTAAATAAATAAATAAAAACCTGGGCTAAGTGACGCAAAGTATAAATTAAATGCATTTACCTAGATAATGCGGGAAAAAAGGGAATTTGCTCGATCATGTTATAAGAAAAATGAAAAAACAAAATAAATGAAAATTTGAGTGGGATGAGGGGGGAGGCAAAAGGGGACCTTTTTGCAGGTGAGAGGAGAGGCCAAGAAGTAGACACAATCGGTGTTCCTCTTCTGTATCGCTGTTTCCTCCATTTTTTCCATTCAATTCAACCCCCCCCCCCCCCCCCCCAAAAAAAAGATTAATTAAATCCAATTCCACTGCCAGAGAGACTGACAATGCTAGATGATTATTTACGGATTTCGAAATTCAATGGGCATTGTTTGGTTTCTCAACGAAGAGGTGGTTTTTTTCCTGATTTGGTTTGGTGGGTGTCTCTGGGTATTTGATATCTGTGTCTGTGTGCGTTGCGTGCGGCTCTGCAGCGTATAGTAGATGGGAATTGTGATGTATAGGTACAAAACTCTCTCCATTTCTTTTATTTAAGGAAAAAAAAAAAAAGGAAAGAAAAGATATGCTACGCTACTTTCCCTAAGAATGTCACATTGCAAGTAACTACTCTCTCCGGGTACGTTACTGTGAAAGTAATAATTTTTCAACTAAATTTACAAGTTTGTCAATGTGATAGTGACAAAAAAACTTACAAGTTTGTCAATGTGTATATGTGATAATGAAATTGATTGAGTTTTGAATGAATATTAAAATTTCGTTGAAAAAACTTGTAAGTTCGTCAAATAGAGCGGTTCGTCAAATAAAGCGATGGTGGTTATTTTTGAACAAATCTCACAAATTTGTTGATAAAACTTATGACTCGTTATATAAATTCGCTGTACCACAACATTTTCCTTCTACATTCCAGTCGTTCAATGTTAACACAGCCAATGTAGTTGCTCCTCTCTTAGAAGATTAATATGCATATCAATTTGTGAAGGAATAAACAATTTCTATTGACAGATATTAGAGCAATATTGTAAACGATCGTTACAAGCGATTTCAAAGTCGAGCTGTGTTTCGATGTTCCGAAGGATGTTCAAAGATATGGTGAAGCAATATTTGACAAGAGATGATGCAACCAAAGAATGGAAGACAAGAAGTGCTGGAAAATAAATCGCTGAATCCTCTAACAGTGAGCTGCATGGTGGGACGAAAAAGAAAACTAAAACGAGCAGAGGTGAATTCATTTTCACTTGGATAGCGGAACAAAGAACCAATCCTGGGCTAGAAGGCATGCCTGCACATTCAAACCTTTGACGTCGGCGAAGAATGGCAAGTAGCGTGAAACCACAGTAATAGCAATGCATAATAACTTTTATGCAAACCCAGAAACTTCGTTCGACCTGGAATAGGAGTATCTTCTGCATTAAGCTCCCACTCAAGAACCACGAATTAAAAGATAGGCAAATCAATCAACACAAGTAAGATATTATTATACTGATCAATCAGATTAAATGTCTATACTTTCGATCATCAGCGCCGTCAAAAATCACAAAAGTTGCCCAAGAAAAGGATTGGTATACTCTCTAGGTTAATATGCGGAAAGTTTAGCCTGCTCTCTTCAAAATTCATTTAGTCCAGAATATGTAGAACACCAAGTACACTCTCCTTCAGAATTTGTAAACCATGTTTTCCGTATAACCAAGTTCCTTAAGTAATCCACTTAGCTGAAATAAAACAACATAGGAAAGCATTAAAAAATAGCATTTGGAACAAATAAGGACCGTAGCAAATTGATTGACATAATGTCTAATTACCTCCCCCTGTGAATAGTCCTTGGCCTTGTCACCAGATACATGCTTCATCATGCCAGGAGGACCACACACCTGGAACACAACAGAACATTATGAAGATGTTGATTAGATGATCAATGCTTGTAGCTTTGCACCAGGCACGAGGATAAACAAAGAAGGACCAAGGAGTCAAATGAGAGTAAGTGAAATTTGTTATTCAACACGAGCGTCTGTATAAAATATTACGAATTCTTATTCTAAAAGCAAAAACACTTCTTTTTCCTTGACTTCTTGGGGTCTTTATCCTGGCTCCTTGAAATCTTTTCCCTTATCATTGGTTGGGTTATTTCCAAAAGAGGAAGGGAAGAGGTACTACACGACCGGAGGCCATTTCTGTTCATTTGATTCATGACATTTCAGATATTAGAGCCATTGTAGCCTCATCACCTGCATTGATAATTTATATCTTCCAAGAAAACTGGTAATGTACGAGACTAGGACATGATAGGTTTTCAACATGTGGAATCCAGGGAAAATCAAACAGTGTTGATTTCGATGCATGAGATGAACCAAAATAAGTGGGCACAAACTTAGAATCTCAATTTTCCCTTCTATGAACCAAATAAGCTGGTACTAACTTAGAATCTCAATTTTCCCTTCTCTCTCATGGTACCAGAGTATATTCATTAAAAAGGTGGAGGTGGACTTCATATGCAAGCCATCTGTAGATCAATAGACATATGGCTGTTATACCAATACGCTAGCTTCGAAAACTTACTAGGATAAGTGTATCATCTGCAGGCTCTGGTAATCCTTTCACAACCATGTCTTTTGATATGTAACCTTTACCTCCAATCCAATCATTCATTGGATTATCAACAGTGTAAAATATCTGACAAATTTAGTCACAGAAAAATATTACAATTTATGTAACGAACAAACTTTCAGAACATATGATTTTTCTGCCAATACCGTCAGATTTGGGTGGCTAGCTGCTAGTACATCAAGCTTCTTTTTGAGAAGTATGTCATCAGGGGATATATTAGCATAGAGCAGTGAGACCTAAAAGAAAGAAAATATTCTCATCAGATAGCTGCTGTGCATAATTAGACGCACTGAGATCTGCAATATGATAACAAACCAAAGTGCTCCACAACTAAAGGACTAGGTATCAAGTGCACAATACATCCATCAAAGATTAAGCAAATAAGCCTACCTGAGTATTGTCTTCAGGGTTCTTAAGGATAGCCTCTATAATTTGAAGCATTGGCGTGATGCCAGTACCCCCTGCAATCTGAAAAGGAAATCAACATATATTTTAAATCCAATTCAGATATCTTACACCGATTTCATATCATATCAAGACATTGTGACCGTGTTCCATTATCAAATACATAACTCAATAGGAAGAGTCATTCTACCCTTCAATCCATAAAGGTCCAGAAGCAAATAGACTTTACCATGCCAATGTGTTTCTTCATGTTCGGGCTATACCTGAGCTTTTCAATGGGCCTGCAAGAATAATAGTCATTCAGATACTCACAATATGGAAGGATGGGCTGTGTTACTATGTATCAATATATATCGGATAAAGAAAATCAATTTTGTCAGCTATTCACCTCAATAACTTACCCTTTCACATCTAAAACATCACCTGGTTTTAAGCTTGCAAAATGCTGACTCATTTTCCCTTCTGGATACACCTGTAAAATTTTGCAAAATGCTAACCCTAAGCTTGCAAAATTTAAGGCTAAGATGATAATGGCATCCAAGATTAAGCCATCCAATGAAGGAAAATTAAGGTATACCTTAATCATCAAATCAAAGTATCCCTTCGCATCCGGATCAGATATTGGTGTATAACTAAAGATAGAACACTCGTCAGAAGATTATATGATTAGCTCGTACATACTCTTGAAAATACATTAGGCGTTTTCAAGATTCAACAAGAAAGAACAAAATATTCTAGCTTTTCATGAAACCAGAGAGGAGCTAGTGTGTCTCTGAGGAAACTTTATGACCCTGAGGTGATGGTAGTCTCACTACAATTACCCCAGTTTCAGAATCTTGGGCATAGGCATAAAACATCAACAGAGACATCCGGTCTTTTGAATAACAAACTCAGATTTATTGACAAACGATGCTAGCATTAGCAACATCCACAAAAGCCAGACAAAAGCTTAAGCTTGCAAACTGAAGATTCTCATAAAGATTTGACTTTGGCAACAAACCGTGATATAGAGTATAAGCATGCTAAAAATGAAATGGACTTACGGGCGAATGACGTATTTTGTTTTCCCTTCGGTATCTTGCCCGGTAGGTGCCCTTCAAGAAGAAAGAGTATTATTCAGATTCATAGAATACTCTTAATCTTAGATTTTCCAAACTCAAAAATCTTAAATTTACTGGAAATAAATGAATTTCTATAAAAGATTCTCAAATATGGATACCACACCTGGTAAGAATGCATGATGCAATATCAAGACCTAATTTCAGAGATGGATCAAATGAAAACCTGCCGTTTGAGGGAACAGAAAAATATGTTATAAGTATGAACACCACATCAACCAAAACAGAAAAGAATACCAGGAACTTACTGGACTAAGAGTTGTGCATTAGTTGATGTAATAATACTACTCACTAGAAGCATAGAACGCAGACTGTAGTTCTTAACAATTTTTTCAAGCATGCAAAACCATTTTTAAGTATAACAGAAATGAAAACAAACAAACTTTACTTAAACTGGTGACACAACAATACTTCTGCTGAACTACATGGTGAAAGAACCATTGATAATTTCATTTAACCCCAACTCAATGAAAAAGCAAAATGCTTTTGTACTGTTATCATAAAAAAAATTCCAGAAAAAAGTAGTCATAAATAACAAGATGCAAGTCAAATTAGATCCGTAGGTAACAAGCTAATCCAGTTTCATAGACCACTTAAACAGTAGTTAACCAGTTTTTTAGACCACCTACCTGATTGAAACATAACTTTTTCTAAATTTTAAAATATCAAGAGGCTTTCTTAGGAAAAGAAGTATGCAGACTAACACTAAAGTTCACTTTTTATCTATCTATTATTTCCATTTGAGACAACTGAATAGTTATTTCAAATGCACGTAGCTCATCAGATGCCAACTTCCCCCAAAATAGAAAGCAATCATACAAGAGATTTCTTCAGAAAAGACACTCATGATCATAGTATTTCTTTGGATATTGCTTATTCTAAATTCCTCTTCGGGATTTCGGAATAATAGTTGTAAATTTTTGTAAAATCAACAATATCTCAGAGCAAACTTATGCAAGACAGTTTCAAATCTAGATGCGTTTTTACATTTACAAGATCCATTCTCTGTGTTAAGGTATTCCAGGAGAGTACTCGGTAAAGTGGAGTATATCTAGAAAGTAAAGAAATGAGAGGTATTTCTCTTATTAAGTTAGGTTTGATAAGTTGGAGGCTATGATTACCGATCATATACATTAGACAGATTTACCCAAAATAAGCTAGAAAATAATTTCATTAGACTTACGTAAAAATAATATGTATGCATACATCTATGCACGCAAGAATACATGTGTAATATCTTACCTGAATAACTGAGTATTGTGGCTGACTTGTGCCTTGTCTTGCAGTTTGAATTCAGTCCATTTATTAGGATTAAGTGCTGAAAATAAACAAAAGTTCCAGTCAAACTTGAAGTACATCAAGGAGAACTAGTAAAGCATTCAGCTTAGCCTGCAGTTTCTCAAGGACAATGAAAATCTTAGATTGCCCCTATTGCATTATAATATCCATATGTGCATTAACTTGTTAACAGACGAGAGGGAAAGGATAAAAGAGTGTGTGTGATCAACCTTGAGATGTGGATGAAAGGCAGAAAAATCAGTTCATTACAAAATCCAATTATTCTCAAACATAGATAGATACTCTGGAAGGTTAACTATACTCCTAATTCCAATACTAAAGCATAAACTTTCAACATGCTATTTTTTACCTCTTATGGCTGCCCCTGAAACTCTAAATAAACCATTAAAAATGATGCCATGAAAGATGAATTATAACAAACACTCAAGCCCTGCCACCATGCGACTACTATACAATTCAAAACATGAAAATAGCTCATCATCATGCAAATATAAGGATATCAGCACATAGCTCCTTTGAACAAGCAGCCCAGTCCACTAGGTTTCACCATTTTAGAAATAAACATACAACCTATATGCAGTTGTTTTCTGAACTTGATACCGGACATTATATTGTTCACAAATATGATACCTGATTGTTAGTTTTCTCATAGTGGGGATGCAGAAGTGAAATATTTATTCATGTTAGAAAATATGTTGGTAAACAATAATTAGTTGGATTTAGGTCATTATGTAATTCATAGCAGATATGAGGTACATGAAAAACCCACCCATCTTAGGCCCTGCCTCTTCATTGATCTCATCTAAGTATGCCTGCATTTGATAAAGAAAGAATAAATTATTAGCTATGAGCCTTGTAAATCAGGAAAGCAAGATAGCAATTTATATGTGTCGGTTCAAACAAGAAAATACCAAACCTCTATGCTTAACTTATTATTGAGGATGAAAACAAATTGCTTCACGGAAAACAGCATCTTACAAAATCTAATAGGAACAGTTCAACATATATACTTCTCGGATATACCAAGAGAGGAGAAGAATAAAAAATTGTATTCGTGATCTAAACAAAGGAACGTGAAAAGAGGGAAGATCAAACAAGCAGAAAAAATAATATCAAGAAAGAAGGAATTAAATAAGAAGATAAGCACTGTAAGCAGGTAGAGGTAAATCAACCTTGTCATCTTAACACGCATGCACCACGAGTGAGCAAGTGAAGTTAGATAGAAGTGGAACAAATTTTAATATATTTCCACCACAAATTCGAATCAAGTGGTAGAATCAACATTCATAAGCCATATGCAATTACGTTACCAAGGGCAAAAATTTTATAGGCTTATCATATCTTTTCATCAAATAGCAGGGACAATAACATCCTTTCCTCACAGTAGCTCTTTCCCCCAATCTAGCCTACCTCATGCACACTCTCCAATAATTTCTAAATTTTGCTTTAATCATATCTTCTTGAAGCATTATATCACTCCTAAATGTAGGAGGTTTTCCAAGTTATTAAATATTCTCCAACAATTGAAATAGGAAATCGCTATCATAACACTAAAAAGCTACATGTCTTGAGAGTCACTCACCTCTATTTTTCTGCAGAAACGATGATCATATTTCCAGAGGATTTACAGTAAAGATACACAATTTTAAGGGAAAAGTATTGGCATCTTTTTTAATAATTAGAAACAGCAACATTTCACTCAAAAAATCCTCATTCTAAACTAGTTGCTTGTGGTGCTAAACATGCAATAGCACAGAGCAAATGCAACTAAACATTCACTTAAAATTTTCAGAATAACCAAAGTTCATAGCAGCAACCAAAGTGGTTGGCATAACAACAACAATATATTCCAGGGTACGCACTTCAAGAAGAATTGGAACTCTAAATGTGCCATCGTAGCACATTTCTTCAACTGCTACAAAATAAAATTTTACAGGCAAGATACATCAAATTTGAATCACAAAATATGCAAACGACAAAATACATGGTTCAATGTGTAATTATCGAATGTTCAATGACTAATCGGGTATCTGATGTCATGAAGCAAAACTTATATTGCTACTCAACAAACATCTCTAACCCTTGCAAAATTATGGCAAAGAGAATTATGTGAGGCTTTTGTTGCATGGTAACAAAGTTGGCAGGAGAAACTAAACAGATTGTTAAGGATTGGCAGTCCTGTAAGGTTTTGCTCGGTGAAATTCCCACATTCCGTATTGAACTACTGATAATGAACGTGTATTAGAGAAAATTGTTGCTTGCCCATTTTCCCATCATTTATTATAGAAAAATTACTAATATTAAGAAACACATAAACTAGAAAACCAAGCAAAATTATGCAGCTTAATGCTCAATCAACAGACATTTTTCTTCCCGCTTCAAATGAAGCACTCTTAACCCAATCTACACAGAAGATTCCCAGCAAGAATCCCAAAAGACCTGAATGGCATTCCAATTTTGCATAAAAATCCATGTCAACTCTTTTTATTGGGTACCAACCAGATGATTCAGTTGTCCAAATATTCAACCGAAATAAAACATTCCAATAAAAACATGAAATACCAAAAAAAAAAAGGAGAGATAACTAGGATGTGACCGGACATTCCAACTAAGCAACACCCAGATGAAATAGTAGGGAGAAATTACCACAGATGCTGAAGAGAAGTAGTAATAATAGGAGATGCCACCAGAAACCGCCGCAATAGCTCCAAAAGGGATGCGGAAATTGGAGAAATTTGACTTGGATTGGCCTCCTCTAACAGCTCCAGTGAATGCGATCATCGGTGCTGCTTTTGTTGCCAATTTCTTTAATAACAGAGCCATTTTCTTTTTGAGGAGAAAATTGTCTGTGGGAAGCCCTTGTAGACTTTTAGCAGTGAGGTTTCTTGTGCGGCAGTTTCAGTAAAAATTCAGCCGTCAGAGGAGGACTAGAAGAAGTTTCGGAGGTCCGGCGGAGAAGGAATCTGGTGAGTGCAAGTACACGAGGATTTCTATTTACAACCGACACGTGGAGTTTGATATACTAATCTGGGTGAAATCATAACCATTGACTTATTTTCAACGTTGTCAAGGATTAGAAATTGGAAATGATTCTATCTGCCGCTAGTACCTTCTGTTGAATGCATTCGAAATCGGAAATACTCAGATTATTCGTTACTTTTACTAAATTCAAGTTTAACTTGGAACGAATAGGGTTGGAACGAATAGGGTAGGGATGAAGCGGTTAGAGTTTTATGATTTTATTATAGAGATCGAGAGTTCGATTCTATCAATGCCAAATTTTCTTTTAGTGTAAGTTTATAATAAAAAAAAAAAAAAGTTGAGCTTGAACCTGAGCCATAAAAAAAAAAGAAGAAGTTGAGTTTGAGCTATTTAAGTATATAGTCGAGCTAAGTGTAGTCTTGGTTACTTTGAGTATGAAATTGCAAGTAGTTATATACTATTTGAACTTCTCTTTTGTGTTCAAGTAAGCCAATAATAAATATTACTTTAACCTCGTGTTTGGTACAATTTCACCTGTAATGGACCAAAAAAAAAAAATTAGTTTACTAGTTGATAACTTATGCCAAAATGGAATAAAAATAATATATTAATTTGACATGATTGTCTTGAATTCTTTATATTAGAGCATAACAACTTTTTTATTTTGTTTGTTTGTGCTGCATTATTTGTGTGCCTACAAGAAACTTTACATTTTTCTTTTAGAATTTTTTGTAATTATTTGCAATATAAATAAGAAAGTGAAAAAATTAATAAACTAAATATTAGTACTCTGTATTTATTGCTAAACATTTGTTATAACAAAAACAAATTTTTCTAAACGTATGTTGAATTTTTTGTGACTTAAAATTTACAGACAATTTATTAATTAAAGTTACAGATAACCTAAAATTTTCATAAATTTAAAAAATAAAAAATAACTAGCCTATCCCGAACTAAAAAAATGATTGACGGATTAAGTAGAAGATGCACAGGATAAATTTGACCCCATTATTTTGAACTTTTTAAGTTAAAGTTGGAAAAGATTTTTTCTAAATTTTGTTTAAGAATGGGATTTCGAGGGAAAAAAATGGAATAGGCATTGCCAAGAGGAAGGAAATTTTAATTTAAAATAATCATATTAAACATGAAAATGAAACAGAATAAGTTGAAAAGTATTTTACATATCATACCATTCCTTGCATACCGTACGTGTGTACTTTCATCCATTTATTGCTAGATATTTATGTTCCTCTTGGACTACCCTAAGTCCACTCATTTATTGATGAAATCAAAATCCGACTTGGCGACCTTAATCGAGCTCGATTGGAGTACTTTTACGCACTTAAATTAGATGACACCAAACATTATCTTGGTTGCACCCTTATTCTAGACGTGAGATTTTAATTTGATATCATTACGAGTTTTGAAGTTTTAAACGTATGATGTTACCATTTAGTATAGTGCATTTAAATTTGGTTTCTTGAGAGAATTGGAATTGGTGGTTGAAATGAAGTCATCAGAACTTATGATTCTATTGAAATTCATGTAGAGTATAATTCTCATTCCAAATCAATCATTCATGATCTGTCAAGAAAACCAACAAATTGCACAATAGTTAGTGCACTTCTCACAATCATGGAGAAAAGTTAATTATAGTGACATGGAAGCCAAATCACCTTGTCAAGTTGCCATTATGCATTATATTTTATGCCTTACATTGCCACGTGTGCTGATCTTGAGCAATTGATCTCCCCTCAAATGAACTGTAGTTTAAATGATTCTCCCCTCAAACGAACTGTAGTTTAAATGAAAATCAACTCAGACATCACAACTGAGGAGAATTGGAGTATTCTTTTGACTTTTGAACATCATCTTATAAATGGAGAGGTAAAAATTTTCTTTTTATTGTGTAGAAAATGGTTAAAGATAGTATTTGCTTTTTTTCTTTTTTTTTTTTGTCAACACAGTAGGTATCGAATTTTGAATCTACTAATTTCACTTTGCCTTAAGCAGAGCGAGCCCATCGATACTCAAAGAGTTCAACCACGGGAAATCGAACATGAGTCAGCCGGATGATGATCTCTTCCTAAACAAGGCGTTCCTTCCCGCAGGCCACCTATACAGTATCTACTTGAGACGAAAATTCCCATGTTGTTAGTACACACTGATTGCGTGGCGGCTCCTTATTGATTTGTGTCACCAAATTCCTGACCCAGATGGAAACATTATTTTCTCAATGATTTTGCACTGAAAGACAAGAATAGAGAAAGATATATTTTATCGTCTACCATGTGTCGATAATTTACAATCAAAGCCATTTTCGCTTGTCTGGAATCTGGATGGTACCAGAAACAAGAATACCGATTAAAAATCATTAATCTTTAGTGAGAAAAACAAATGCCCAAGTAAACAATTGAGCATAATTATTTAAGCTCTTTGAATTGTGTCAGGCACATCTATATTTCACACCCCTATAAAGGAGACAATTTGCTCGCATAATGTTATAGTAGATATAGACAAAAAATCTGCACGCTGTAATTTTTGTTTCTTTTAACTGCAGAAATAAGTTTTGTTTCTTTCTCGTCATGTTCAATCATTGTCATACATTGTAATACTAGTGAAAGGGTGATATCATTTTTTACTTCTGCTACTGGAGCAAAAATTGACATCTTTAGTGTCTCCATATGGATTCTTTTTCTTTTTTGGAGCCCAATTATTAAATGAAAATAGCTTCCTATTGGATGGCAGATAATGGTGCTGTGGCAAATAAAATAAGGTGACCATCATATTGCACGGATTCCCTGTTAACTTGAATTCAAGATGCGACCATCAATTTAACTTCTGTACATAAACACCCTCTTTCTGAACCAGTCACCAGCAGGTCCAGCACCATGTCCTAGATTAGCCATTGACTATTCTAAATACTTCTCCATTTGTGACTTTAAATTACTGCTATTAGACAAAATTTTCTTGGTTTTGGTTTTGGTTTTGTAGCTCGTGGAATTGAGGTCTGGTTTCAAAAGCTTCAGTATTTTGCGGTCCCAGCCTTTTCAAGTCGGTCGCGATTTCATTATTTGAGAGAGAAAACAAGTATTGGATTCAGTACTTTGGGAGCTAAATGATAAGAGCCAGTCTTGAAAATTCTTTAGCTCTGAAGATGATGGTGGCTTGCTGAAATTTGCTGCTGATGAAATAGTCGAAATGTCAAAGAAAGTAATGGTATTATCCTTTCAAAATCTTGCTTTACCTTCTCTATTTTTTTGTAAAGCTAATATCTGCGGGAGTAGGACCAATTATAGGACACAATTTAGTCCACCAAAGGCTATAAAGTTGCATTTTTTATCAGTGTCAACGGAAGAGAATAGAAATCTGGCAGAATTTAAAAGGATTACTGATTCGGGTACAGCTCTGACAAGATGCAAGGTTGCTGATTCCTGGATCAGCCAAGATAATACTGTGGGAATAATTGGTGGTTTATCTGCTTCCTCAACACTTATTTTCTTGGAAAAGCTTGTCTGGGGGAGTTCAAGGAAGAAAGAATCTGTACCTTTCATAGTCTGCAGTGACTCAACGATAAAAAGTGAGGTTTCCACGTATAGTGCTCTAATTAGCAGCAAAGATGCTCAAATTGAATTGCGTCATGGGGAAATTGTGGAGAACTTGAAACGTAAAAGGGCATTTCTGGAGCAGTCTGGAGCACGCTGTATCGTCATGCCGTGCCATGTATTGCATGTCTGGCACAGAGAGGTCTGCAAGGGATGTTCTGTCACATTTCTCGATGTAGGAGACTGCGTTTCCAGCGAGCTGAAGGGAGCAAACCTGAAGCCACTTGAAGCCGGTAGTAAAGTGAGAATTGGAGTACTGGCAAGATATGCAACTTTGGTCGGCAATTTCTATCAGGAGAAGCTACAGAGCCAGGTAAGATCTAAGTTGCTGCAAAATTTCTGTTTTTCCTGACTGATATTTTATAGACGGAAAGGAAAGCATGAGGGGCAGCAATGTAAAACATGCTAGTTCTATTGGAACTGTTCCACTGTTATCTCTATTTCCAGCACTCTGAAGCCTCCAGATATCGTGAAATAGTAATAACTAGGTAGAGCAAACACTTTGTGAGTTGAATGTGTGTGGAATGGAAGGGTGAAATTTGAGGTCGTTAAAATGTTAATAGGCATATTTGATTCTGTTCCCCCCCCTGTTACTGTTTACTTTATTTGCAGGGTTTTGAAGTTGTTTTACCAGATAAACCAACCATGGAGCATATGATACTTCCTGCAATTGAAGCATTGCACCAAAAGGACCTAGAGGGGGCCAGAAATCTTTTAAGAGTTGCAATTCAGGTTCTTCTGGTGAAGGCTGTGAACGTAATCATACTTGCTGCGGATGAACTTCAAGGTCTTTTGCCTTCCAGTGATCCTCTTCTTAAGAAATGTATTGACCCCATGGATTCTTTGGCCAGAGCAACTATTCGATGGGCACAATCAACTAAAGTAGCACATAGTAATAGATAACATCTTAATAGTACAGAGGTCGTTACAAGAAAAGGAGCGAGTTATAAGAAAGAATCTTCATATCTCCTGAAAAAGTACAGAAACAGCAAGCACTAAACTAAAAAACCGAAACCTAAATGTAATAGTTGCCAAACTGTGGTCACGAAACAAGAGAAAAAGTTATAGCTGTTTACACTCGTAATACTCTTGTGTGTCCAAGATTGGGTCAGAGGTTATGCAGCTTAAGAGTAAAACATGTTGACTTGCTTTATGTGCACTACTGAATCCTGAAGCTTTTCGCTCATAGAGAAAAAAATCTGCAGGATGCAAGGATATATCCTCTAATAATTACCAATTCTAAACAGAGACGCCTTGCATTCTTTAACTGCCCCTTCTCTGTGTGACTTATTTTATAGTAAATGCATATCCACTGCATAAGTCCAGCTAGGAAGTGGCTCCATCAGTTACCAATTCTGAACAGAGATGCCCTGCAAATATGATTTTTTCCCATCCCGTGTGACCATTTGTATATTGAATGCATCCTCTCCTTCCTTGACTCCATTTAAGGAAGCAGCGACCTTACCCAGCAGTCCTCATATTGCGTCTCATAGTATTCTGTCTTGTAAAGCATCCTATCTTGGTCAAGTTGCTTATCTCGATCTCAGTATCGTGGCAGTCAGTTTTTTTTTTTATCAAAACCTTTAGACTTTATCTATTAAGCCAATATTAGGACCACTATTAAAAATCTTTGTTTCTTGCATGGTTTTGCACTACTTAAAACTTCAACTAGACAGTAGATACCACAAATCCTTAATAAAGAATCCATGAAAATATAGTGTCGATACGTTGCCTTGCATAATCACATTGGGTTCGGAAATAAACTATACAAAAATAGCATTTGTTTGTACAACATAATCAAGAGTCTAAATGGAAAAGGATTAGTGAATTTGGACTACTTTATTTTCTTTAATGCATTACAACAATGTCAATGATAGAATTCACAATTTCCACTTCTAAAACCCTGTATTTCATTAAGAAAACTAAGGGACTACAAATAAAGAGGATATACTAATTATCAGAAAAAAATAAAAACTTGGTACAACTAGGGAGAAACTATAAGCTGGAAAGAGAACTACCAGGTTGTTTACCAAGTGTTTCTGCACCATTCACCACAATTTGATTGGCCCAGGAAGATATGAGATGATAAGCAATTGCAAAGGGTCCAGGGATGAACATAGGTGCAAGTTCCCCACTTTCCACGTTGAAATCCGCAGATAAGTTCTGTCCCTTCTCAACTCCCTTGCACATTTGATCCACTTTAGCTGCCGCAGTTCTTTGGGCCTTCTTGTATTCAGCAAATGTCAGTGCCTTTTTCACATCCTCTCTACTGTGCCATTTTGCATCTAGACAGCCAAAACATTTCAAGATTACCGCTACATCAAGAAAAGATGAAACTGCAACTTCCATTATGTTTCAACTACTTCAATGAGGGCAGGTGCAAAACTCAATCTGAATTAGTGTTTTTAGGGTGGCAGGTACAGAATTATATTGTTATCTGAAGAATTTTTCAAGGCTGTAATAAAATTAAGCCAAATAATCAAATTGGCTGCAAATCAAGAACAACTGGATAAGTTTAGAGAGGACAACAAAAGCAGAAAGAATAGTGAAGACATGAAAAAAATACCTTCCAACTCCTCTTTATCCACATTTATTTCTAATGATTTAGCATATGCAAAGAACCCTACCATAAGCTGACATGGAATGCCACTTGGTCCAACTGCAAATAAACCATGCAAGGAGTGCAAAAAATTAGCAAAAGCACATGACCCATGGAAGCAAGCTAGACACTACAGGAACTTCAGACCACCATTCATTAACTGCCTCAGTTACCATAAATGAAACTGAATCTTCTTCATTACAACTAGGTATTCAAAAGTTTATAAGCAGATTAAACGTTCCACTTCAGAAAGGTAACTTCATTACATAATCCAAAAGAATTAAATTGCTATCCACAAGCAGATCAAAGCAAGTTTGTCAAAAGTTCATTTTGGAAGTCAAAGGCAATGGGGCATGTCATGTACATGAGAAAAAGACAATCTCGGTTCATATTTAAGCAAGCATTTCCAAACATATCTACACGCAAAAAACATTTTAAACATGGAAAGGTACTTTTACCTCAAAAAAAAAAAAAAAAAAAAAAAAAGAAAAGGGGAAGAAAAAGAAAGATGCAAAAGACAATACTACGTAAACAACAAGAAGCTATCTTTTTCTCTCTACATGAAGAGAAATTTGAGTCATTGTAACTAGTAAGGTTATTGCATACACATAAATGATGAAATAGCGACAGCTTATTTGCCCATGCAAAATGAAACTTGGAAAAACTAAAATATGACAACTCCCCCCCTCCCTCTTAAATGGAACTGTACAAGTTACTCCATGCAGTTTATGTCAAATTGTTAGCCTCTAACAAACAGTCCATATGTGGGTGTTAACCTCTTCTGATCATATGAGTGAACCGTAACATGCATGGCACAATTAAATATTACCCGGCCATGGCTGAGAACTATGATAGACGACTTCACCAACTTCAACGCCAGCTTCCTCCCATGTTTCTCTTCTTACAGCCTCTTCTAAGCTTTCTCCTGGCTATCAACATATTTAAAGTCAGAACAAATAATAAGGAAGAAAGAGAAGGCAAAACATGGGGAGGTAATTATATGCAGTGGAAAACTGCAAATGAAGTATAATCACTAATTTTGAGGAATAGATGATTACATTATGAAGTTCCTAATTTAATTTACCAGGCAATCCTAAAAGAACAGCAACAATGGCTGCTTTCTTCAATTGATAACTTGTTCAAGAATGGACTTCTCAAATACCTCTATAAAACCAGCCAGACAACTCCACATGCGCGGCACAAATCTTGACTGCCTACTTAATAAAGCACGGTCGTTCTCTTTATCAATGACTAACATAATGACAACCTGTAAAACAGAAGAATTATCAGGGAAAATTGTGGCTATCAATTCATCTGGAATGTTAACCCTCTCCCAACCCTACTTTCTTCCCTTCATTTATCTTCCTGCACAAAAAAGAAAATATAGTATATAGCATACCGGATCAACCCGGGGATAAATCCTTTTTTTGCACAACTCATTTGAACAACTCTTCCGTCTACCAGCTTCCATGGGTACTGTTTTTGCTCCACAATATCCACAGAAACGTGATGAGCTATGCCACTCCAGTAAAGCTCTGGCCTAATTTAATGGAAGCTCAAATACTTTACAGACAGTTATACTAAAAACAAACTGCATTCATAACAAGCATCTCAAAAGCACCCAAAGAAAAGGAAGTATGACTTCTACACAAGCGAGACAGCAGAAATGAGTGTTCTTTTTTTGGGTTTTTGACTTTTTTTTTGTGGTTTTTTTTTTTGGCGTGGTTGGGGGGGGGGGGGGGGGGGGGGGTAACCGAGTTCGAGTTCATCCAGTGTCCAAAAATTCTTAAATAAAAGTCTCCCTACGAAGGGGTATAAAAATTACCAAGTAAAGACAGATTAAAAGTGTTTCCCTGGAAAAAGGAAAAGAAATAATAGAATTGCTGATATCAATAATACTTCAGGTAGAATTGTTTGTCTGTGCTTTTCACAATACCATCTAAACATAATTCAAGAAACGGTAACACATACATGGGAAAAGATTTGAACTTTAACAAATCCCACAAAACAACTAATATAAATGCAAGCCAAATCACCATTAAACCCGGGGGGAAAGAGAAGAAAAGAACACTGACATGACCGGCAACAGCAAGTTCACCCATGGCTTTAGCATCAGTCCAATCAGTAGCGACCATTAAAGTCCTCAACTCAACAAAGCAAAACTGCCTGGCACCAAATTCACTCACAAGGCCACTAGCGTCAGATACATCTATAGCCCAATAGACAACATCATCCTCAGCCTTAAAACCCAAATAAACCAACGAATCTTCATTCAAATTCACCTCAGAATTCTCCAAAAAAGCCCTGCATTCACCCAAACTCAACCATCCCAAATGCCAATTAGGCCCACCTGAGCCAGCAGCATCCAGTACCGAACCGGCTAAAGGCCTGCCCTTCCTGAAAGGCAAGACCTTGAAATCAGGAGAAGATGGCTCATGGGTGTGGCTTAAAAGAAGAGTCTTGAGGGTCTGGAATGCTGAAGTAGGTGAAAAAGGGTCACTAGATTTTGGAGTTTTTAGTCTGATGGGGTTGCCTGCAAAGGCATGGGAACTGAGACTGATGGACATGGTGGTGGAAATTTGAGAGTAGGGTCTTCTTCTTGTGTTTGTGGAGATTAAAGAATGGAGAGAGAGGAGGGTTTTTTGGGAGAGGGAAAGAAAGTTGGAGGCTGCTGTTCCGGAAGAACTACAAGAGAGGAGGAAGAGCATTTCTCTTCTTCTTGTTGGGCGTATCCATTGGCTTTTTGCCTTGGAAATGTCTCCTCTGTGCTGAGGTAAGATGGGGAGTTGAGTTAGGTGGTGACTCTTGTGAGCTGACAGGTGGAATTTTTCTACAAGTAGGTCTTGTCACCTGTTGTCGCTTTTTTTTTTTTTTTGAACTACCTGTTGTCGCTTTTTGAGCCACAAGTTTTCCCCCTTAGGCATTTTTGGAGAGTAAGGATTTATACTTGGCTCAATTGGTCAATTGCAAGATTGAGCCCGAGTAGTCATCCCGTCAGAGGGGTATAAAATGGTGCTATAAAAAATTACTTAAAATCGTGAATTATAGGAGCCCGTGTATTGGCATAAAATGGTACTAATTACAATATATATATATATATATATCTTTAAACTCGCGAATTATAGGAGCACGTAAATTGGTAGGTCAACATTTGAAATTTCCATTGTATTTAAGCATTTATTCATGTCTTGTTTGCTGAAATCAAGAATCTAGAAGCGTTTGAATTTGAAAGACATTTTCATTCACATTGATTATTGATTATTGATTTTTGATCTTCCTAAAAAAGGTGCAAGCGTTTGAAAGGTGGTTACTGTCAGGATTTAAGTGGACACTTGACCAAAGAGGCAAATAATGTGTTGATTTTCAAAAGAAAGAAACTCGCCGACAAGTTGTTTTTATACGTACTCAATTCATTATTTCAGGGATAAAGGATAAAAAAGTAGAACCAAGAGGAAATGGGTCTTGGAAAATTGCAAATTTTTTTTATTTTAGACAAAGAATATTTCTTTTTTTTTTCTTCGTCTTTTGCATTTTGCATTGAAAGAACAGATTACAATGACTCCTGAAGATAATGCACTCAAACGTTGATAATATGCTGCTGAGAAAAGATTACCAAAAAGCTGTAGCAGGCATTGATTGTTCTACTAAATGAAGATGCAGTCCAGAGCTGCATTTTAACTGTTCCCAAGCAGGTCGAGAAGTCAATCTAACAAGAATAATAGGATTGAATTTGCCACAATTACCAAGAGATCAATTTATTTGGCTACAAAACAATAGCATTTTGTCCTAGATTACAAAAATGATCTATTTGGTGAGGGCAGGCAGAGTATAGTGCCATTAGGCATCATCAGCTATTGTCGATTCCTATAAGGTGAAGGTATAAAGAGAAGAAAAATGTTATGATTGATTTTTTTTCCCACCACTCTAGGTTGTTCAGTGGATATAAAAACTAAAAATTAAACTTGAAATCCAGAACTTCAATTTTGGCAGCTGGAACTCCAAAGATTTTACACATCCAGGACTTCATTTGGAGAGCCATGAGGTGAAGTTTGATCATCAAGCCAGTCAGCATAAATTTTATTCATCTTCTTTTGCGGTCTCCACCTTAAAAAGTTCTTATTCTCCCCCACTTCTATTAGAGGAGCACCATTAGCAGCGGATGATTCACATACAGGAACTGCAACAGGCTTTGTTTGGATAGGACTAGAATTCACCATCACTTCAACATCAAGTTGGGCATTAGATACGTTTAATTCTGCAAAAAAGGAGAAAATTTAGTAAATTACTCTTAGGCTTTGGAGAGCAGACAAAGAAGCAAGAATTGAAAAAATTAGTCATACTCAGAATTAAGTCTATCAACTGACAAAATGCGTTCAAGCAGAACAAAAGCAACAGCATAATTGAAGAAGTGCTGCAATCCACAGATAAAATTAGATGAAGAAAGGAACTGGTTGACAAACTTATTCCACAGAATTACTCCAAATATCACTTCTGATGCACAAGTTATTGGTTTCAAGATGAAATTCTAGACAGCTATCCTGGAAAAGGGGAATACAACTTGATTGGCTTTGGTACCCACTCTAATAACAACAATTATTTGCTCCAAATTAACAATTTCGCCAATTCGTGTCAGAATATAATAGATTCTGCAATCCAATCATAAGACCCCAGAAAAAGAGATGCTGCCTGCAAGTATTAGTCAGCAAAGCAAAAGACTTACTTTTATATGACCAAAAAATGCAACATGCTAAAGATTATTATTATTATTATTATTATTATTATTATTATTATTTTACTATCGAGAACAATCCTCAAATCATAGAAACTAAGACACGAAACAATTTTTCAAGTAAAGTGCTTCTAAATATTCACCTTTCTTCTGCCGTTTGGCCTGGGATGTACCTAAGCTGTGGTCCGTGCATGGTAAGGGGCAAGGATTGTGTATTATACCTAAGAAAGGCAGTGACTCCTTTTCCCATTTTTCCCCTCAATTCGGGCAAGTTATTAGAGATTACTAACCTTCTAAGTTTCTTCAAAATAAGTTTTCGAGAATACAATTGCAGTCAAATGAACAATATGACGCAAGAACCAGTGAAACCTTGTTGATATAACTGCAGTCAAATGAAAAATATGATGCAAGAACCAGTAAAAGCTTGTTGATGTACAGCTTTGATGAACGGACAAGATAAAAATAAATAGTAACCAGCTAATGAAACAGTAAGATTTTTTTTCCCCAGCCTTTTCAGTTTCTGTGGAAACAAACTGAATGCAATGTCCTTCCGTTTAGCTTAGTGCAAGAAAACAGCATGAGATGACAAACAGAATAACAAATTTACTGACAAGTGATAACAAAATAATAAATGGAGCAAACATAATCGATACTAAATGAAGTAATTAGCAACTGACATACCTGACTGTCCGTGAGCAAAGTTACATCTTTCTCCAAAGGGGCAGTATCCTGTGATCTCCCATTTACTACATAACTTTGTTTTCCAAAATACAGTCTTCGCTCTTAGCGCATCCATGTTTGGATAAACAGGCTTGCTGACTTCTGGCTGATCACAATCACTTGCTTTCCCAATAGAAGATCCTCTAGTTCCAATGCTTATTGCAGAACTCTCCCTCTGCATTGGCATATCAATCCTAGACTTTGGGCGTTCATCATGCGAGCTAAAACTTGGTATAGGACGTTCATGAAGAAAATTACACTTATCCCCATATGGACACTCTTCTCCATTGTAAAACTTCTTGCAAAGTTTCATCTTATGGATTATTCTCTGATCATCAATCCAGGTCTTAGCCGCCCCGTCTTTTTCACGGATAATTTCTTGCCAATTTGGTGGGGGTTCTCGCATGTCTTCAACCCCATGTGCAAAAGTGCAATTATCCCCATTATTGCAATTTCCTTTCAAGAACTTTGCACACATGCGCGTTTTATAAAAGATATAGCTTGTTCCTTTACTTCCTGAAAGAATTGGAGGGTTCATCCTAGGATTATTTGGAGGTGGGAATGGTGCAGAAATCGTAGACTCTGAATTCCTCGGTCTTTTGAGGGGAGGTGCATGCTCAACATGTAGATACGGATCAAGGTTTTCGCGGTTTATTGGAAAGCCTACTGAAAAGTCAGGGCCATCCAATTGATGTGCAGGCCAAAACCCACCAACATCACCATCCGAAAAGGGCATTGGCGTGCAAGGAAGATGCGTTGGCGGCGGTGGTGTTGAAGAGGGATAAGGAAAACTCATCCTAGTCTGACGACAGGGCTTCGGGCTGAGACCAATTTGGTTATTTCTGTTTCTTTTACAAAGCGGATTAATCAAGATTGAATCTTTAGCAGAAAATAATGATCAATGTTACCAAAAAAGAATATATCACTGACTAATCAAAACAAAAGAATCAGTTCTATTCTGTTTGGTGAAAAAAAAAAAAATCAATCTTGATTCTTGAATTAGCAATCCCTCAATTACAGTTGCAAAAAAGGAAAACCAGAAGAAACCTGAGATGCATTTGGTTCAAAACAAACAATTGAGAAAACAATCAAATTTCAGGCCAAATATAAAATATAATGATGATGAGAATCAAAAGTATCAAATCAATCCTGTAATGGTGAAGAGAAAATCATCCAGATGAACGGTTAATAACCTCACCTAGTTAAACTTGTCTTTGGGTTAAAAACCAAGAATTTTATGCACAAATAAATAGACAACGTTGAATCAACAAACCTGCAATTTCCCAAATGAATAGGCAGACGATCTTGTCTTAAAAATCAAATCTTTTTCAAGAAAACGAAAAACCCAGATTGGAATCAGAACTTATAGACAACTTTTTTGAAGTTTTCTAGAGTCCGAGGACGCAGCCGCCTTAGTTTAAAAAAAAAATCCCATTATTATTTAAGGAAAATTAGCAGAAGCAAAGAAGTTGCAAGAAACCCTAAAACCCTGAAGGCCAGAAACGGCTAAAACCCTTCCAACAGTCACCTAAACCTCATAATTATATGGATAATTATGGCAATATATATAAATTGAATTGATTATTTTCGTAATATTTAAATTACAGGGATAATTATGGTAAAATATTAAGGATTAGATTAATGCGTGGGACCAGCTAATTAATTTAACAGCTCAGCAAATTTTTAAATTTCCAATCCGGCAATTGGCGTTATTGGTGCGTTTTTAATTAATTTTTGGGAAAAGACAGAAATTGTTCTTCTTCTTAGTTGTTTCTTCCAAGCCCTTTGGGTGCAAAACAACGTGGGGGACAGTTACACTAAATCGAAGAAGTTGCTTACATATGGCACTAATATAATTTCTATTTGTTATTAGACCCCTACCCTATCTTTCTACTATTAGTATTCCTTAAGGAATGGCAAGTTTTTTGTCAATATTTAATTTTTTTTAACAATTACAATTATATTACAAATGTTTTTTACTTTATACAAGTGAGTGAAACTTCCAATACTATGCTAAATGAAGCCTTAGATTGTTGCATACACAATTGGGGTGTAACCATTTTGGAATATTACCTACTCCTCCTTTTAATGAATACAATCAAAAGTAGTAAATTGGAATTTGTAGTATATAAGCTTATTGAACTGAATTTTATATGCCTGGATGAGTGCGTGTTGCAAAACAACATCTGAATTAAGGTTGGAGCTATTTTATAATAAGCTTATGGAACTGGATACCAATTCGGCACGAAATTAATAATATTGATTGAGGGTGGTGCTATTTTGTTTATGAAATCAACAAGAAAGAGTCTACACGAATTATTGATGATTTTACAAAATAATTTCCAACAATTCATTTGATCGTTACATCGTGAGAACAACAAAAAATAAATAAATAAAAAGACAAGACTATTTTAAATGTAAATTTAGAGTTCTCTAAATTTGGCCTGATTTTAATAATAATAATATTAATAATATATACAAATATGGCACCCTAAATCATATTATGTATCAATTATGGATCTTAGGGTACATTATGTGGGCTAAGAAAGTAGCATATTTTCCTATGGTACTAAATTCATCACAGGAACTATAATATACAAATTCTTTAAGTCTTAAAATTTTGGCAGTTCATATAAATGAACAATTGAATTTGTTTTCGGCTCTATATTGTATTTCAAATATGGAAGATGGATGATAGAACTCATATTAAGGGGTGCAAAGGTTGTATGAATGAGAGGGGGGAATATCAGAACTTCTAAAACTTTTTTTTTGGGGGATGGGGGTGGAGTCTGTGATTTACAAAACGATTTTTTGAAAAGTTTTAAGGGGATAAAAATAAAAATTTTTGGATATTGGGCACTCCCCCATCCGCTTTTGGATGGTCTCAAGGTCGCGATGCTGCAATTGCGGTCTTCAGTGCCAAGATTCCACTGCTAATTACAAAAAAAAAAATTACTACGTTGTGTTTACATTTCAAGATTTATCTTGAAGAGATACGCTTGATATTTGAAGATTTATCCTGAAAGAGATATATTTGAATTTGATAAGTATGAATGTAACGTGATTGGCACTGACTTTGCCACTAAAACCTTTGACTCTTGGATCCTACCTTTACCTGTTCTTGAAACTCGTTGTTCTCTCTAAGCTTCAACCTATAAAATTCTATCCTAAATTATCTTTTACAACACTATTTTAGAATTATTCTACACTTGTTCCTCCTTGTTTGTAGAGTCTTTTCCAAACTTCTATTTTTTCCACTCATATAAATTCCCGGACAGCGCACTAACTGGATTCTTATAATGACTGACGCAGCCTTGTAAATTGGTAAAAGCAGAACATAAACTGGATCCTGAAGTGGTCTATGTGTCTAGTGTAGCAAACGAAGTTCCCTTGATGTATATTGCTTGCTGCTATATATCAGTACATAATGAAAATGAAAACTGTGTTGTGGATCAGGCTTTTGCTCCCAAAAGAGGAATAGAACTGCTCCTTTACACCATCCAGGAAAAGAAGAAAAAGACAAGCATATATATTTGTCTTTTTTGTTGCGTTTGTTTGTTTGTGTTTCTTAAAAACATATTTTTTAAAAACTTCAAATACGTTTTTTAATTAACTTTTTATCTCACAAATACTTTCTAGAAAACACTCCAAAAAACAATCATCCAGACAGAACCATATTTCTAACATCTTAGAAGATGTGAATACTGTATACTTATAATGAAAGCAAAGACATGCATTTGACTTCGCCTGCAATCTTGAGCTTTCATTTGTGAAATATGCCAAGTTCAGCACAATCCACGATGATGTTTATAGTAGATAATCTACATCATTTGCTGGAATCTTCGAGTGCACTTCAAATTTGGCTTCTCCTTTACGGATATATAGTTGTAACTTACTTAGATAAGAAAATAAATACACATGTAGTATCCTTGAAGCCTGATTAATCAAATAGAAAATCCATAGTAAACTTAACTTATAGGTTCACTTGTAAACTGTGTGTATATTCAAGAGTTACATGGTCATGATAATGTATGATGATATAAAAAAAGTAATAACGAATGATATATGATGATGCAAGAAGATTATAATTACTATTAAATATATCACATGATTCGTAGGTAAACCTGTAAAAAG
The DNA here is from genome assembly GCA_024721245.1 of Mitragyna speciosa. Taxonomy (NCBI): domain Eukaryota; kingdom Viridiplantae; phylum Streptophyta; class Magnoliopsida; order Gentianales; family Rubiaceae; genus Mitragyna; species Mitragyna speciosa. The sequence continues at coordinate 25,952,828 of CM045556.1, read as the reverse complement.
AATGTATCTAAATACTTCCCAATTTAGATTGGATTCCATTATTCAGACATCAGGATATAGATTTATGCCACTGAAAAGTCCAAATGAGCTTGATCACTTGTCTAGCATCATATAATATATAAATTTAAATATTAAAAGCTAGAGAATAACAGAGGACAAGAATCTTTTGAAAGTTGAGTAATGTAGTATTAGAGGGAGGAAAGCATTTTGTTCTAAAAAAGAATGTCATAACCAAGCACATATTCAATATTCCAATCAAGTCGAAATGACTTGAGCTAAGTATGCCTCAAAAAAATTATAGCTTATTTTGAGCCATTTTTCCTGATCTGGCAGTGGTCTTAATAGCAGCATAATACTATTCTCACATGTATGGTAGTTTGTCTTTCTAGCAAAGTGCCATCCACGGCTTGCGATTTATTGGTGAGGATAGCAGCGAGCTGCTCAATCAAAAGCCCCGAAAGGAAAAAAATTAATGAAAAGTTGGAATTGACTCAAATAAGTGCCCATAAAGGGAGCATCGGGTTCTTATCTACATCAAATTATTTCGATTTCTTTTAGACTAGATGCTTAAAGGAATCAGTTAAATATTGCTCCAAACAAGACCATCTTTCAACTTCAACTACTTGATCGGTAAGATTCTTGAATCTAATTTCTGATTCTTGCAAATTTTTTGTGCTATTTTATTGCTCTAATGGCGGTCCATGGCATCTGCCTTCTTCGAATTATTCTGGCTTTGATTGGCAGCTGATACTGACACTGCAAAGAATTACTTGGACCACATGAATTAGCAACTTTTAATTGACAATTTCACACAATCGAAGAGATTAAGGGGGAAAAACGAAGGGATTTCATTAGTTTCTTGTAATAATGAACGGTACAATGGTGTTAGCTGGAAGCCCTTCTCTCAGAAACTACAGAACAATGCTACTGACAATTTGGTCATTAACAAAGAACCTAAAATTTATTGGACTAAGGAAAAAAGAAAGGCAGAGAAAATGCTTAATTATCAGAAAGATGTATTGGTGGAGAGTCACTGATGCTGGTTTTACTGAGATAACACCTAATTAAGTACTTAGATCTCTTCCTTGATTCATCTCCTTGGATGGCGTTCCTGAAAAAGTAAAAGATTAATATGCTTAGGAAAGAGGATTCTTTAACAAATTGAAGTGAAATCATAGAAAAGGATTATCAGTTATTGATAACTTACAGAAATCCTTGAGCATTTTGCATTTGTGGCATTCCGTCCTGCTGGCATAGTTGTGTTCGCCGCATCCATATCTGGTCAAAAAATCATATACTTACTTTGGCTAAAATATTCACACGAAATGATGACCTCCATTGCCTGAGTTGACTCTTGTTGCACATGCGTGATGCGGCATTTTATCAGAGAAATATACCAAAATTCAAATCATTCTGTGAATGGGATTCATGTGATATCATGAGTCCCAACAGATTTGGAAGAAAAGAAAAGATGAGTATTCTATTGTTGTCAAAGGCGAAGTTAATAATATGGTATGACTAACCTGGTGCAAATCCAGTCACCAGTTTTCCAGCCAGGAAGGGCACTGGGATCATATAGATAACCCCCTGGTGCTATCATGCCACCCCCATACCCACAGTAATCACTCTTCAATGCACCACATCTATAGCAGTTTGTTCTGCTCGCGTAATTATGTGCACCACAGTTCATCCCACTGCAGTACCAATCACCAGGCAAGACTTCTGTTCTGTTTATCCTGTAGGAGGAGATGTCAGCGGGTGTTGCATACTTAGGACATCCACATTTCTGACATGCGTCTCGCCTCTTGAAGTTTGAGTACTGACAAGCAGCACACGGCCAATCTCCTTCCCTACTCATTTTGTCTCGCTATCTGAAATCAGAGACCAAAAAGCGTTAGTTATCAATAAAAATTACAACTTTTCAAGTTAACAACATGAGATAGAATCAAGAAAGATCTCAATGAAATGTATATATCTAGATGGCCTCTTTAATAATGCTAGTCGGCACTGTTTGTGTTAATTGCATCCTCTGTCTAGGACAAACTTCTTTTGTTAACTTTTAATGACTACTTAATGGAACCATAGCCAGCCCATACTAGGCCATATGTGTTAAACCTCGTGAATTACAAGTTCAATGTTCATTCTTGTGAATAGGAAGAATGGAAAGATTTTGAGCAAAAAATGAACTAAACTAGCAGAAGAAAAAGCAATAATTAAATATTGGCTCACCTCAAAAGAAACACTGAGGAGGGAAAGAAACAAGAACAGCACTTATTTGGTAACTAGTAAGTACCGGTTTTTTGTTGCTTGAGGTGGTTGGTGATTTTGGAAGAATGGATTGGGGTTGGTTTATATAGTTGTTGAGGCTGCTTGAGAGTGGGGCCGGGAATTATATTTCCCTTTTTTTTTTTTAACATTTTATTGAGCAGCTTCAGATGGTTTGGTTTCCCTTCGGATTGGATTCCAAAAGTAGAAATAATTAGATAAACCTCTTTCTACTTGCCATCTTTTGGGTTGTGGAGGGATGGGGAGTTAGGCTTTCTCTCAAGTTTCTGAACTAATATGTGCATGTACTGCAGCACATTTTCTCATACAAAACAGAAGTCCTAAATGCCCTCATTCCATGATTCCCAACATGCATTATTTGTATTTAAAGCCGTCAAATTTTATTCTCTGTTTGATTAAAGTCTAGGCTGAAGATGTTATTCGGGAAGGGGGAGTGTAAAGATATTTCGCCCCATCTGGGATGCGCAAACCACTCGGGTATTGAGAATGGATTTACATTAATTAAATAATAGAGGTATGATGGTCTAAAGTAATAATTTTATGTAGTATTGTATGCTCTTTTTTGCTTTTTCCAGGTTAGCACTATATTCATTGAACTAGTCTACATATATATACTATATGACCAGAAAAACGTTTGAAAAACAAAATAATAATTAATTCAATAAAATGAAATAGCTAGTTCTAATTTGTGTTAATTTTTTTTTTGTCTAATGTGAAATTACATCGTAAAAAAAAAATGAAATGACATAGATATAATGTAATTTTACATTAGATACGTTGAACATTAAGATAGAAAAATTTAACACGTTGAGATCCAATGTGAGCTAACAAAATATTACTGGTATAGTTTTACATTAAACACATATGAACATTAAAAAAAAATTAGTTAGAAAATTAAAACACGTTGGGATCCCGTTTGAGTCGTGATTTCTATAGCGGTTATTGTCTGTCCAGAATCACTTTATATATGCTGCCTGTGGTCTCAAGTTTCCATGTGTTGGGCCTGACATGGCTGCATATGTCCGCACAACCTTATGCTTACCTGGCTTTCCACGTAACATCGAATAGACCTTCCTCAAGAGCAGGCTTATTCGGTTCAGGTTTGCATAGTTCAGGTTTACATGCAGGAAATATTGTAAGGTAATTTTCCATACGGGAATAAATTCCTTATAATGCACCTCCATTGCCAAATTCTATTATTCGTTGTTTTTATTCCTTCTTTACTGCAATAATTAAAAAGCCATTTGAAGATGCATATCCATCTGTCATCATTTGCACTCCTACTTTCATGTTTCAATACAGAGGACACCCCTATCTACCATTTACCGATTGTAGCCTCAATTTGGGCAACTTTACATTTGACGTGCAAACATACTCTGTAACTCCTGGTAGACTTATCTGCGTTTCTGCATGCACAAAGATAACACATATAATACCATGTATGATCTCAGTTGTTGGATTTCCTCGTAATAACGTTACTACTATATGAACCGAATGTCTTATGAGATAGCAATACGATTGACGCCCCAGAAAGAGACCGAAAAGACGTATTTCTTCATTGCATAAATGACCTAGCTTATGATAAAGGAGATTGATGTATTTTTATCTTGGCAATGAAGGCTAGAAATGGATCCTACCTCTTCGGCAAAATTTTTCCTCTACTTCTTTTATTGGTATAATTTGTGTTTGCCTGGTACTCGTAACAAAAAGCATTTTCCCATTCAGAAGAGAAGTGATAGAATCTAGAGGTGGCAATGACTTTTAAGATTCAATGAGTACTCAGGCCTAAATTTAATTTGCGTGGTATGGATATCAAAAATATGTTATTGGGCTTAATTGGAAGTATATCCAACAATACTCATCTACATATGGGCATAAATGAGATAAACTATGAATTCCCATGGGTTTGATAGCTCATTATTTAAATATTATTTAAATGACTCAAAATTACAAGTTTAAATCTTTGATAGCCAAATATTGTTTAAATAACTCAAAATTACAAGTATATCTAATGATTTATTTATTTTACTGCCAAATATTTACTATCGGGTATTTGATCAGTATCAAAATAGGTCTACAGTTATTTTAATCATGTCTATATTGATCCTATGGCCAATATGGGACTGCTTGAGTATAGATCCCTCATCTTATCCATTTGCCATCTATAATAGAATCCTACATATTAAGCATCAAAAAGATAAAATGCAATCTAATAGGCATTTGTGACCTCAACAGCAAACTTTTTATCAAAACGAATTTTATGACACCAAACATCTAATAAACAAGCAGAAATCCAGAAACAGGCAGAAGCACGTGTACTGAAACAACTCTACAATTTGTCCAAAAAAAAAGAAAAAAAGAAACTACTCTACAAAATGGATGCAAAAAACATATTAATCCCGTTGTACTAGCTAAGAAAAGGCAACTTGGCATTATTAGACAATGTAAAAAAAATTGATAGAAGTCTAACGTTACTATCACATTGGGAGGGCTTTTTGCTTGAGTCAATAATAAATAGCCGAAAAGGCATATGCTGTAAGATGTCATGTTTATAATTTGACATGAGGTAAGGCATTAGATAATACGAGGCTATCCAGAATAGATAACATGTCGCATGAGTCTTCATAGATTCGAAAGTTGATGCAATTGTACGAGGTCTCAATTCTTTAGAAATTGGAATAGATACCTTACAGAGTTTTTCCTCAAAAAAAAAAAAAGATACCTTACAGAGTTGTATATATGCTAAGTTTAGACTAAGAATTAATTCACAACTACACATGTCATGAAGCTAAGTTCACTTTTTACACTATAATTGTTCACTCTCATAGGTACACGTTACACTATTATTCACTCTTGTAAATACATTTTACATTATTATATTGTGTGAGAGTTTTAATGATTTTGGTTTATTTAGATTGCCAGGAATCCCCGTTTTGTAAATACTTAGGTGACACTGATGTATAATTAACAAATGAACCAAAAAAGGACCATAATGCCTGACATATTTCACGCGTAGTTATTATTTGACACATGTGCATCTTTTTTACTTGAATAAATTACAAAATACCCTCTTGTAGTATCACTTTCGACTACAAAATTCTCTTATCTTTTTAATATGACCACATAATCTTTCTATAATTTTATAGAATGTGAAAATAAATGGGATGTGATCAAAAGAGATATCATATGGGGATATTTCGTAATTTACCATTTTCAATTTGTACGCATCTTATTAATGGTTGTAACAAAATTTGAGTGGGTAAATTTGTAATTTAATCTTGTTCACTCGCAAGAAAACTTAGTAATTTCCTTAAATATGTGTACATACGAGAAGTTAAAATTGCTGTAAAATAAGGTAAGAAAGGATTAGATCATGACCAAGCCATTTGTTTGAAAAATACCAAAACACAATTTTACTACATAAGCTGAGAACCAAAGATGAGTTGCATCGGAGCTGGCAAGTTAGGGGGTTGGGTTAGAAGCTTATCATAGAAATCGGTCGACTCACTCAATTAGGCATTCGATTGACAATTAATATAAAATTTCATGCCATTTACTTTTGAAAAAAAAAAATCCGATTTAAATATTCAAACATTTTATCATGTCATCCTGGATATAATTTACAATTGTAAAATGTATGACAATCATCGTTTATAGCACGACCATCGACATGCTTTGACCTATTCAGATGTTTTGTCTAATTGTATCTACTATTTAATTTAAAATCATGCCATATTAATCTGAAAGAATACAAACTACATAGTATTATTTAGGAAAGAATACAAACTACATAGTATTATTTAGTGGTACCGTGATTTTACATTGTAAACGATAATACCAAAAAAATTTGAACAAAGGCTCTAATACGTGGTTTGTCCCGTGGAAATAATTGGGCCCAAATAGCTGACATGGCAAGCAACGGGAATTCCACGCAAGCAGAGCACAGATGCTCGCGTGTTGACCTAGGATTCGATAAGGAGGAATCTATTATTATGCCAAGAGCCCCATCAATAATCACCACCAGACAACATGTATATTCGTCACGTAAAACCTCAGACAATGCCCCATCTTTATTCTATACAAGTGAAGTGACCATTCTCTAAAGGAGGCCGATTCACCTCAATAATACTAGCCAGAATCCACATCCCAAGGGCGACGCAAAAAATAGCCGTAGCTTTTGAATTTTGGGATATTCTGCGACTGTTTGACACTTTTATTTCTTGAGAGAGAGAGCTGGAGCTTTCAGATGGTGCTAGTGCTTGGTGTGTTAATCATGTTGGTAACAGAGACACTATATATTCGTTCGAACATATATATATACAGGAATTCTGACGGAAAACATAAATATGCTTCATCCAAAAATATATCCTTGATCTTGATTTACTGATTTTGACCATAAAAGCAAGATAGTGACTCTAAATTCCCCTTCTGAATTCGATTTAAATATCCGAAAATAGAGGTATTAGTATGCAAGGGTTATCGATTAACAGTAAGTTGTAATCCGTCGTTGTTGATTAGTGATTGCCAAGGAAGTTTGGTTTTTTTTTTTTCTTTTTCCATTTTTGGGAGGGTGATAATGAAAGAGCAAATCAAATGTATGAGAATGAGTTACTACAAATCTTGGGAAGCATATATACCATTCTCTTTTACTTTTAAACAGAAATCACCAAAATTAGGCGCCTTCCTGTTAGGGAATAGGTATTTAGGCAGAAAGTATGCTAAAATATATATGCCAAAAGTTTTCATGATTCTTTGACTTATTTACTTAAACTGAGTGGATAGGAAATCCTCTTTAGAGGTAAATAAACAGTGATCATTGTCATGTGTTTGTTGATCCCGTTGTTATAGTTTTTGGAGAAAAGAAAAACTGGATTTCATCTTTAGTGTATACATGGTGAGCATATATCCTTTTGCCAAGTGTAAAAGTCTTTGACCGATGGCAGGTTGTTTTAGCATTTAGATTTTTCACTGTGAAAGGAGATAATTCGGAAGCCGAGTGCCTGAGAAATCATGAATTGGGAATTTTACGAGTCCTTCATATTGGGTGGTGCGCTTCCAACCTGAACTATATATATCAATGGATGAGATTTGATGTAAATTTTAAGTACAAGTATATACATGAATAAATCCCAATGTCATCTTTTGTAATGAAAAAGTGCAAAAAAAAGAGACAGAATTGGATGCACAAACCATTCTCAGTGGTTGTCACTGACAACAATTAAGACCCCACTTTGTGATTTTCAGTAAGGTCACTGTATGAGGGTGAATGAAAAATTGATTGAGGTTTACTGAGTTTGAGTAATAACGTGTCTTATTTGTATATGGGAATTCAAAACTCTTTATTCCGTTTCGCTATCCTTTCATGCTGCGAAGCCTTAGTTTCCACGTAAAAGGTTACATAAATCAGTTGCCACCTGTGACAAAGATTATAAGGTCAATTACACGTATTCTGTTGTAAAATTTGAGTACACCATAAAGGACTTAAAGCCATATTATATGTGTCGCATGGACTACACCAGAAATCTCAATGTTATGCTAATTAGCCATTGGCTTGCATGTTTAATATCAAATTTGACCAGGATTCTTAAGCCATTTTAAGGCCATTAAAGAAGGCCATATTTCAACCGCCCTTTCTAGCTTTCCTCATCCATTCTATTCCACGTCCGATCGTTGCATGAGTGTTACCTCTAACACTTTGTGCCCAATAATAACATGCTTCTTTTAGCAATCTCCAGAGTCCAATAAACTGATGGAGATGCTCTCTGTGATATTTTGAATGTCTTCATGATTGATTTATTGGACCGCAATGTCTCAGACTCTGCCACGTTAGGTGCCCCATCCTCAAAACGGCAAGTTAAAGAACCATAAAAATTCTGTTCATGCAATCCGGTCAAAAAGGGTATCATTCTTCCCACTTCAAAAATATCAAATTATCAAGAATGATTAAAGAAGTTTGAATAAACCTAAATTTCATATCCAAGTGAAATTGAAGCTTTTCGAAATTTGATTCTTATAAGTAATCAGATGCTAATTTCTCCATGATCCTATTATGCTGGTATGGAATAGTAACAATTTGCATAACACCAAGGAATTCTGAATACTTCCTCCGCGGGGGTCATTCTCTCGTGGAAAAGCCTCACAGGGTCCTCAGTGTGGATCACAAAAGTGAGACAAAATAGAAGAGGTCTAGCTTTAACATATGCACTATAATGTTTGACGCCATTGAATTGAATATCCTTCAGAAGTCTTATGGAATACATTAATTCGTTGACATGCAATAAGCTCAACTCCTGAGTTAGTTCCAGATTTTTACAAAAAAAATGGTTTCTTTAGGCAATTTTCCGAATTATTATGCGTTCACTTTTCTTTTCAAGTTGAAGAAAGTCAATGGCAGCCCAGATAAGGAAACAAGTTCATGAATGTGTGTTGCAGATTGGAATGGAGACTGATTTATTATACATACTTCAATGATTCGCTTGTATACTCAAATTGGTGAACTGGGTTATGATGGACAAGTGTTTGATAAAAGTACTTTCAGAGATGCAGCTTCTTTTACAGCATTGATGAGTGACTATGTTTCAAGAGGTCATTTGAGTGAGGGCCGGGAACTGTTTGATGAAATTTCTGTCCGAGGCATCGAGTCAACAAAGTGAGAAGTTGGCAATTGCATTTGGATTTATCAGTGCAAAGCCAGGAACAACTCTCAGAATTGTAAGAAAACTCAACAGAATATGACCATTCAACAGCTGATAGCTAAGATATTCAATAGGGAAACCGTTGTTAGGGAGTGCAATCGGTTTCACCATTTCAAGGGTGGTTTTGCTCATGCACGGGTTATTGGTAAATGTTGGACAGCCTAGAGCGTTGTTGTATTTTAGGCAGCATGTCGCGGCTATTTCCTAGTTAGTGTCTGTAGTTAAGTATGAAAGCTCCAAATGTGAAAGGGAAAGTGCAGCTGTAGATAATATTAAAGCTCCAAATCTATGATTAGTTTTCGGTTTGCATCTCGTCTGATAAAGAGAAAAAGATAACACGAATTTCTATAAGCATTATACAATAATTCGTTTGCTATTATTTATATCTAGATATTGTGATTCTATTGGCACAAATTCTAAAGGAACAATTGATCGCAAAACCGTCTAAAAATTTTGCTTCAATTCAATTGAAACTTTAGGCCGAACATAGAGAAGAAAGTATTTCAACATGGAACAAGACACCTCTCAGTTACTGTATTTGTTGGACATCGTATACAATATTTAGTGATGATAATTCTGTCCATTAAGAATGGTCCAGGCCCGGTAAAGTTGTTCCATTAATACCACAAGAGCAACTTCATGGTTCAAGACCAAAGAAGACAACCTGATGGAGACATTAGCCCTTTCTCTCAAAAGTCTTCCATGACCATAAGGTCCACCAATGCAAAAGAGTAAGCTTGGAGCTCCAATACTATTTGCAGCATCCCCCATTAATGAAGCCATTTGCATCGAATCAAGGTCCAGCCCACGCTCATCCAGCATCACGACCCAGTCATCGTCGGACTTTACATGACGCATGCAGGCCACGTCCGCATGTTCAATCTGAACCGTCGGATCATGAGCATTCTTGGGGTTGGATTTGACCCGGATATCTTCAACGGGGCAATAGTGGCTGAGTTTCTTGATGTATTCGTCGACTATTAGTGGCACCCCGGGGGACCTCTTCTTTCCCACCGTTAATATCCGGATGGGTACTGGTCTCACGGATTGGCCCGTGAATTTAAGCCGACCCGGAGGAGGAATTGAGTACTTCGCGGTTACAACAGAATAGAGTGGGGATTCCATCAGTTGTGAAACTTCCAAGTTTAGGGGGATGAGATTTGGTGGGACGAAAAGGGTGGAGTCGCGGGGTAGAGGTGACCCAAGAAATGGTGATGGAGTTGCCTTTTCCTTTTTGTTTTTTTTTTTTTTTCCGGAGAACAAAATTGGTTTTATCCGATCAGGCCCAAGTTTTACTTTGCCCAAGTTGTTCCATAAATTTGGATTTCACCTAATTTTACTGATTTTATTTATGTCCCTCGGAAGTAATGCTTAATTTGAGAGTTAGAGTGGAAAAGAAAAAGAGAAAAAAAAATTAAAAAAAAAATTCTTTACTTTCTTTCTTTTTCCTTTCAAATTTGAAAAGAAAATTTTTTGTCTAAAACAAGTTAACTTTTTTTTTCTATTTCCTTTACTTTCTTCCCTTTTCTTCCTCCCAAATAAAAGAAAGTGATTAAGTAATTTTTTTTCTTCTTTTTCCTCCTGACTCCCAACAAAAGAAAATTTTAAAATTCTTTCCTTTATTTTCTTTTCTCTCAAGCATGGTGTAAAAGTAGGGATAAAAAACACACCATGTGAAAGACAGTTGGCCCATCGCTGCCGGTACACCAATCCCAGAGAATTTTGTAGGCAAAAAGCTTGCGAGTGTTAGAGTAAGCACTTTCCATTTAATTAATTCTTTTTTTTGAAATTATGCACGTATATAATATAGTTTTACATTAAATACAACTAAATATCAAACAATTAAACAAAAAATTAGACTCGTAAGTACACTCATCTAGTCACTAGTCTAGAGGCAGAGTTAGTTTTCTAATATTCGTCCCCAGGGGTTCTTTCTTAGCATAGGTTCGTGCAGAATATGAATAATGTACCTTATTGTTTGACCAAAAAAAATGTAAAAAAAAGGGGTAAAAAAACTTTTTTATTCAAATTCAAATAGACAATAATTGGACAGAAAACTAGGGTCCACTTTAATATCTCATCGTACGCAATGGAAAGTAGCTTTGAATTTGAACGGACCCAAGTAAATAGGTACTTGGAACACCGGACTCAATATTCACAAAAACCAGGTGCTTCAATTGGACGAAAATGGCGGTAGAAAGCTTTTGAGTGTTAGAGTAAGCACTTTCTATTTTATTATTATTTTTTGAAATTATGTCTGAAATTAAGTCATATCATATATCACATAATTTTTCATTAGATACAACTGAACATCAGAAAAAATTAAACAAAAAATTTGAACCTCAGAAAAAATTAAACAAAAAATTTGAACCGCAAGTACACTCATCCAGTCACTAGTCTAGAGGAAGTGTTAGTTTTCTAATATTCGCCTCCAAGGGTTGAGTTGGGTTCTTTCTTAGCATAGGTTAGTGTAGAATATGAATTAATGTACGTTATTGTTTGACAAAAAAAATGTAAAGAAAAAGGGGTAAAAAAACTTTTTTATTCAAATTCAAATAGACAATAATTGGACAGATAACTGGGGTCCACTTTAATTTCTCATCGTACGCAATGGAAAGTGGCTTTGAATTTGAACGGACCCAAGTAAATAATAGGTACACTGGACTGGAACATCGGACTCAATATTCAACAAAAACCAGGTGCTTCAATTGGACAAAAATTGCAGTAGAAAGCTCGACTTTATTTATGTATTCACATTAAACATAGATGGTGGTAGTACTTGCCACAAGCAAGAATAGCTCTCCTAGTACATAATAAGCATTAAATTAGAACGTAATTTGGATCCCACCAATTAATTTGGCGGTTCTAGAAGAGAAGATCATCCTTCATGAAATTACTCCAGTTAGTTGTTAGAAAATGAGGTGGTCTGATGATTGAAGGAGTTTCGTCGTGCTGTTGCCAAAACTGTCTTGTCCGCCACAATGAAATAAGCCATTCCAGCCACTGAAATATTTGCAAGAATTCAATAAAATTAACGTGCTAACATGGCAAACAAAATGAAACAAATGATTCGGAATTGAGAAAAAGATGCTGATTAACTAACTACCTGTGGAGACTATGAGAGCTTGAGCAGTTGGATTGAGATTTGCTCTAGCCCAGGGGAGCATCCTTGCACTAGCCACCTGCATGCATTTCTCAATTTTATTATTTAAAGACAATACTCAAAAAATAAAAAAAAAAAGCATGCTAAAGGAAATTTTATGAGAATAGCGACAAATATAGTTACTAGGCAAATAAATTGAGTAATTGTGAGGAAATATGGGAATTACAGTTGGGATAGCAGTTGCAATAGAAGCAACCGCAGCTGCTTTAGCTCCGGCAACAACACCCTCTGCACATGCATCAAATATCAGTTAGATTATTTGCTTTTGGATTTAATAGTTTTTTTTTTATATATAAATTATGTACTTTGAAAGTTGGTGAAAATACCATGAGCACAACGTTTGGCCATGGCTAGCTTATGGTCTAGTGAAGCCAAGCTACAGCTTCTTTCGAGAGGAGACTGAGCAACATTTTTGGCGGCCATTTCAGTGGGTTCTGAAGCAAATGCAATATAATTCGGCGTAAGATGAATATAAAGAGATAGAGAATTGCTTCTGAGGCTCTGCTTAGCGAGATGAGTTTGGCTATTTATAGACCCTGGAGAAAGGTGGATTTGTGCAAGGATTGTAACTGTTGGGAGTCTCTAGATAGAGAGATTTTGATGGTTTCAGTTGACATCCAACGTCGGGAGTCACCTGTTTTCTTTGATTTTTCTTCCACTGACCAATGTTTTTGGTCGGTAGATTCTTTGTACTACATGACCATTGCCCCAGATGAAGTAACAAACAGTTACACTGAACCAAATCTAAAATAATTTACCTCAAAATTTGGAAAGATAACTAAGTTAAAGTTACAACATTGTCCTTTTTAGGTAACTCCAAAGAAGTCATTCTTTTTTTTTTCCTTTTATTTCTTTGAACTCATCCTTTCTTTTTAACTTTTTATACGTAGTGTTGCATTGGTTAAAATGTGCGAGTACAAAAAGTAAATTTATTAGTACTATTAACTTGAAGGTGACAACAATTTTTATTCTAGGAAAGCAATGCCGGTTGCAGTTAGTCATTTTGCCTTCTCAATAATCTACAACCTTCATCTACACAAGGGCACATCGGTCACCTAATGTTGAACAGTTAGTTGGTCAGGGGACTAAAAAGTTAAAACACAGGACCATCAGGTGTTCTTTCCTTAACACGATGAAAAAAATATTATAGAAAAATGAAATGGGAAGAAGGGGTGGGGATAAGATGGTCCGCTTAATCCACTCGAATTTCTGACCAATTCAAGAATCAACAAATCTATGCTCCTTTTTAGAAATATTCTACAGGGCTTGATAGTACTTTTTTGCTTCAGTACTACGAATTTAAGAGGAGCAGAGAAGCCAGCGGTTTGAGTAATGGAAAGAAACAGTCCTCAAAACCGTGGGTGAGTCTGTAATGACCATGTGATTTTTGGATCGAGTGCACGAGTGAGTATTGCGTGCACCACTGCGCGCCACGTGGCGTGCCACGTGGTGCACTAGAACCAATCACACATCGCCAAATAATACAAGGTATGGATCCACCATTGCTACATGGCGATAAATTATTGGTTCTAGTACACCACGTGACAATGCACGTAGTGTATTGTATACTTTTCCTCGAGTGCACCTTTATATAATATATTGTGGTTGTTGATCATTGGGATACCGAAAAGATTATTGAGCTTTTACCACGTGTCCCAATAAACAGGAATAAGATATTTTGTTAAGTGTAAAGGGGTGAGAATGCGTTATATTGCTCTGGCCTCTAGGAACGGCTCATCTTCGACGGAATTTATGGTATGGTGACATGGTTTTTATCCTTACGAGTGAGATTATTCAGTTGGCGGAGGGTACGGCGTGGCTCCATACTGGGATAATCAATGGATTACACTACTAACCACTTGGACTTAGATTCCCTAAGTTGCATCATTTTCAACTACACTTAGGTGGCTTCAAAAACAATTGGAGGTGGGTGAGAGGACAATTGAAAGTTTGAACGAGTTGATCCTATACTGTCCATGTGTATTTGTGCTCGTGTTAGTTGTTGTCCAATAGAAGATGGCTTTACGCTAGGCCCAAATGAATGAAGGTGCATTTTGGGCTGCACCCTCTTCGACTCTATTAGTGAGAATGTAGTTTTTATTGAATCATGTTTCCTTTAAGGAATAAAATTGTGAAATGGAAAAAATTTTAAGTTTTAGAAATTACTTTGAAAATCTCTAGAAACTAAAGAATAATATATATATAATTAAAGATTATATTCCTGTATAAAAAGTTTTGAAAATTTTAAAATTCATATTAAATTTACAGTATTTTATTGAAACTTTTTATTTCTAATTAACTATGTTATAGCTTTTGAACGTGAGTTGCTTATTATCATGATAGGTAATTAATGGAGTAAAAGGTTCTAGAGCTTGGTTACCAACGAATACCAGTAATTGGATTCTTAATTGCCAATAACTCTCCCCAAACAACCAAAACCAAAAAGTAAAAGCCTGTACCTCATTTGCTTGAAACTCGTGGCTGTCCTTGATTTTTAACTCTATAGTTTAATTTCGGACACAAGCCTTCACTCTTCTTATTACCTTATAAACACATTTATAAATCTATGTTATTTGATTCTGAATTTATATTTCAAACTCAACAGTTGTTAATTTTTTTTTTTTTCAAATTTTAGTTTTGTTTGTATGGAATTGTTTTTCTCTCACAGATATAAACATGGCATAATTAAAAATCTTTTGTACAAACTCGTCTACCCTAGCGAGCTATTCCATGGCTTGTTATACTTTTTGTAAAACAGGATGAGAATGATTGCAGAATGTTCATGTCTGGGGTTGCTGAAAATTGTTATTACTTGGTTGACATGCTTGAGATATGGAACAAGAATATGGTGGATAGTAGATGATCCTAATGCACATAATTGATTTATTGTGAATCCTATCTTTGTGGATAAGATTCAATTGCCGTTGGAATCCGGCAATTTTAATTGTGCAACCTGATCCGCTTGGTGATAAGATTCAATTGCCCTTCTAATCCGGCAATTTTAAGTGTGCTACCTTTTCTGCAGCACCAAGCGATCCCAATTTTTTATATTTTATTTATTGATTCTGATAATGAAAACCTTGTCAGGATGAAGATTTTTTTAAGCTTCAGCAAAATCTTTCTCCCGTGCCACCCTTCCTTCTTTGACATCTCATACCGAGAAACTTCGTCTTACAGAGAGAGTATCAGAGAGGTATTGGGAATTGTAACTCTTGCATAACATTTATATAATTAATAATTCCTCTTTTATCATATCTTTGAGTCAAAATCTAAAATCCATAACCTAAGCGCGGCTTAATTTGAAGTCATATTACTTTGATCAAGCCTATATACTTTTCTTCAAACTACCTATTATCTTATCTTTGTAAACAACCAATAGTTGATAGTGCAGTAGTACCTCTAGAAATTCTTAAGAATCAATAGGTTTTTAAGACATTGCTATGTACTATTTCAAAGCTTCTCTTGGCTTATAATTGAGGGGAGTAAGACGTTCAAAATTTTTCCATGAGGATGAGTGGGACATAGAAAAAAGTATATGTAAGTTTTTACAAGTCTTAAATAATATGTTTATGGCATGCCTACCTAATATGTTTATGGCTTTAAAGATTAAAATAAATTATTTGGGCATATTAGATAAAAATTTTGCATTTCTTTATCGTTGCAGAAAATGTTAATTTGCTAACGTCTCTGTTGAATAATTTAGTGGTTATTGCAATCCGTATCAATGTGGTGAGTATTGTTATAATTTATTAAGTTGCAACCAGAAGATTTGAAAAACAAATGTTTAATTTTTCATGTTTATTAAATTGCAACTAGAAGAGTTGAGAATTAACATTTAATTTTGCATAGTTATTAGACTTTATTTTCGTAAAAAATTATAAGTTTAAGTTGGTATTTTTTACTTTGAATTTTTTATGTATTATGCTTTAAAAAATCAAAAAATTTTAATTTAAAGTTAATAATTTAATCATATATATAAGTTTGTTAAGTTAAAATGACTATTATGATGTCAATTGTTTAACAAGTCATGTTAAACCGTTAATAAGCAATAATGACATAAAAATGTGGTGAGTTGGGTTAGTATTGAGATTTTTTTAACATGAACACGACATGAGACACGACTTGTTGCCAACCCTAGATTACACTACTAATCTCTTGGACTTAGGTCCCTAAGTTACGTTCATTTCAACTGAAGTTCGGTGGCTTCAAAAACAATTGGAGGTGGGTGAGAGGACAATTGAAAGTTGGAACAAGTTGATCCCTATATTATACATGTTTATTTGTGTGTGTATAAAGGGGGAAAAAATGTATTACATGGCAAAAAATATTATGAGAGGACTTATTTATTGTTTCCAAGATGTTGTTTTAACTTCCAATTATAGACTCTACCTAAAAATTACTCCGAGCTTTAAAGGAGCCTAGTTTACTATTTATCTATGTGCATCGGTGCATCTTAATCGTTATACTTTTCAATTTACGTATAAATTTGCAACAAACATGTATTTTTGAGCTGCAATTACAATATCTTTAGGTCCATGAACCAAATCTGGCTGTTTTCAAACTTGCTAGTTAATTTAGCTGCTAAATGTGTTGGTTCGTTAAATTTTCTATTGATGTGCACTACTTTCACACAAACAAAATCAGTTAACATCCGTGTCCTGCTATGGATAAGTCTGCTCCCTTTCTGTTGATTTTGTTAATCACATTAACAGCATCTCCTTCAATGACACAATGTGTGATCACAGAATCTTGTGCAAACTGGACAGCCTTCAAAACAGCCAAGACTTCCACGTGCTCTGCATCGTAACAGTCTTTAACTCTTTCTGTCATGACTGCTTCCAATTCCCCCAAGTCATGCATTAGGATTTTGTAACATCCTATGATCTACAGCGACAAGCATCTAATCCAGAGATCTAGTGATGCAACCCAAGCCATGCCAGTACCTCTCAAGCGTGTTGATGATGGAAAAGTATACAATACACCACGTGCATTGCCACGTGGTGTACTAGAACCAATAATTTATCGTCATGTGGCAATGGTGGGTCATACCTTAGTATTATTTGGCGATGTGTGATTGGTTCTAATGCACCACGTGGCACGCCACGTGGCGCGCGTGGTGCACGCAATACTCACTCGTTGATGATGAGATTTATAGCAAATTCAAACATTCACACTATTCTTGAACCTTTGAGTAAGGAATAAAAGGTCTACAATCAAAGGAAGATGACGAAATGGACAGGAAAGAGTTTGACAGCATGACATGTTTTGGTATTTTGATGATAACTCAAGCTACAAGACATGAATGGAGATGATTCTTAGTATATTTCGAAGCTAATAGAATGCTCTACAACTTAAATGAAGACATGAAAGTCCAGTTCTTGTGATTTTATAGTCAAAAGCTCAAATTATTAAAGTGTGTCTGCACTGCAAGGCTCTCTGGTCAGTTTTTAGTATTTCAATCATATCTTTACCTTCATACCTCTAAATCATATGATTCTTGTGCCATTAGAAAGCTGACTCTTGTTCTGCACAAGAGCTGATTCGGCTGTTTTCAATGAGAAATTTGGTAAAGAATTTGATCCCCGGAGCTGGATCCGTGGATCAGTCACGGATTTGATTTTTTCACCAATGTAGGGGTGATGTTTCTGATCAAGGCCGTGGCACGGCCTACCCCACGGCCTAGAACAAAATGTCACACGTTATTGGCTATTTGTTTCATTTTGGACTTCATCTTTTATTATATTAATGTGGGTTGTAAGTAGGGATGTAAGGATTATCTTTCTAGTTATTGTAAGGCCTATAAATACTTTATTTCTTGTAAGACTAATTAGTCTTTGATATTTTTTTAAATGAAATTTCATCTTTTGAGGGTTTTCTCCTCTTGGCTTCTTGTAAGTTTTCTTTGAATGCTTTAAGGTTTGCTCTAAGTGTTCTTGGCTTATCAATTAAGTAATCACCTTAATTGTGACGCCTCCTACTTTGACTTATCAATCGAGTGTCCACCTTGGTTGTGACACCTTCCATTCGCCATCTCATTGGGTTTCTTCATCCTCCAAGCTTGGGTAATTGGCTAGATCCCGCGTTCACATCATCTAGACCTTTATCTTTACCAATTTCCTTCGTTGCTGGGCTTCAGAGTGGGCCTGAACAGCATTGTTCTATGTGTTAGTGGTTGTTACCCAGAGAAGATGCATTACAATAGGGCCCAAATTGATAAAGGTCCTCTTTTGTTGGGTTGTAGCTAGTTAGATTCGGTCTCTCTCTCTCATGGGAGATTATGTAAGTCATGGAAGTTAATTTAAGAGTTTACATGCATTGTCTCCATTTCTCCTTCACATCAATGCTTAATTAAGGTTGTTCTGGATTCAGTTATGAATAACATTTTTTGTCAAACTAGAAGTAAGTAGGGACTGCAATCGGTTTCACCATTTCAAGGGTGGTTCTGCTCATGCACGGGTTATTGGTAAATGTTGGACAGCCTAGAGCGTTGTTGTATTTTGGGCAACATCTCAGGGCTATTTCCTAGTTAGTGTCTGTAGTTAAGTCTGAAAGCTCCAAATGTGAAAGGGAAAGTGCAGCTGTAGATAATATTAAAGCTCCAAATCTATGATTAGTTTTGCAAATGAATTCGGTTTGCATCTCGTCCGATAAAGAGAAAAAGATAACGGGAATTTCTATAAGCATTATACAATAATTCGTTTGCTATTATTTATATCTAGATATTGTGATTCTATTGGCACAAATTCTAAAGGAACAATTGATCGCAAAACCGTCTAAAAATTTTGCTTCAATTCAATTGAAACTTTAGGCCGAACATAGAGAAGAAAGTATTTCAACATGGAACCAGAAACCTCTCAGTTACTGTATTTGTTGGATATCATATACAATATTTAGTGATGATAATTCTGTCCTGTAAGAATGGTCCAGGCCCGGTAAAGTTGTTCCATTAATACCACAAGAGCAACTTCGTGGTTCAAGACCAAAGAAGACAACCTGATGGAGACATTAGCCCTTTCTCTCAAAAGTCTTCCATGACCATAAGGTCCACCAATGCAAAAGAGTAAGCTTGGAGCTCCAATACAATTTGCAGCATCCCCCATTACTGAAGCCATTTGGATAGAATCAAGGTCCAGCCCAAGCTCATCCAACATCACGACCCATTCATCGTCGGACTTTACATGACGCATGCAGGCCACGTCCTCATGTTCAATCTGAACCGTCGGATCATGAGCATTCTTGGGGTTGGATTTGACCTGGATATCTTCAACGGGGCAATAGTGGCCGAGTTTCTTGATGTATTCGTCGACTATTAGTTGCACCCCGGGGGACCTCTTCTTTCCCACCGTTAATATCCGGATGGGTACCGGTCTCACGGATTGGCCAGTGAATTTAAGCGGACCCGGAGGAGGAATTGAGTACTTCGCGGTTACAACAGAATAGAGTGGGGATTCCATCAGTTGTGAAACTTGCAAGTTTAGGGGGGATGAGATTTGCTGGGACGAAAAGCGAGGAGTCGCGGAGTTGAGGTGACCCAAGAAATGGCTATGGAGTTGCCTTTTCCCTTTTTTTTTTTTTTCTCAGGAGAACAAAATTGATTTTATCCGATCAGCCCCAAAGTTTTATTTTTTGTCGGTACGAGGCCCAAGTTGTTCCATAAATTTGGATTTCACCTAATTTTACTGATTTTATTTATTTCCCTCGAAAGTAAAAGTAAAGTAGGGATAAAAAAACACACGTTGTCAAAGACAGTTGGCCCATCGCTGCCTGTACAACAATCCCAGACAATAATTGCACAGAAAACTAGGGTCCACTTTAATTTCTCATCGTACGCAAGGGAAAGTAGCTTTGAATTTGAACGGACCCAAGTAAATAGGTACACTGGAACATCGGACTCAATATTCAACAAAAACCAGGTGCTTCAATTGGACAAAACTTGCAGTAGAAAGTTCGACTTTACTTATGTATTCACATTAACCATAGATGGTGGTAGTACTCGCTACAAGCAAGAACAGCTCTCCTAGTACATAATAAGCATTAAATTAGAACGTAATTTGGATCCCACCAATTAATTTAGCGGCACTAGATGATAAAATCATCCTTCATGAAATTACTCCAGTTAGTTGTTAGAAAATGAGGAGGTCTGATGATTGAAGGAGTTTCGCCTTGCAGTTGCCAAAACAGTCTTGTCAGCCACAATGAAATAAGCCATTCCAGCCACTGAAATATTTGCAAGAATTCAATAAAATTAACGTGCTAACATGGCAAACAAAATGAAACAAATGATTCGGAATTGAGAAAAAGATGCTGATTAACTAACTACCTGTAGAGACTATGAGAGCTTGAGCAGTTGGATTGAGATTTGCTCTAGCCCAGGGGAGCATCCTTGCACTAGCCAGCTGCATGCATTTCTCAATTTTATTATTTAAAGACAATACTAAAAAAAATACACAAAAAAAGCATGCTAAACGAAATTTTATGACAATAGCGACAAATATAGTTACTAGGCAAATAAATTGAGTAATTGTGAGGAAATATGGGAATTACAGTTGGGATAGCAGTTGCAATAGAAGCAACCGCAGCTGCTTTAGCTCCGGCAACAACACCGTCTGCACATGCATCAATTATCAGTTAAATTATTTGCTTTTAGATTCAATATTTTTTTTTTTATAAATTATTTACTTTGTAAGTTGGTGAAAATACCATGAGAACAACGTTTGGCCATGGCTAGCTTATGGTCTAGTGAAGCCAAGCTGCAGCTTCTTTCAAGAGGAGACTGAGCAACATTTTTGGCAGCCATTTCAGTGGGTTCTGAAGGAAATGCAATATAGAGTTTGACGTAAGATGATTACAAAGAGATAGAGAATTGCTTCTGAGGCTCTGACTAGTGAGATGTGTTTGGCTATTTATAGACCCTGGACAAAGGTGGATTTGTGTAAGGATTGTAACTGTTGGGAGTCTCTAGACAGAGAGAGTTTGATGGTTTCAGTTGATATCCAACGTCGGGAGTCACCTGTTTTCTTTAATTTTTCTTCCACTGACCAATGTTTGTGGTCGGTCGATTCTTTGTACAACATGACCATTGCCCCAGATCAAGTAACAGTTACAATGAACCAAATCTAAAATAATTTACCTCAAATTTTGGAAAGATAACTAAGTTAAAGTTACTACATTATCCTTTTTATCTTTTCCGCCTTTTGTCACTCAAAAGAAGTCTTTCTTTTTCCTTTTGAACTCATTTTTCTTTTTAACTTTTTATCCGTGTTGCATGGTCAAAATGTGGGAGTACAAAATAGAAATCTATTAGTATTAACTTGAAGGTGACCAAAATTTTTGTTCTTGGAAAGCAATGCCGGTTGGAGTTAGTCATTTTGCGTTCTCAATAATCTACAGCCTTCATCTACACAAGGGCATATCGGTCACCTAATGTTGATCAGTTAGTTGGTCAGGGGGCTTAAAACACAGGACCATCAGGTGTTCGGTCTCAACACAAAGAAAAAAATATTATAGAAAAATGAAATGGGAAGAAGGGGTGGGGATAAGATGGTCCACTTTATCCACTCGAATTTCTGACCAACTCAAGAATCAACAAATCTATGCTTCTTTTTTGAATATGATTGTACTTTTTTGCTTCAGTACTACGAATTTAAAAGCAGCAGAGAAGCCACCGGTTTGAGTAATGGAAAGAAACAATCCTCAAAACCGTGGGTGAGTCTGTAATGACCATGTGATTTTTGGATCGAGTGTACTTCAATAATATATTGCGGTAGATTATTGGGATACAGAAAAGATTATTTAGCTTTTACCACGTGTCCCAATAACCAGGACTACGATATTTTATTAAGCGTAAGAATTGAGAATGCGTTATGTTGCTCTGGCCTCTAGGACCTGTTTATCTTTGACGGAATTTATGGTATAGTGACATGGTTTTTATTTGATACCTGACGAGTGAGATTATTCAGTTGGCGGAGGGTGCGGTGTAGCTACTAACCTCTTGGACTTGGGCTCCATAAGTTACGTCAGTTTCAACTATAGTTCGGTGACTCCAAAAACAATTGGAGGTGGGGTGAGAGAACAATTGAAAGTTTGAATGAGTTGATCCTATAGTGTACATGGGTATTTGTGTGTGTACAACGGGAAAAAAAAGTATTACATGACAAAATATATCCTGAGATAATTATTTGTTGTTTCGACGATGTTCTTTAACTTTTAATTCTAGACTTCAAATAAAAATTAGTACGAGTTTTAAAGAAACTAGTTGACCATGTATTTATGTGCATAAGTGCATCTTAATCATTATAGTTTTCATTTTATGTATAAACTTGCAACAAATATGTAAAAGAATTTTGTAACATCGTATAGAGGGACTACTGTGCACAGGACAAATATTTAGGGGCATTTGGTTTGCACTCCGGAATCGATTATCGGAATCGGATAGAAATCATTACTTTTGAGTTTGGAATGAAATCCTTGATTTAAATACATGCGTTTGGTTCAATATCTGAAATGTGTATCATTATTATAATTACTGTTTGGTTTACTGGAAATCAAAATCATATTCGCAAGTCATTCGGATATCTGCATAGATCATCCGGACGTCTGCGTGCCTGGGACATGCAGAATTGATGTGGACGATATCCAAATGAGGTTTTGGACGTCTGGATGGACCATCCTGACGTCCGGATGCATCCGGATGATCTATGTAGACGTCCGAATGTCGGAATCGTTCATGAGTTTTGGCCAAAACCTACCGATTTGGTTGGGTTTTGCAAAACTCACCAAATGAAGGGTTGATTCCGATTCCAAATTTCAATTCCCAATTACCAAACACCAATATTGGGATTGATTCTTTGATTTGATTCCGATACCCTCGAACCAAACGGCCCTTAGAGATCTAGGCCTTTATATTTAACAACAATTTCCTTCATTATCGGGTTTCAGATTGGGTTTGAAAAACACTATTTCGCTCTTGTTAATTGTCGTGCCCAAGAGGATGTGGCTTTACATGAGGCCCAAATTAATAAAGGATTTGTTCTCAATAAATTTTTTTTCTTACCAAATTTTAATTCTGATTTTAAAAAAATTTATTTTATAATATTTTCAACTATTTTTTAATTATATTTTTTAAATTTTTTAAAATTAAAATTAAAAATAACTGATTTTTAAGTTTTTTAAAATTAATTTTTATAAAAATTAAAAACTACTGAGAACAAGCCTATAGGTTGTCTTTGGGCTACGCCGTATTAGAATCTATTAATGCTTGCTGCTTTTGCTACAACTGCTTTCATTTTCTTTTTCTCGTTTTTTTTTTTTTTTTGGTGTTTCCCTCCATGCGAGATTATGTAACATTATACATTGATTATATATTTTAGGAATGTAGTTTTTATTAAAGCATGTTTAGTTTAAGGAATAAATTTGTGAAATGAAAAAAATTTTAAGTTTTAGAAATTACTTTGAAAATCTCTAGAAACTGAAGAATAATAAAAAATTTAAAAACTGAGATTCCTGTATAAAAAGTTTTACCAAGTTTAAAGATCCATACTAAATTTACAGTATTTTTATTGAAACTTTTTATGGACTAAATGGTTACCGAAAAATACTAGTAACTGGGTCTTGGTGGCCAATAAGACTCCCGAAACAACCAAAACAAGGAAGTGAAAGCCTACCCACGCTGTTATTTTACCTCATCTGCTTGAAGATCTGCGGCTACCGAAACCTGATTTTCAAGCTCTATAGTTTGGTTCTAACACAAGCCTTCACTCTTCTTATCACCTTATAGACGCATTCATATATCGTATGTTATTTGATTCTGAATTTATATTTCCAGCTCAACAGTTGTTTGTTAGTTTTCTTTAGATATATATGAATTTGTTCGCATTTTTTTTATTTTTAGTTTTTGTTTATATGAAATTGTTTACATCTCAAAAATATAGGGATGACAGAATTGTAAATCTTCATACAAACTCGTCCATCCTAGCAATAAATTCTGTGGCTTATCATGTCTTTGCAAGACGGGATGGGAATGATTGCAAAATGTTGATGTTTAGCGTTGCTGAAAATTGTTATTGCGAGGTTGATATGCTTGAAATATGAAACAAGTATATATAGTCTCCGATGGATAGTTGATGATCTTAATGTACATAATTGTTTTATTATGAATTCTCTTTGTAGAGAAGATTCAATAACCCTTGTAATTCGGCAAGTTTAATTTTAGTTGTGCTACTTATCATAGCATCAAGCGATGAGACAGCAGCACACTGTAAAACAGGATGACTACTCCATTAGAAAATTCGTATGCCTGAAAAGCCTGGTAATGTTTTGGCAACGACTTCATGAAGTATTTAAGCTAACCACATGAGAGCAATCTAGTCCGATTGCATTTTACTCAATAAAACATGTAACTTCAGTAAAGTCTTTCTCCGTGCCACCCTTCTTTGAAATTCATTTATGCAGTGTATTTGATTCAGAGTGACCCCTAGTAGTTCACAAGTTTTTCTCTCCAGATTCTAAAAAAGTGATTAAAACATTCAAGATTTTCTAATGGGATTGGCAGTTTAAATCATGGATAGGATTGTATCATACACGTGAATGGTCTAACCTAGGCATAAGTTCTAATGTTGTTCATGGAATCATAAGAAATTCAATATATTTCACATAGGAGAATGATCAAATGCTCTTTATCATTGATACTGGAGACTCAAACATAACATAATATCTCTCCTTCCATTAAAATAAAATATATGTTGAAATGCTCTATATCATTGATACTGGAGACTTAAACATAACATAATATCTCTCCTGAGACTTAAACATAACATAATATCTCTCCTTCCATTAAAATAAAGTATAAAGTATATGTTGAAATGCTCTATATCATTGATACTGGAGACTCAAACATAACATAATATCGATACAGTATATGTTGAATTGGATTATGGTGCCCTGGCCAAATAGTAATATTTCAAGATGGCTCTACCATTGACCAACCTTCACAGAAATGGGGAAGGAAAAAAGCACTGACCATCCACAGCAGACGGAAAAAAATGCTAGTCCTTCCATTAAAATAAAGTATATGTTGAATTGGATTAATAAAGTATATGTTGAATTGGACTATGGTGCTTTGGCCAAATAGTAATATTTCAAGATGGCTCTACCATTGGCCAACCTTCGACAGAAATGGAGAAGGAAGAAAGCACTGACCATCCACCGCAGACGGCAAAAAATGCTAGGGGCCAACTTATATCAAATGCGAGGTACGGGGAATTGTAGCTCTTTCATATTATTTATATAATTAACGATTCCTCTTTTGTCATATATTTGAGTCAAAATCTAAAATCCATAGATAAAGTGTGGCTTAATTAGAAGTCCTATTATTTTGATCAAATTCTATATAGTTTTCTCTAAACATTTTTTTATCTTTGAAGACAACCAACAATTGATAGTACAGAAACACCTCTATAAATTCTTAAGAATCAGTAGTTACTAAGCCAATACGTTTCTGCAGGATAAAATTAACATATTTTATGCTTAACAGTAATATGTACTATTTTAGAGCTTCTCTGGAGGAGGTAGACATTAAAAAATTTTCCCTGAGTGGATGAGGGCTAATTTCTAGGAATATAGTCAAAATTTAAATTTATCTAAAAAATGTGTAGTGTGAATAAGGCTTTGTAGCTTAAGAGTTGCCGCCAACACCATTGGCGGCAACCCAGACATTTTTCTTTTTTTTTTTACATGTACAGTGTCGCCGCCAACAATGTTGGCGGCAACACAAAAAAATTTCCTCATATTTGCACTCCAGTCCTCCAAGGGCTGGAGTGCAATTTGACTAATTTTTAAGAAAATGGAAAAATAAAAATAAATAAAAAAAGTAAATAGTGGTTGGCGGCAACAAAAATTTTCATAAATTGCACTCCAGTCCTCCAAGGACTGGAGTGCAATTGGCTAATTTTTAAGAGAAAAGCAAAATTAAAAAAAATATATTAAGTAAATGGCGGCAACACAAATGGTCATTAATTGCATTCCAATCCTCCAAGGACTGGAGTGCAATTTGTTATAAAGTTTAACTCTAAACCCTAAATCCTTAACCCTAAATTGTAACCCAAATCCTAAATTACATAATTTTGTTTCAAATGAATTAAAAATTTATTTATTTGATAAACCCTAAACCCTTATATCCCCAAAACACCTAATTTAAAAAACCTAAACCCTGAAAGTTTAACCTAAACCCTAAATTACATAATTTTGTTTCAAATAAATTAAACCTAAAACCCTAAACTTATTTCTCCAACATACCTAATCTAAAAAATCTTAAAATCCTAAAAGCTTAACCCTAAACCCTAAACCCTAAAAGCTTGACCGTATACCCTAGACCCTAAATTCTAAACTATAATTTGTAAATTGTAAATTGTAACCTAAACCCTAAACCCTAAATTAAAAAATGTGTCGATGCTAACCAAGTTGGATGTGACTATTCAAAATTTAAAAATTATATTTTAATTTTGGCCTATCCTTTTTAAAATTGTAATTTAAAAAAATTAAACAATTTTGTTGAAAAATATTTTATTCGTTATGTTTTTAATTTACATTTTAACCAAAATAAAAAAACAAAATCGCATGAAGCTAAAACTATTTTACCCAAATTTATTTTTTAAAAATTACATTCTTTTTAATTTAATTTTTTATTTGCACTTCCAAGTCCCTAACGACTTGGATTGCAATTTTATGAATAGTATTGCCGCCAACATCATTGGCGGCAATACTATTCATTCTTTTTTAAATTGCCGCCAACCTATTTCTTTATTTTTTTTAATTTTGATTTTATTTTATAAGTTAGCCAAATTGCACTCCAGTCCTCCAAGGACTGGAGTGCAAATATCATGAAAATTTTTTGTGTTGCCGCTAACAATGGTGGCGGTAACACTATAAAATTAAAAAAAAAAAGAAAAATGCCTGGGTCGCCGCCAATGTTGTTGGCGGCAACCCTTTATCTAGAAAACCCTCCCAACCCTACACATTTTTGGGATAAATTTTGATTTTAACAATATTTCTAGAAATTAGCTAGTGGATGAGTGGTACAAAATTAAAAATATATGCAAGCTTTTACAAGTTTTTTATGAAGCAACTAGCATTTTTTTTAATAGGAAGAGTGAATTGGATTCATTTAAATGTGATTATTTTTTACCCTTTATATAAGTCACCTAATAATAAGGAATGTTTTTGTGCGTTTTCAAAATATATTACTTTTATTGATAAACAAAGTATGCTACATGCCTATCGAATATGTTTATGGTTTTAAAAATTAAAATAAATTATTTGAACATATTAGATAAAAAAAAATTGGCATTTCTCTATCGTGGCAGAAAATGTTAAGTTTGCTAGTGCCCCAGTTGAATAATTTAGTTCTTATTACAATCAATATCAACGAAGTGGCTATTGTTATAATTTATTAAATTGCAACTAGAAGATTTGAAAACTAACGTTTAGTTTTGCATATTTATTAAATTGCAACTAGAAGAGTTGAGAACTAATGTTTAATTTTGCTTCGTTATTCGACTTTGTTTTGGTCAAAAATTATAAGTTTAAGTTGGCTTTCTACTTTGAATTTTTTATTATCATGCTTAAAATTTTTGAAAACTTTTAATTTAAAATTAGTGATTTAATTGTATAAATGAGTTTTTTAAGTTGCAAATGATTATTATGACGTAAATTGTTTAACGAGTTAAATGGATTAAGTCATGGTAACCCATTAATAAGCAGTCAGGGAGTTGGGTTAGTATTGAGATTTCGAGACACGACTTGTTGCCACCCTAGATTACACTACTAATCTCTTGGACTTAGGTCCCTAATATACGTTAATTTCAACTATGGTTCGGTGGCTTAAAAAACAATTGGAGATGGGTGAGAGGACAATAGAAAGTTGGAACAAGTTGATCCCTATACCGTACATGTGTATTTGTGCGTGTATAGAGGGGGAAAAATTATTACCTAGCAAAATATATCATGGGAGAAATTATTTATTGTTTCCAAGATGTTTTTTAAGTTCCAATTATAGACTCTACCTAAAAATTACTCCCAAGTTTTTAAGGAGCCTAGTTTACCATGTATCCATGTGCATCAGTGCATCTTAATCATTATGGTTTTCAATTTATGCATAAATTTGCAACAATATGTATTAGGATTTTGTAACATCCTATTGGCTATACCGCCCTGCACAGAGGACAAGCATCTAATCCAGAGATCCAGACCCTTACCTTTAACTATGGGTGTCAACGGGCCGAGTCCGGGCCGGAATTGAATGTTCCGGACCCGGACCCGTTTTTGTGTTGAGGTTCCGGACCCGGACTCGGGACCCGACGGGTATTACATTTGGTTTCCCGGATCCGGGTTCATTCGGGTTCGGGTCCATTCGGGTCCAGGTCCAGGTTTTGAAAATATAAAATATTTTTATATATTTTACAATTATTATTTATTAAGTATTGAGTATTAGAATTGTAAAATACGTATGTATGTATATTATAATTGTTATTTATTGAATATTATGTATTAAAAATTTAAAATACGTATATATAATTTATAATTATTATATATATACGGGTTCGGGTCGGGTCCGGGTCGGAACATGACATTTCGGATTCGACCCGTTTTTTACTAAGAAAAAACGGGTCCGGATCCGGGTCCGGATAAACAGAATTTTATTCCTACCCAGACCCAGAAAAAATCAACGGGGCCGGGTCGGGTCCGGGTCTAGACCCGGACCGTTGACAGCCCTACCTTTAACAATTTCCTTCGTTGTTGGGCTTCAGAATGGGCTTGAGCAGCATTGTTCCTTTTGAGTTAGTGGTTTTACCCCAGAGAAGATGTATTACAATAGGTCTTCTTTTGGGCTGTACCTTCTCTCTCTCTCTCTCTCCCACACACACACACACACACACACACACACACACGGGAGATTATGTAAGTCATGGAAGTTAATTTAGGAGTTTACATGCATCGTCTCCATTTCTCCTCACATCAATGCTTAATTAAGGTTGTTCTGGATTAAGTTATGAGTAACAATTTCGTCAGGGTAAAACCTTGTACATTGCAAGCAATCCGTGTGCAAACAGTATTATGCAACATTTCTGCAAATATGAAATCGGAATGTGCAGAAAAAGCCTCTTAAATCTTGTTTTGATCATTACGTGTTAACTCTTTTCTAACTGTTGACTAGAGTGACAATTGTATTCCTCTCCTGCAGTAGTACAGCATTTCTTCATAATTAAAATACTGTAAAGGACGCGGAGTTTGCCTTCAAGCAATAAAAATTTGGTTGATATCCTGTTACTTGCTTAGCTGAATAAAAACTTTTTTATTCAAACAGACAATAATTGCAAAGAGAACTAGGGTCCACTTTACTTTCTCATTGTAATGCAATGGGGAGTGCGGATAGCTTTGAATTTGAACGGACCTAAGTAAACAGGCACACTGGAACATCGGACTGAATATTCAACAAAAACCAGGTGCTTCAATTGGACAAAAATTGCAGTAGAAAGCTCGAGTTTATCTATGTATTCACATTAACCATAGATGGTGGTAGCACTTGCTACAAGCAAGAACAGTTCTCCTAGTACATAATAAGCATCAAACTGCAACGTAATTTGGATCCCACCAATTAATTTGGCCGTACTGAGAGATGAAATCAACCTTCTTGAAAATACTCCGGTTAATTGTTAGAGAATGAGGAGGTCTGATGATTGAAGGAGTTTCGCCTTGCAGTTGCCAAGACAGTCTTGTCCGCCACAATGAAATAAGCCATTCCAGCCACTGAAATATTTGCAAGCATTCAATAAGATTAACGTGCTGACACGGCAAACAAAATGACGCAAATGATTCGGAATTGAGAAAAAGATGCTGATTAACTAACTACCTGTGGAGACTATGAGAGCTTGAGCAGTTGGATTGAGATTTGCTCTAGCCCAGGGGAGCATCCTTGCACTAGCCAGCTGCATGCATGTCTCATTTTTATTATTTAAAGACAATATAAAAGAAAAAAAGCATGTTAAAGAAGTCTTATCAGAATAGCTACAAATATAGTTACTAGGCAAATCAATTGAGTAGTTGTGAGGAAATATGGGAATTACAGTTGGGATAGCAGTTGCAATAGAAGCAACCGCAGCTGCTTTAGCTCCGGCAACAACACCCTCTGCACATGCATCAAATATCAGTTAAATTATTTGCTTTTGGATTTAATGGTTTTTTTATAAATTATGTACTTTGAAAGCTAGTGAAAATACCATGAGAACAACGTTTGGCCATGGCTAGCTTATGGTCTAGTGAAGCCAAGCTGCAGCTTCTTTCAAGAGGAGACTGAGCGACATTTTTGGCAGCCATGTCAGTGGGTTCTGAAGGAAATGCAATATAATTTGGCGCAAGATGATTTTAAAGAGATAGAAAATTGCTTCTGAGGCTCTGATTAGTGAGGTGAGTTTGGCTATTTATAGACCCTGGAGAAAGGTGGATTTGTGCAAGGATTGTAACTGTTGGGAGTCTCTAGATAGAGAGAGTTTGATGGTTTCAGTTGATATCCAACGTCGGAAGTCACCTGTTTTCTTTAATTTTTCTTCCACTGACCAATGTTTTTGGTCGGTAGATTCTTTGTACGACATGACCATTGCCCCAGATCAAGTAACAAACAGTTACACTGAACCAAATCTAAAATATTTTACCTCAAAATTTGGAAAGATAACTAAGTTAAAGTTACTACATTGTCCTTTTTAAGTTTTCAGCCTTTTGTCACTCAAAGAAGTCATTCTTTTTCGTTTTGAACTCATTTTTCTTTTTAACTTTTTATCCGTGTTGCATTGGTTAAAATGTGCGATGTTAATCTATTCATATTACTTGAAGGTGAAAACAATTTTTATTCTTGGAAAGCAATGCCGGTTGCAGTTAGTCATTTTGCCTTCTAAAAAATCTACAACCTTCATCTACACAAGGGCACATCGATCACCTAATGTTGATCAGTTAGTTGGTCAGGGGACATAAGGCACAGGACCATCAGGTGTTCTGTTCTTAACACAGAAAAAAAATATTATAGAAAAATGAAATGGGAAGAAGGGGTGGGGATAAGATGGTCCACTTCATCCACTCAAATTTCTGACCAACTCAAGAATGAACAACTCTGTGCTTCTTTTTTGAAATATTCTACAGGGTATGATTGTACTTCTCTGCTTCAGTACTACGAATTTGAAAGGAGCAGAGAAGCCACCGGTTTGAGTAATGGAAAGAAACAATCCTCAAAACCGTGGGTGAGTCTGTAATGGCCATGTGTGCTTGATCATTGGGATACCGAAAAGATTACTGAACTTTTGCCACGTGTCCCAATAACCAGGACTAAGATATTTTGCTAAGCGCAAGAAGTGAGAAAGCGTTATATTGCTTGCTCTAGCCTCTAGGAACGGTTTATCTTTGACGGAATTATGGTATGGTGACATTTGATAGCTGACAAGCGAGATTATTCAGTTGGCGGAGGGTACGGTGTGGCTCCACAGTCGGATAATCAATGGATTACACTACTAACCACTTGGACTTAGGTTCCCTAAGTTACATCATTTTCAACTATAGTTCGGTGGCTTCAAAAACAATTGAAGGTGGGTGAGAGGTCAATCGAGATTTTTCTCAAATGGATCCAATTTACATAGATTCAATGGTCCAGATATGAATCACCAAGTTCAGTAGCTTCAAAAACAATTGGAGGTAAATGAGAGATCAATTGAGATTTTTCTCAAATGGACACAATTTACGTAGACCCAATGGTTCAGATTTGAACCACCAAATTTGAATCATTAAGTCCACATACACCAGGTCTATGATAGAATTGGCCGGTCGATTGAAAGTTTGAACGAGTTGATCCCTATATGTATTTGTGCGTGTA
The DNA here is from genome assembly GCA_024721245.1 of Mitragyna speciosa. Taxonomy (NCBI): domain Eukaryota; kingdom Viridiplantae; phylum Streptophyta; class Magnoliopsida; order Gentianales; family Rubiaceae; genus Mitragyna; species Mitragyna speciosa. Next base: position 25,920,775 of record CM045556.1, on the reverse strand, counting down.
CAAAGGAAAAAAAGTATTACGTAACAAAATATCTTGTGAGATAATTATTTATTATTTTCAATATGTTCTTTAACTTTCAATTCTATACCCTACTTAAAATTACAACGAGTGTTAAAGAAACCAGTTTACCATGTATTTATGTGCATCAGTTTTCATTTTGTGTATAAATTTGTAACAAATATGTTATAGAATTTTGTAACATCCCATAGAGGAGGGAATATAGCGCACTGCCCAGAGGACAAACATCTAATTTAGAGATCTGGGCCTTTATGGGTGTGAAACATTGTTTCGCTCTTGTTAATTGTTGTGCACAAGGGAAGATGGCTTTACGCTAGGCCCAAATTAATGAAGGTTCTTTTTGGCTGCACCCTCTTGGACTCCATTAGTGTTTGCTACAGCTACTCTCTTATATATATATATATATATAAAGACGATATTCCTATGTAGAAGGTTTTGAAAATTTTAGAATCCATACTAAATTTACTGTATTTTATTGCAACTTTTTATTTCCAATTAACTATGTTATAGCTTTGAATGTGAGTTGCTTATTATCATCATAGGTAACTAATGGAGTAAAAGGTTCTAGAGCTTGGTTACTGAAAAATACAAGTAATTGGAATCTTAATTGCCAATAACCCTCCCCAAACAACCAAAACCAAAAAGTGAAAGCCTATACCTCATTTGCTTGAAGCTTGTAGCTGCTGGAACTTGATTTTTAGCTCTATAGTTTGGTTTCTAACATAAGACTTCGTTCTTCTTGTCACCTTATGAACACATTTATAAATCTATGTTATTTGATTTTGAATTTATATGTCAAGCTCAATAGTTGTTTGTTTTTTTCAATTTTTAGTTTTGTTTATATGGAATTGTTTACATGTCATAGATATAAAGATGACATTACGAACTCATCTACCCTAGCGAGAAATTCCATCGCTATTCCTAAAAAAGAAAAAGAAATCATTCGTACTCATAACTCAAGTTAGATAACTCTTACGCAAATCGTTAGGCAATTTCATTTATTGAGTGGTCTTTACCCCCTTATTTGTCTCGTTTAAAAAAAATATATTTGGATTCTTAATAGTTTGGATTCTTATTAAGTCAGGCCCAGTTATTGAGATAATTGAAAAGGGTGTTTCCTTGTTCAGGGATCCTTTATCAATTATTGGGAGTCCCTATCTAACGTATTTATGGCATGCCTATCTAATATGTTTATGGCTTTAAAGATTAAAATAAATTATTTGAGCATATTTAAAAAAAAAATTGGCATTTCTTTATAGTTGCAAAAAATGTTGAATTGCTAGTGTCTCAGTTGAATAATTTAGTAGTTATTACAAACAGTATCAATGAGGTGGGTATTGTTATAATTTATTAAATTGCAACTAGAAGATTTGAAAACTAATGTTTAATTTTGCATGTTTATTAAATTGCGACTAGAAGAGTTGAGAACTAGCATTTAATTTTGTTTAGTTATTAGACTTTGTTTTGGTAAAAAAATTATAAGTTTAAATTAGCTTTTTTAATTTGAAATAAGTTTGTTAAGTTACAAATGATTATTATGACGTCAATTGTTTAAGGAGTTAAACATTGAGTCATGTTAACCCGTTAATAAGTAGTCATGACATGAAAATGTGATGAGTTGGGTTAGTATTGAAATTTTCTTAACATAAACACGACACGAAACACAACTTGTTGCCATCCTTAGATTACACTACTAGTCTCTTGGGCTTAGGTCCCCAAGTTACGTTAATTCCAACTATACTTCGGTGGCTTCAAAAACAATTGGAGGTGGGTGAGAGGACAATTGAAAGTTGGAACAAGTTGATCCCTATATTATACATGTGTATTTGTGTGTGTATAAAGGGGAGTATTACATGGCAAAATATATCATGATTATTGTTTCCAAGATGTTTTTTTAACTTCCAATTCTAGACTCTACCTAAAAATTACTCTGAGTTTTAAAGGAGCCTAGTTTACCACGTATCCATGTGCATCGGTGCATCTTAATCATTATAGTTTTCAATTATGTATAAATTTGCAACCAATATGTATTAGGATTTTGTCACATCCTATAAACTATAGCGCACTGCTCAGAGGACCAGCATCTAATCCAGAGATCTAGACCTTTTATATTTAACAATTTCCTTCGTTGTTGGGCTTCAGAATGGGCTTGAACAGCATTGTTCCGTTGGTGTTAGTGGTTGTACTCCAGAGAAGATGCATTACAATAGGCCCAAATTGAAAAAGATATATCTTCTTTTGGGCTGCACCTTCTTAGAGTGTAATAATGCATGCCCCTCTTGCCATAACTGCTTTAGGTCTCTCTCTCTCTCATGGGAGATTATGTAAATCATGGAAGTTAATTTAAAAGAGTTGATTACATGCATCGTCTCCATTTCTCCTTCACATCAATGCTTAATTAAGGTTGCTCTGGATTAAGTTATGAGTAACAATTTCCTCAAATTAGAAGTAAGGAAATATAAGAGAGATCGTCAGGGTAAAACCTTGTGCAATGCAAGCAATCCGTGTGCAGACAGTATTAAGTAACATTTCCGAGAGTATGAATATCGGAATATGCTGAAAAAGCCTCTTAAATCTTGTTTTGATTATTACGTGTTAATAACTCTTTTCTAACTGCTGACTGGAGTGACAATTGTATTCCTCTCCTGCAGCAGTACATCATTCTTTAATAATTAAAATATTATAAAGGACGGGAAGTTTGCCTAAAAGCAATAATAATTGGGTTGATACACTGTTATTACTTGCTTGGCTGATAATATTGGCCAATTCAAAGTCGAATTCTATAAAGTTGAAGTGGTCAAAGTGTGATTGTCCAAACATCGTTTGCTAAAGCAAATAAAGTTTTAGCCCTTTTTCCATTTTCATGACAAAAATAGCCAGAACACTTTCCCCGCATGCAAAAGGGATCTGACAGTCCCAAAGCAAAATTCATCAATGCTGGTGGGGGAGTCCTTTGTCGTGCATGTGATCTCTCACCTCATCTCACCTCCCAAAACTTTATTAGTTAGTACTTTCACTTACCTTAATTTCAAAAATCTGCTATACACCTACAAATTGAGAGCCCAAATTTTGTTCCCGTGAGAATGGTTTTGGTAGTTTTATAACCATTAACTAAGCCTTTGGTTGGTACTAAGATTTTAAAAAAACTAGCATCGAAACTTTTTATTAGCCCAACAGTTATTAGTGTCCATCCAAGAACTTTTTGCAGAAATCAACATGAGAATCTCACACAATCGTACGTAAATGAGCTCGTGATAATACGTCCATGATTGACACATATCTTCCGTCGCAACTGGTCCCGGCAACAAAATAGTATTACATGGGATTCGTTTATTTTCTCTCCTAGTACCCGAGAATCATATAGCAGCAGGTCAGTTTCTTTGATTTAGTTATAAAAATTGGAGCTTGGCGTGGTTGTCTCTAAATAAAGTTGATGGCAACTCGGCAAGCATGCAAGAAGCCTAAGTCAATTTATTGGCAGCTAAAGGGTAAAGGGAAGGGAGTCGTAATATTGCACCACAAGCACAATTAACTTGTGTTGATAGCAATTGAATCAGAATTTCTTAGAAAAACTCTGAAGAATTTCATCCATACAAAGCCTAAATTGCTTTGATATATAGGTTCATGCCTTGATCTAATGATTTTCTTTGCATCATTCGTTTCTTTCCAAAGATCTTTGTTTCTCTTTGTAATTTCTAACAACAAAAATATGTCTTTGTTTTCCTTTTCAAGTTTCTCTTTTGCCACTTCACAATGTTTTCAAGGAATCATTACAAACGATACGGAAAAGCTAATGAGAAATAAAGAAACAAATAAAGCACTAGCATCTATGGCGGAAAAAAAACAAATATATTTAGATCGATCAGGAAAAGCAAAGCTATGATGGGCTTGTCTGATTCTTCATCTTTAATCAGTAAAAGGATACATAATTGCCTGCGACATGAAAGTGCCCGGATGAGAAAGGGTAGAGATATTAACAAAAAGTGAAATTTATTTGCCACCGCAGTAGATTTTATTTTATTTTATTATATTTTCCATCATTCGAAAAATAATAATGGCCATCACATGATCTCATGAGTTCTGATTAAAAAGACATGGGGACAATTATGGTCTGCTCCCTTTACATGTATTTGAATTTCTAAATTAAAGGAATTTCATACTACAAGTAGCTAAAGAAGGAAAATTTTGTTGGCAAACAAATGAAAAATCAGAAAAATTTAACAGTAGCCAAGTATAATTTGATCCCACAATTTTCTTTTCTTTTTTCCCTCATAAAGCACACTTTTCAAAATTAACATACTAAATAAAATCCGTGCAATGCATCAGCTGAGCTGACATTGTAGAAGAGACGCTTCTTGCTTTTTTTTTTTTTCTTTTTAATGCGTTAAATATTTAGTTTTAATAAAGGCAATATTTACAAGATTTCGATTTACCAACCCTTAGGAGAAATTTTCATTTGAGTTCAAGAAAGCTAAATGATATGTGAAAAAAATTTTGCATCTAAACATCATTTATGTTCTTTATTGCTTGACAAAGAAGTAAAGTTTAAAGATAACTTACACGAGAAAATTAAGTGGAATTTTTTTTTACTAGTTTATTTCTTTTCCTGTTGCGCATGCAAAATTAAGGATTCTGATTTCTTTCTTTTTTCTAGGGCAAGAATTCTAATTTCAAAAAGGCCCCCCAACAGAGAGAGAGAGAGAGAGAGAGAGAGAGAGAGAGAGAGAGAGAGAGAGAGAGAGAGAGAGAGAGAGAGAGAGAGAGAGAGAGACTATTCGTGTAAATATACGCTAGCAATCATGAATCATGTATTACCAAACATAAATAAACATCTGATTTAATTAACAACGTATAGCAAAATCATGTTAAATAATTAAACCATCATGCTTATAATATGATCTGCCACTAACTAAGAAAAACATAGGAAAACACTCAAACAGCTACTATTTTTTTTCTTGGCTTACATAATTAACACGGATGTTTCCTGCACAACTAATAATTATTTACAATCCAAACTCAAAAGTAATCGAAATGATGAGGAATTTGATATGGAGCGTCTCTATCTTTCTTGCTTAACTTTGGTAACATAACTCTACTCCTAATCTTGTAAAGATCACTAGGGACCTCAGGTGGCCTAACAGACCTAATCAAAGCCCAATTCACACCATTAAAGAACTCATGCCTCTTAATTTCAACAGAACCCTTTGAACTTCCAATCCTCTTCTTGGGATTCTTCACTAATAACCTGCTAATAAGATCTTGAACTTTCAATAATTCCTCGTACTCTCTGGTAGTGCTCACACTAATTCTTGGAAAAGTCAATGGCTGCTTTAAAATGTTAATGAGAGTTTTCTCGTTATTCTCACCTTTGAATGGTGTTTTTCCGTACAATAGTTCGTACAAGAACACCCCAAAAGTCCACCAATCCACTGCACTTCCATGGCCTTGCCCTGATATCACCTCCGGGGCCAAGTACTCATGGGTCCCGACAAAGGACTTGGACCGAGCGTTGATGGGTTCGGCCACTAATTCGGGATTGTATTCTTGTATATATGTGAAGTTGGTCTCTTGTTGTTGCTGCAATTGGATGGCGGTAACAGTAGGACAGCCTTTCTTGTTGGAAGTTTTGAAACATGAAAGCACTGGCTGTATGGGCATAGCACAAGTTGGAGTTGAGCACTTGGTAGAAGTATTTTTATTACTAGCTTGATCAGCTGGACAAGCTCTAGCAGACCTTATAACCTTTGGGACAACGTCAGATTTAAGAGAGAGATCGAAATCCGAAAGCATGATGTGTCCATCTTCCCTTACTAGCACATTTTCTGGCTTAAGATCTCTATAAACTATCCCCATCATGTGAAGATACTCTAATGCCAAGAGCGTTTCCGCAGCGTAAAACCTGAAATTTCACGTACAAAATTTATTAGAACGTAGCATAATTTCTGATAAGTTATGCAAACAGTTCATCAATATTAACAGTCAGGACTCAGCAATAATTCTTTGACACAGAGCAATAACGCAATATATAATTATAAATCACATTATTGGGGCACGTACAAGTTACAAGATGCCGTATTAAGATATACTACCTTGATATCTGATGTAGTTACAAACTAAAAAATCACTTGACCTTGATAATGAAAGAATTACATAAATCGGAATTAAAGAATTTGATAGTACCAAAAAAAAAAAAAAAAAAAAAAGATTCACTAACTTGGCAGATGAAATGCTGAAGCGCTTTCCGGGTTGGCGTTGCCGGGAAGCATGCAAATCTCCGCCGGGACAAAACTCCATAATCAAGCAAGAATAATGAGAAGCATCAAAGTCAGCGTACAACGTTGGCAAAAAAGGATGGTCTAGCATGCCCAAAATCTCTTTCTCCATTTCAGCTCTTTGCAACTTCTTCCTTATGACAAGAGCTTCTTTATCCACCACTTTCATAGCATAAAAGCACGGTTGTAGCCCAACAACCGGGTTCCTAATCTGGCAAAGATACACATTTCCGATATCTCCGCTGCCTAGCCGGCGGAGTAGCCGAAAATGGTCGAGCCCCACTTGGCCTTTCTCACATCTTAGCCGCTTCATGGCTTCCCAGGCGGCATGGTTGGCTTTGTGTGGCTTGTGACAGTTTGAAAAACACGAGTCACTAGAGGAACAAACTGAGATAGAGCTCCGGCGGCTGCCGAAGCTGAGGTTGCTCATCCAGCTCCGGCTGGATTCCGGCACCGTTATCGACGAGCAACTGCTGTCATAATCGGATTCATCTCGGGGTGTGATAGCCATGATGGTTGGTTGAGCATGTGTGTTTGAGGATTTTCTTGCTTTAGCAGGCTTTATGCAAAATATACTGTGACTTACTATATATACAGGCTTATGATGGGCACTAAGAAAGTTACAAAGTGCCACTTTTGGTAGTGGAAGAATTACAATGTATGGTTTTGTGTGTTTATTTAAGTGTTGTAAGAAAATTCTCAAATATCTAAAATGCAACTTTAGTCACATGATGTCTCGTTGTTTTGCACTTATAGGTACTTAGGTTACTAATTAATTTTGTTCTTAAAGTTGTAATTAGGTACTAATTAGGTAGGTCTGATTTAGAAGTCATATAGATAAGCTGCCTTCTGGAGGAAGCAAGTAAACACATGCTTGAGAGACTTGGAAAAAGGGGGAAAAAAGATATCCCAGTAATCAGGGAAAGAGATCGAGGCGTTGATGAGATAATTCAAGAGGGACCTCAAATTCTACTGGAGTATAGTTCTCCTCTAGACTTGTAATTTTGTAGGAATATTTTACAAGGTTTTCCTTAATGCATGCATATCTCTAGACTTGTAAATTCAATTAACTGGCAAAAGGGTCCCTTGCTCTTCGGATGTTGCTTGGAATAACAAAGGGCCTCCCTTTTAGGGTGGAAGTACCTAGAAGAAATACAACAGTTTAACGAGTTTAGGAACAAGTTTCCTTGTCCCAATCCCTTATTATACACTCAAAAAACAAAAAAGAAATCGACTCCTTCTTCTTCCATTTCTTACTACCTTCTAATTTCTTCTTTGTACCCAAAAAAAAAAAAATTGAGAGGACTCTCTTAAATAATTATACTACTAGAGAGCCCTTAAATTTGATCTTAATTTTATGCTTGCCAATCTACAACATGATTGCAGCAGGTTAACAAAACCCGCAATATGATTGATGTAAAGTAATACTCCTAGCTTCTTTCCTTCCTTTATCTGTGAAACTCGTAGTGCTAATTTTCATGATGACGTTCCGTCAGTATAAACGCAAAAGTATAGGCTTTTTCAACAGTTGATGGTCAAAAAAGCCCGTATGGTTGATTGTGGGAAAATGAAGGGGTATGGTCCTGCTTCCAATGCTAGAATTCTATGAAAGTTGGGGACCTTTGGATAAATAAAAATGAAAAGATTTAGCTGCAATTATAATTTCATTACAAAAAATATATGTACAAAAAGCTGAAATGCACATGAAGCCCCCGTGATCCTTCATTGATTTCCACCTCAGATACGTATACCCTTTTGTATGCAATGCTGATTCTTGATGATGACATTTAATCTGTGATGAATGATGAAGGGGGGGATCAAAATTTCGTTGTCTTTATTGTTTAAACTTATCAGGCATGTGAATCCTTGTAGGTCACCGCGGACCATCCATGATCTATCAAACTGTCCTCAGAGTCAGAGAATTTTGTATCTCTTGCATATTCTGTTCCTATGCATAAATTGTTCAAAATCCGTTTTGACCAGACTACCTTTTTTTTTTTTTTTTGTGGGGGGGGGGGGGGGGGGGGGGCTAAGAAAACTACACGTTATTGTTTAAATTTTGATATAGACGATTTCCCTACCATCGGATTATTAATAACAAAAACTTGAAATCAAATTAATAATTTATTTATTTTGCTTTCTCAATCCCTGAAGGGGGATGATTGCTGCATGGTTGGGAATTGGGATGTTGTCACAAATGTACGCAGTCAAGGCTGACAGCGATTGCCATCCCTGTTTTTGTTGAAATTTTGGATGTTGGGTTAAAGTATATTCCCAATTTCAATAGGAATATTTTTTTGTTCAGCTGCATAAAAGAAATTAACATTTTTTTGGTCTTTTATGGTATTTTATCACGCGGGAGGTTGCTCTTACTACTTTCTTAATTTTATTTTTCTTTTAATTTTGGGTTTTTTTTGGGGGGGGGGGGGGGGGGGGAGGTTGGATTTGTCAATTTCTAAATCACGGATTACAGTATATGTAAGTAATACGTACTCAGCAAGTGAACAAAGAAATCAATTAGGCGGTTCACTATATTCAATGACATGGCAATTCCAACCAAATTTCAAGAGTATATTGCGCAGGCCCCGGACTGCGGGAATATGATATGATAATAGACCATAGACAACAATCCAAAAGATTTTCCTTGGTATCTTTCAAAGTTGCAAGGAAGGGAACAGGTTTTGTTGTATACTTGCTTTCATTTCTGCCTTTTGATCTGCAGATCTTATCAGCTTCACTTTTGGTTCCAATGCAGGCAAACAAACTTGACAGCAATTGTACCTTTGCAGAGTAACAAGTCTATTGAAGTACCCAAACCTCCATATCTCCTCCCATACATTCTTCTCCCCTTACTGTATATCATAATCTTGAAATCAATAAAGCACCAACCAACCATCTTCTTATTTTCTTTTTCACTTAATTTCCAAGCCAAGCTCAAAATAATTTCTTTGTTTTCCATATAAATCTTGCTTTAAAATTGAATTGGTTAATGACTAAATGCCAAAATCTGTCCGGGGATATAATACTCATCAAGGTTGTCAATAATATGCAAAAATGCTTTCACCATCATTGGACAACCTGCCAACCTCACAAAAAAGGCATAAAAATCGAAGAAGTTGGATTTATGTAATGTATGTTTGTATATGCAATATGTACACAAAAGTTTATGGTTTGAAAGGAGAAAAGAACTGAAAAACTGGTCTAAGGCTTTCAAAAGGTTGATAATTTGAATTTTATTTTTGAAACCCGAGATTGGTACACATTAATTACTTTCGAAAAATTATCAACTTCATTTCAACATAGGTAATGTTAGGTTCTATTTAGACACAAGGTAATATGACCCGCAATGGACCTTGCCAGAATTATAGTGGAATAGCCTACTTGATTTTTTTTTTTATTGGTCCTATAAAAAATAAAGAAGAAGATAGACAGAAAAAGAACAAGAAAAAGCATACATTTCAGTGAAAGTGGGAAAAAAAATGAAGGGCATGGATGCTCGTACTGAGGAACAGCATATCTATCTTTCTCGCATAAACACGAAACCATTGTCTGAGACATATCTTCATGGGCAGCTTCAAATCCGGGGGCTGCAACTCAACAATTTGTTCCATTGCTAATTATCAGTATATTAGGGAATGATCTTTGAGTAGTCATCTGTATGATGGCCTGCACATGAACTTATCAACAGTTTGAACTTTGAACTATCTTTTCCATGAAAAAGAATTAGAGACACAAGAAAGTTCAAAACATCACAAGACGGTGACTTCTTGAGCATGCTTAAACATGGAAACTTTTAGGATAAATTGTTAAGCAAATAACCTTTGAGGACCTGGCATTTGGTAACTGTCTTTCTAAAGTATTATCTCAAAGTTTGTTAATTCTGAAAAAGTTATTTCTATAAAACGAGTATTTGTGTTAAAAAAAGATAAATAATATTATCACTCTTCAAAAAAGTCTCAAGCACTTATTCTTTTCACCTAATGCTAAAGAGGAGGAGTGCCTAAAGTTTTTTGAAGAGTGTGCTAATATTATTTAAAAAAAAAAAGGGTTGAATTATCAACAAAAGGTTTCAAAAGATGGTTTCTTGACCCAATTGAAAGCAAGTTTGGGAAATCCAAATACTTTCTCGGATCCGAACCATGATAGAGATGGAATTCTAGCACTCCCAATGTCCACCCCTTGGACAACTAAGAAGAAGTGGGCCAACTGAGCTGACGACTGAATTGCACGGGCCCCGGATCCGTGGAAACTAGGGAACTAGCAGCTTCTTGTAACTTTCCCAAGCAGGCGTGACTGACGGGATAAAACAGAAGCATTGATTTTTTTTTTTCTACGAAGAAGACTTTTTATGAGTCTCTAGCCAAACCAAGATCAACTAATCACTGTCAGTAATCAAGGCTGTGCTGAACAAAGTTTGATCTCGAGGATACAAACCCCACATAGGGTCTTTGACGAAACTAAGAAGAACAATGTTTGTTAGACCAGGACTAAGAGAGTATTTTCCATGTTGGACTTGAACAAATCAGGGGACTCGAGAATGGAGAGACCCCGGGTTTTAAAAGGTTCGCGGTTGATGTCGACCCAAATCAACTTGGACAGAACTCGATCTAGATTGCAAAACAAGAGACCTGGCCATTGAGGCCAACACGGAAATTTTTGGTTTAAGAATATATCTAATACCGAACAAATTGTCATGTTTTCCTACTAAACCAGATCGTCCAATCACAAGTAAAAATTGAACAAAATTCCTGCATCAACTTGAATTAGAAAAACATGCTCCTTCATGTGGAGATATCTACAAGCAACCGCAAACATCTAGCCCCTTAGTTCTGGTTCACGAAAATGCTGGACGATGCGATTAAGTATTGCATTCTTTGCCACTTTATGGTCATGTTATACATCCACCAATTTAGTTCTTGCAAACACTAAAAGTTGTTTCAAGCTGTTCTTGCTCCATTTGAGTTCTCGATTTTAGTTTATATTAAGCTTAAAAATGCCTGGTTTTGAGAAGCAACAATTTTGAGTGCTTCTGGAAAAACCTTTATAGATATCAAAACTGGAAAAACAAATACATGTTTACAGATTTGCAAATAGCAACTCCTTCAAATTCAACTTTACAAACTTTGAGGCTAGCACACCCAAAAAAAAAAAAACTGTTTTGGTCTATTAGACTATAACCAATATGAATTACACATTGCTTTTACCTCATTAGGAAGAAGGAATACCTCTATTTACCAAATTCACAAACTCTGCCTGGTTTTTAAGAAATTCAGTTGACTTATGAATGGCACAAAACAAGAATATGGAGAAATTTGTTTCTATACGAATGTTTAACAGAGATGAATGTGTGATCAACAAAGACTTGACAGGAAAATGAGACATATCCATGAAGAAATATACGATTATTGATTACCAAAATGGGGTGTCATCGAGCTTCTATCTGAGATATAGTTACATCATTTGAAGGAGGGCGTTGTTGCATCTCCGGGGAAGTATCAACATTTGCTATACATAAAGTAGAAAAAGCAGGCTGTTTTGGTTTTGGAAGATTTGTTCTTTCGTTGTTCAGCATTGAAACAACATCAGACATGGTTGGTCTGTCCTTTGGATTTTCCTGAACGCAAAGAAGAGCCACCTGAATGCGAAAAATTACCTCATCCTCCAAACATGAGTCGAGCATTGTTTGATCTATCAAGTCCAGGCAATGACCCTCTTGCCACATCTCCCAAGCCTAGGCAAAAAAGTTAGAATTCATGCGATTTATAGCAAATACTACTAATTAGCAAGAACTCATTTGTTTTAGTCAACTAAGAGAAACAGAAAAAATCAAGATTTGATTAAGCTCCTTACATATCCTAGCAAGTTAAGCGATCGGTCTGATTGATAAAAAGTCGTGTTCTTCTTCGCTGTTATAATCTCTAGCATTAAGACTCCGAAGCTGAAAATGTCAGATTTCGTGGAGAAAAGGCCATGCACGGCATACTCTGGTGACATATAACCCCTGTTTCCAGTGTGATCAAGCAATGTTAACAGTTAATTGGGAATGTGCGCAGTTCAGGGGCACCACAATGATTGAGCAAATATACTTGTAATAAAAGAGGAAAGATAAACATGCTTGTGAAATGTAGTTAACAATCATATAAATTAGGAAAATCACAGAAGCTGAGAATAAGGTCTGATCACTCAATATGTGCCAACGACACTCTTTGTTTTAGCTTGACTAGTGTCGTAAAAAATTCTTGCCATGCCAAAATCTGATATTTTGGGGTTAAAATAGCTGTCCAACAATATGTTGCTGGTCTTTAGATCTCTATGGATAATTCTAAATCTAGAGTACTTGTGAAGATAAAGGAGACCTTGAGCAATTCCTTCAATAACGTGCAGACGTCTTCCCCAATCTAGCTGCAGTCGCCTTTTAGTATCTGCACTAATACATACAATCATAGTTACATCAAGAATTATGAAGATATATGACAAAGCTCGGGAAAAAGGAGAAGTTGAGCAGCTATACGAACCAAATAAGAAGGAATACAAGCTACCATTTGGCATGTACTCGTATATTAAAATATTTTCTTCTTGTTCAATGCAGTATCCCCGAAGCCTAATATAAGTTGAAGCTCTGATATAAGTTGAAGCTCGTTTTTGAATTCCTCTAGGCCTTGTCCAGACATTCTAGAAAGTCTTTTCACAGCAATTTCATGTCCAAGTAACTTGCCCTGCAATTATGATGATTGCTTGTTACTCTATTAGCACCAGAAGCTCCAAGGGCATAAAGCCCCAAAATTATTGAATAGAAATCAACTAAATGTTTTGGATCATTTTCCCATCATGGAAGAATATGTACCTTATATACAGGACCAAAACCACCCTCTCCAATTTTACTTGCGAAAGAAAAATTCTCAGTTGCAGTTACTATGCACGAAAAACTTAGCTGCGGCAATTCAGGATCTTTCCTCTTCCCAAGTTCAAGAATATTTTCATCATCACCATCGTTAATAGCAAATGCATTGCTGCCAAACTGATACAATAATAATGAGACACTTTCTCTTATGGCATCTTCTCTCCCTTTTATAACTGGTACATAAGTATAACAATGTAGGTGAATGTCATCTGTAAGTTATTGAATTTTTATTGGAAACAGAAAAAAAATGCAGATCTTAAATTAGTATGTGTACCTTCATGTTTAAACTTTCTCCGTCTCAGGTATAACCAAACTGAGGCAACAACTAGTACCATTACTGAAGACACTGGGAGTATGACAGAGAGAATCAACCTCCTCTTTCTTCTGGCTTCTAGGGGATCAGAAAAGATATTAATCACCACCAAATAACTTGAATCAAAAAACGAAACAGTACATTTTTAACTGCAGTATTTTCTGTCATCTAGTTTTCTACTGTTGATTGGTATATCTATGAACAAGAGCTTACTGGAGCTTTCAGAGACATCCCCTCTAACATGAATGATGCCATTGCCTTTACTGATGCCATAGATAAGATCCCGTTTACTTCCATAATAAAGCTCACATCCTGTTCCATCATCACGAAAAGAAGCATAAGCAGTACAAGAACAATTATTCCTGCACATGATTTCACAGTCACTAGGTCCCATACGAACTGATCCATATACTACCACTGAATTTGGCATGGAACCTTTTATCTCTGAGAATTCAACATTGTCCCCGCACATAGATGGGATTGGAATTACGCAACCCATGGAACCAACATTTTTGCCTCCACATAGAGTATGATTTATTGTAGCAATTCCCTTATCCAACATGGTGAACTCGTTGATTTCTCCAGTTGAGGTCAATACGAACCATAACATGTTATTTCCATTGTTATCGAATGTGAGATAAATCTCCTTGCTGGTTGATACAAATGTAAAATTGTAACTATTTGATGCACTTTGGAAAAAGAACCTGAAATTTTGGCCATCAAAGAAGCCAATTTGCCTGAACATTCCGTCTCTACGCCAAAGATCGAAAGCTTAACGGTTGTACCAATCCAGGCCTAAAGCAAAAGGACCATCAGTAGGAACAAGTGGACTTAACCATGACACAAGAAACTGTTTTCTGACATGATCAGTGTCTAAGTCAAATAAGCCTAGTTTCATGCCTGGCAAAAATGTATCAGAAGGGTGATCAAAACTCTGCCCAACTATGGTCCCTCCTTCAGTAATAACCAAATTTCCATTATAAAAAATCTTTGCACTTGTATTTCTACTGGTGGCAAGGTTTCCATAACTCACAATAATTGGTACTGTCCTTATATCAGTGATCACTAAGTTTCCATCATACCTTATTGCAAGCTCTCCAGAGTCATCTAAAACCGGATTTTCACTGTTTCCTACCCAAACAGCCTTCTTGTACTTGTCTTTCTTGAACCAAATTCCCAAGTAGTGGTTGCTTGAAGGACCATCCCACTTGCAGCGGTTAAGGTTTCATTGTTTCTCAAATTTTCCCCTGCTCTAAGGGTGTCTCATGCAGCAGAAAATCCAAAAAGGTTAAAAGATAACATTACACAGGAGACAACTGGATAAAAGCATCTAATTGCTTTCATCTTATGCTGTAAGATTCAAAAGTCTGAAGTCTGAGAATAGAAACAGCCGACAGAGCTATATTGCACAGATGGAAACTAGTAAGGGTTCACGACAGAAGATGGAGACAATAACGAGATTCAAGCGTTTGATGGAGAGAATAATAGAGAGTCAACTTTTTTAAAGTCATATTCAGGGGTAAAAATCACATGTTAAGACTTCAAATTGGTGAAAATCGCATGTTAACGCTTGAGAACTGGTGTTAATGGAGCTTGCAGCTCTAGAAAATAGGTCAAAAGAATTTGTCTTGCATTAGCCACTGACATTTTTTTTTTTTTAGAATTAAAGTTTTATGACTTGACTTTAAAGGTAGGTAGGGTTCGAATGCCACAAAGATCAAAATTTTTATTTTTTATGTAACAGTGTAAATTTATAATTTTTTTTAATGTCAAAAGATAATGCTGCAGTTATTTATTAATTATTACAGCGTCGAGAAAACAAGTCAAATTCTTGGCTCTGACTCTGCTTCTGCCTCAGCCCACAATTGATTAGAAAGGAACAATTTTTTGATTAGAAAATTCCGGAGTCTAAAGTTCCTAGCTTTAAATGATCTATTTGTTGACTAACGTGAAATGGAAGTTCTTAAATCTTCTAAATTACGCCAATGGAGATTTGATCTCTTCAACCAATTACATTGTCAAGTCTAATTGCAAGGAGAAGACCTTTTGCAAGAATGCATTTATGGTATTCAAAAAATCTTAAATGCCACTATTTTAGCTTCAGCTGCTTAGAATTTTATAACTGAAGGCCAAGCTGGGGCATCACCATATTGTGATTTGAGCCAAAAAGTCCACGATAGTTGATTTGTGGGAAAGAGTTCGGTGGCGCACAATACTTCAACTAAATAATTTATTAGATTAAATATAAAACTGTTAACCCCAGCAGCAAAGATGTTTCAATGCAAAAGAGAACAGGTGATGATGCCATTTGCCAACTGAGAAAATTGGCCACTCTCTCTCTCTCTCTCTCTCTCTCTCTCTCAGTTCCAAGTAACAGAGAAAATTGGACATATTCTTTACTATAACAAGTAATATTTATATCGGCCCAACTCTCTCTTGTCGGTGATCCCGGTATTACCGTATTAGTGCTTTTGGAAAGAAAATTGAGTAAAGGACGACAGATACCAGGATGATCACTTGAAATGAGCTCTATTTAGCTCATGACTCAAAAGACAGTTTAGGACTGCTGATTTGCATGTTTACTCCAAATTCCACACATTTTTCACATTTAGAATCGGGTACTTGAAATTTGCCATCACCTAGTTAATGGAAAAGGATGTTACAAAATTCACGCCATATGGTCTGCGAACATATTGCAACGAGCTTAATTGGAAAAACACATAACTGGTGCCGAGTACTCAACGACCCTGGACGTCCGAAAGTGTGACATTGTTTATAGAACAAGGCTGAGGATTTTCAGAACACTCTTCATTATGCAGACTAACAATGGCAGAGAAGGCAAGTTGCTTTGGAGGAGGCAGAGCAGTTGATTCACTCATAAGCATAGAGACAACATCTAGCATGGTTGGTCGATCTGCTGCATTTTCTTGCACACACAACAGACCAATATGGACATATCGCAAACCTAAGCCGAAGCTAAATGTTTCAGCTATGGTTGGATCTGCAAAATCTGAAACTCTTCCTTCTTTCCATAAATCCCATGCCTGAGATGGTTCCATTCACGAGAATGTCACACAGGATCATTCATCAATTAACAAATCAGAACATAGAAATAAAAAATCATACAAGTGGAAAATTTGACATTGGTACTTACATATCCCAGTAAGTTCAGTTCACGATCTGGATGGTAGAAACTAGTGTTCTTCTTCCCACTAATGATCTCGAGGACCATCACGCCAAAGCTGAAGACATCAGACTTCTCAGAGAAAAGACCATCCATAGCATATTCAGGAGACATATAACCACTATTTCAGCAGAAAATGATTAGTAAAATAGTTATTTGCACACAAGAACAATGCAAAACACATGCTTTCAGGATTAATCATCAACTTACTATGTCCCAACAATTGTTTTTGTGTTTGCTCGAGTATCATGATCTTGGAAGATTCTTGCAGTTCCAAAATCAGAAATTTTTGGATTCATCTCGTTATCCAATAAAATGTTGCTCGTTTTCAAATCTCTATGGATGATTTTGAGCCTAGAATATTTGTGGAGGTATAAGAGCCCTTGAGCAATTCCTTCAATGATGTTGACCCGAGTTCTCGAATCTAGAAAGACTTGTTTAGTTGCATCTGCAATACAACAGTGAGTACTCAAGAATACGGTTGAATGAAAAGATATTTTGACAAAGATAATTGAATCAACCAACCAAAAAGGATTGAATCCAAGCTTTTATTTGGCAGGTATTCATATACCAATAACCTCTCTTCTCCTTGATTGCAATAACCCAAAAGCCTTACAAGGTTCCTATGTTGCAGCTTTGAGATCAGTATGACTTCATTCTTGAATTGCTCTATTCCATGTCCGGATATTCTAAGAAGTCTTTTCACTGCAATTTCTTGCCCATTGAACAACTTTCCCTGAATGAACAGTTAGAATTCTCATTTTCTAAATAAAAAATGCTCAAAATAAAATGCACTGGTTGAAGTGAATTTGGTTCTGGATTAGTACTATGTTGATCAACCTCTATAGTAAATTTCTTAATTGCATACTGAAAGCACCAGAAAAATATACAGCGATGCATGCAACTGAACAAGAATCTTGGCACATATGGGTTTACCTTGTAGACAGGCCCAAAACCCCCTTGACCAAGCTTTTTTGCATCAGAAAAATCATCTGTGGCAATTTTGATGCTTGAAAGAGTAAAAAAAGGCAAGTCATCATCCCCTTTCTCGCTCAGTCCTAGCCTTTCAGTGCCTGGGATTTTATCTTTCACTAGTTCAAAACCTCAAATTAAAAAGTTAAACTACCAAAAACTGTTTCTTTGCCAAAATGTAAAAGTGGGACCAAAATTTAAGTGTAATTAACACCATAGATAAATACCAAAGACAAGGGAATGTCAATGAAATAATGTACCTCTCAAGCTACTGATCCTCTTTTGCCTCTGGCGACATAGGCAAATCAGAACGGAAGCCAAAAATAAAGGTACTGCAAGACCAACACCTAATTTCCACTTCCAGGATTGCATGGGAGCTTTTTCTTAAAGATGTTAAACCAGGAGTCAATGTATTGAGCAACTTTTTGGTTTAATAGCTAATAGAATGTAGAGTATGGAAAGGGAATTCGTAAAAAATGTTGAAGCATTAGTACTACTAGAATAGAAAAAGTACTTGAAAACTAGAGAGATAAGCAAATCAATATCCAAGACTGCTATCATGACGTAAACCTGAGAATTTAAATTTTGTCCTCCCCTTTAACCAAAGAAATTCCTAAATGCAGATGATGATGGTGAGAAAACAGAGAGTTTAGTTGTGTAGTAAAACCTTATATACATCTATATAACAAATGCCTAAGTAATTTGAACATGTATAATTAGGTTTCAGTAAGATTAATGGTACAACAAGTGATAACATTAACATTCCTTTTAGTGGTAAACAATATAGTTTTGTCAAGATAAGTAATGCTACGGTCATAATTATTCACCAGTCCTGTTAATAAATATACACTAGTTCACGTATTTCCTATGTTTCTGAAATAACCATGTTAAAATTTGGAGTATATTTTTTCTAGAACATAAAATTAGAATATTGGATTACAAGCTCAGAAAATATAGAAGAGTAATCCACACATCTAGTTGGTGATACTATGGAATACATATCAGCTCAAACTGCTGGAAGAGTTCTTAAACAAAATTAGTAGTAAGTAACAGTAGTTATTACCTAAACGTAGGTAAATTGTATCCCCTTTCTCTCCAAAAGTATATCTGTAATTTTCACTTATGGCAAATTTGCAGCCCGTCCCATCCGAGTATCCTGAAGTATAACCATCACAAGAACATCTGTTCCTGCATATAGCTTTGCAGTCACTGAGCACCAAGCTTGAATTGGACACAATATCCCACTTGTTAATAGTTCCACTGGTCTTATTAAAATTATTTCTTCCTCCACAAACGGAAGGTTGAGTTATACACCCCATATCATTTCCATAGAACCCAATTGCCTCTCCCTCACTAATGTCACAAACTGCCGCGAATCCCCATTCGCCACTATAATTCATAGGAATTAATTCAATAACCCCATTGGCTTCTAATCGGATTACAGTATAATTACCGTGGCTGAAGTTCCAAGTAAAGTAGCTCTCGTTCTCATTAGAGAAGTGACTGAAATGGACATCAAATTTATCAATTAATCTAAGTCGTCCAAGGAAGCTAAAATTCTTGCCAGCCCATTCACCACTGCGCCAATAAGGCACCCCTCTTCGCAGAGCCACAAGCTCAGTAGCATTACTATTTGTAGCAGTAGAACTGATTGTATTGGTGGGTTCAATTGTCGGACGGCCTAACTCCAAAGTAAAAGCCCCAGGAGAAGGGTTGTCTTCGCTCGTCCAAGAAGTTAGAAGGCTTTTTCTCCCGTGCAACAACCCAATTTTCATGCCCGGCAGCCATGTATTACTAGGGTAGTCGAAACTCTGCCAAAGAGTACGACCGTCGGGTGCTGTCAGAACCAAATTTGCATTATCGAGTAGAGTTGCTGTAGTATTATGGACCATGGCAGGTTGGCCAGTATTTACAACTAGTAGTTTCATACCTAACCAAAGATTTAGCTGCCCATCTGAATCCATGTTCAATTTTGGTTGGAGACTTGCCACCGACACGTCTGGGTAGGTAACCCAGAGCGTGTATGGCGGATGCATAAACACGCACTCAATGGCTAAATACCAGCTTTGCGGAGACCACGGTCGCTGGATGAACCGCAACCTGAAATATTTGTTGTCGGACTCCAAGTAATCGGAATCGTATATTCCCTCACCTGCCTTTAGTGTATTTTTACCTTGTGAAAGATTGGCTGGGACTAGGATAATCAGAAGATGAAGAATAAAGCATGTTGTTATAGGTAACGCGCGACAATGGCGTAATCTCATCAGACTGATGATCATTATTTTTGCTTTTGAAAAATGTCATAGAAAGAATGATCGGCTCATGGTCCTCGAAATATAATGCAAGTTGAAGAAACCAAGAAACTTCGAGGAGTCACTGATGAGGCAAAATATTACGCGGTCCATTTAGAATTAATAATTTATTTAGAATTAATAATTTATTGATAAGTAATGATAACGAACGAGGCCTTCTACTAGTCAACGCGTTCTACCCCTCTACTATATCTATATGTAAAAGACTGTCAATGGGACCGGGCTAGTCGAAGCTCGGCTCGTTCGGCTCAAAAGAAAAAGCTCGTGAGCTTAATTTGAATTGGGTTGAGTTGAGTTTAAGTCTAAAAATCAAGCTCAAACTAAATGTGAGTTAAGTTTGGACTTTACAAGGCTCAAGCTCGATTAGACCCATTTAAGGTCTAATTGTATATAATATATATAAAATAATATGTGTACATTGTAGTTAAATACTAGTGAAAAATACACATCCTATGTGTGTACAAATAAAATAAAGATTCATAAGAAAAATAATGAGTAATTATTCAAAAGTTTTTATTAGGTTGTGTAACTTGTTTTTTTTTTTTTTTTTTTTGAGTTGTTCAAAAAAAAAAAAAAAAGACAAAGAAGCTATTGGCAGTTATTGGAGTTTCTATATAATGTATATAAAATAATATGTATAATTTACAATCAAACATTACTAGAAAATACACAATCTAAGTGTGCGCAAATTGAAAAAAAAATTTACAAGAAAAAATAGTTATTCAAAGTTTTTTTATTAGGTTGCACAATGTGTGTGTGTGTGTGTTTTGTTTTTAAAATTTTTGAAACCAAAACAAGAGTTGTTGATAATTATTGGAGGTTTTCACTAATTAACTTTTTAGTGGGAGAGTAAATAAGGAAAAACAAAAAATAACAAAAACTGTTTACACTGTAAATTTACTCTTTTTTTGTTTGTAGTAAGATAAGATATCATAACTTAAAACATTAATAATTTATATATAAATTTTCTAACAATTCATAGTTATTAAATACTATATTATATATATAATTATGTATTTAGCAACGAGCTTGGGCTAAGCCCGATTTAATCCCCAAGCTCACAAAAATTGTGAGTTGAGTTTTGAGCCTTTTATCTTGAGCCCGATCTCAAAAGCTCGAAACCTGAAAACCCTAATTATTTTGTGGGTCGAGTTTGAGCTTACCAAAGCCTAATTGACAACCGTATATGTGATTGGTTTCAATCTATCACGTAATCTAATGTGCACGTGGCACGCATCTAATACTTGCGCCTTGTGATGGTAGTCGTGAATTGATGATACAAGCAAAGTTATGCTCAATGCTCATTACAATCTTAAAACGGACAACGTTGATTCTTAGAATGAATGCGATTCCAGAACGCCAAGCTGGAGTCAAGGTGCAAAATCTTTTGTTTATTTGGGGAACAGATCCCTATTAAAGAACTGAATTGATGTCCATTTGTATTACTTATTAAAATACTAGCACTGTATTTGGTCAAAGTTGCAAACTGTAAAATAATTTTTTATGTGGTTTATGAAAGCTTGTAGCTCTTACAATTTAGAAGTTTTCTGTTTGTTTCATTTATTTGAAGGGACAAATTGCTAGAGTCTAGTGTGTAAATGAGCATAGGGCGGTTGAAAATCCAGTCACACGAAATCTTCTCCGTATTGAGACATTCAAAAGACAAGTTGATCTTTAAGTGTAAGTAGGAGGCTGTACTCAGTTTGTAAGTGCGGCTCAAAAGCTCAATCAAGTTTAAGAGCTAAAGCGCCAAAGATAGAGCGGAAAATTTAGTGCTCCGCATAGAAAGCTTAGAGCTCACGTTGAGAGACAAGGTCACCGATTGATGAACTACAACAGTTCGCAAGACCACTAAGTGTAGTCACAATTGGAATACTCTGAAGGAGATGAATTGAGGTTGAGGTCAGTCTCAGAGAACATCCGTTGGGATCGGCCAAAGAAGAAAATCTTCGAGGACAGAGACAAGAATGCCGACCCTGAATTCAGCTCTCTAATGCATGCCAAAATTAGTAGTCAAAGACACTTAATTTAGAGAGAGAGAGAGAGGGAGAGATTAGTTACTCGTCGCCTAAAGCAGAGATAATAGGATAATGATAGATGATAGAAGACCCCAAATCTCGTTAAATTGACCATAATATCTTTTGGTTAAATGAAGTTTATGTCCTGTACTTCAAAACTAACTGTGGACTAATTCTTGTATCCTCGCCAGTCCTTTTCTAACCAGTTGATCCAAAAGATGGACCCAGTTCAATCAATTAGTATAAAAACATTAGAGATGCGGATCAGCGCAGTGGATGTGTGGTATTAATCACTCATGCGATTTTTAGCATTATTAACGTGAATTCTGTAGGTAGCACTTGATCTCTTTCAGATCAATTGCAAAAAGATGAATGAAAAGTCTCTTTTTTGTTCGAGATGATAAAAGTACATGTTCATATTTCATTCATGCAGAGACGGGTAAAAATGTTATATCAGTTATTTCAAAAGTTATCTGGACTGACATCATGGCAAGGAAACAACTTTAATTGAACCGATCCAAAGTTATTACTGGCTTGCATAGGTGCAAAGCAAAGCATAAGAATCAGGATAATTGCTCAAATCTTTCAACCGACAACAAACATGTGTACTGCCTAATAAAGCAGAATCGTCCTCGTGCACTCCTGGGAAAATTTTTTATCAAAGTGAGACTTGATGGTCAGAAAATTCGGGAATGGTGCCAATTTGGTCGAAGATATTCCCACATAATAATATTCTAATTTATTGCAACTTTAACAGAAACAGTGTAACATTGTCAATTATAATGATTCTTCTCACCATATCAGTATGGTGGACTATGGTGCATCATCCTCAAGTGTGGTAGTCATAGTTATTAAACCCAATTTAATCTGGAGGTTCAACTGAACGGCTTGTTAGACCGGCCAATGAGCCGGATTGGATATGTTATTGGATTGTTTGTGCACCAAATTTAAAACTCTCGATTGATCTGCCGGTTAAACTAACCAAACTAGAAAATGTGGCGGATTTAGTAAAATTTGGTATATCCAACCCGGCTCGATGGTTCAACCATTCAAATTGGTGAACTCGCCATTGGGCTGGCTAGATTTGTCATTGGATGGTTTGTGCACCAAACGTGGACAAATCTAGTTGACCCGGTTGGACCAACAAAATCAAAAACCTGGTCGAATGTCTGGTAAAATCTGAAGGGTATCCGGCTTGATGATTCAACTGTTCATACTGGTGAGTTGGTTATTGAATCGAGCTAGTTTTGTTATTGAATAACGGGTTAACTCCAAAAACTCTCCCTGACATTTGATCAAAGTTGTAATTTATTCTCTAACTTTTAATTTTTACACTTTGTCCCCCATTTTAGTCCACATCATCAATTTAATATTTAAAATATTTTGAATTAACAAAAATGCCACATTGTAAATAATTTTTCAAGTTACAAATTCTTTTCCACTTTTATCTTTGGAACTTTATAGTTGAAAAAGAAAGAAATTGTCCAAAAATTTTTAAAAACTTATCGCCCCTGAATTTGTTGGATAGGCCTTAAATTCTTATCATACACTATAAGCTTGCCAAAAACTTGTGTTTGATAAATACTACATAAATTTTGAAAGTCCAATTATTTAATAACTTTTTCCCAAAAAATACAAGTAGTGAAGTGAAAAATAGATTTTTTTCTTTATATTTTTTAGAAAAAAGGTCTTGATATTTTTAGTGTAAGGATCTTAACTTTTATGACTAGTTTTAGGAATTTTGGACAAAAAACGAAAAGAAAAAAAAACTTCAAAAAATGTGTTGTTTAGGAGTTTAGAAAAAAATGAATTTTAATACACACACACACACACATATATATATACATACTTCCATTTTATAGTCATTGATGGAAAGTATTAATAATTTGAAAAAAAATTATTAAAGAGGTGGCATTCTTGTCAATTCATAATATTTTAAATGTTAAGTTGGTGAGTTGGATTGAGATTGGGAATAAAGTGAGAGAAATTAAAGATTAGGGAGTAAAGTATAAATTTGACCAAACGTTAAGAAGATTTTTTGAGATTAGCCCTTGAATAAATTGTGTACTAAACTTGGACAGACCTAGTTGACCTACCAGTTGGACCGACAAAACCAAAAACCCAGTCGAGTTTTTGATAAAATCGAATGGGTTTTTGGATTTTAACCATGATATTTAATTCAACATTTGGCCTTCGAAATTAAAAATAATATCATCTCATGAAAATTATAAAAATTTTAAAAAATTATTGAAATATATATTTAACATTAAAAATTATTGTATTACTAAAGTAAAATAGTTCTTTTGTCTTCCATAATAAATTATATATTTGTACAGTATTTAAAATAAAATTAAATCCTTGATCGAAAATTAAATTTGATATAAGAATTACATGTCATTCAATTAATTTCATCAAACAGGAAAAAAAAAATAAAAGACTAAAAAGATGGGTAATACATGAAGGATCCATCAAAATACTAGATGTCTTCATAGGAATTTGATGTGCTAGGTCACTAATAACACGTGAACCAACCATGCAACCAATAAATTCATTAGGAATGCAATGGCTGAGATGCAGACGTATTCTGTCCCCAGTGCAAATCAATTGAACTTTTTTGTGATGGAATTTACATTAATTGAACTAAACTTTAAAAATTATACAGCGTGCTTAAATGCAAGTCCGGCTACATTGGATAGATTCTCTTATTCTAATATGCCACCGTCCACCGAGTGAGTATTGCGTGCCAGTTGGTGTACTAGAACTAATTATACATAGCTAAATAATATAAAGTATGACCCACTATCACCAAATAACAATAAATTATTAATTTTAGTACAATATATGACAATGCACGTGGTGCATTTTATACTTTTCCACCATCCACCATCTCTCGTGAAACTATAATCTGCACAATATTCTCACGGTGTGGACAGTGGGATTGTTGAGGATCTGTTCCGGGATTTTGTATGCATAAAACAAGTGGCTCTGAGATTTGATAGCACTAAATTAATCATCTTATATTAAAAACTTTTGTACAAAAACAATAACCTGAAAAGAAAGGGTTAAAGAATTTTTAATCTCCTTACATAGAATTGACATTAATTATATTCTTTTCATTCGATTCACAAAGTAAATGGTTGAGGCTATTGTTGCATCTTCTTTATCTTAAAGTCTACTTGCAAATTCTGATAATAGTGTCTGAAAAATAGAATACCATAAGAGAGAAGCGATTGCATTCCTAATTAAATAAGCTTAGTTTGAACACTATACGGCTTTCATGCTTAGTTTAATTCCTTCTCTTTAAACAAACTGTGTTTTGACCTGGATTCAATATTAGTCGAGTGGTGCTTAAACGAACTTTTACCTAGTTGAACTCAAATCGAGCTTAAGTAAATTGATTTATATGCGTTTCGAATTCTATACTTATGGAGTGAGTTTAAACGGAGCTTGAAAGTTTTTTCTCTAAAGTAATCTTAGCCTAAAAGGTCAACAAGTATTAAACTTTGTCCAAGTCAAATTTAATTAATTAACAAACTAATGTCCAACGAGCTTTGATCGAAGTCGAATTTTCTTCAAGTATGGAGTGCTTTCGTTAGTCTATACTCTTCCCTCTACGAACAGAAATAAAATATATCATCAAAAAATTGGACAGAATATCTGATATACTTTTGCCTTTTGATTACCTTTTACAATAAGGATACGAAGCATAAACTAAAAACCAAAAAAATAATGAAGAATAAAAACAAAAAGATCTCCCGGCCAGATAGATAATCGCAGTCCTGTAAATATGCAACCACCTGAATCCCCCACTTGGTCATCAATCACCAGTCCTCCCCTCTTACTCCTACCACTTGTGTGTGTATATATGTAATATATCACACGAAGACTCAGAACAGACCCCTCGTAACAGAAGAAGTTATATATGTCATCGTGTCGTATACATCTCGTAACATATATGTATCTGTTATGATTTTCACTTGGTTTTTCCCTCCACTTTTTCTAACTATAATAACCGACCGCCATGAAGGACCCATCATCTTTTCCCCGTCGCAGTAAAAGGTCTAAACTCAAGCTTCTTGTCAGCTTCAATGGCACATTCTGCCGCCGTCCTCCATCGAAAACGTTTCGGTATGTTGGAGGCGAGACACGTTTTATTTCCGTGGACCGTAACATTCTCTTCTCAAAACTCAAGTCCAAAATCACCGACCTTATTCGGCCCAGCGACGGCGACCTAACACGGTTCTCTCTCAAGTATCACGTTTCGCAGTCTTCTTCTTCTGGCGGAGGAGTTGTTGACAGAGACGAAGATCCGCAGCCGATTCTGATTTCGTTGGAGTCTGACGGCGACGTTCGGAGCATGGTTGCAGAGTTTGAGATGGTGGAATTGAGAAGTCAGTCTCTGGCCAGGCTTTGGGTCTTTGTTTGTGATAATAGTAGTAATGATAATGGGTTTGTTAATAAGCATGCGTTGTTGAGCCAGGAGGGTGATGGGTTTTGCGAGGGAAAAAAAGGGTTTGCGAAAAACATGTCACACCATTTGGGAAGAACTAATAGAAGTATTGCTACTAATACTACTACTGGTAAGAAATTTAATGATGATTATTCTTTGAGAAAAATGGTGTTGAGACAGCAGTTGTTGTCCAAGAAATTAGATGAAATTAGTAGCTTTTGCGGTGTTGTTGAACAGGTTGAGATGGAATTGAATAGTGAGAATCAGGACTGTGAGGCTCCATCTGTGGAGTCATCATGCCCTGAACTTGACAGTCCTTCGAGTTTTGCGTCAAAAGATGTGAATTTTGGTGGTGATTTGTGTATGAAAGTGACGGATTACGACAAGTATGTGAATGCTCATAAGAAGGTTGGGAAAGAATTGCCAGGTATCGAGTGGGATTCCCGTCTATTAATTCCAAAGGATGGGAATTTAGGCCCTCGATTGGATGTTTCTAAGGGTGGTTTCTCGGGGCAGACTTGTACGGTTTTTCTGAATGGAAGGGGTGATCCTGTTGAAGGTGATGTGGCTTATGATGGTGCATGTATTGCGGCAAATCACAATTTTTCTTCACCCATTGATGCTATTCTGAGTTCATTACCAAATACAAGGGCGGTGGACACTCAGATTGATCTCTTAACTGGTGCAGGTAGTGAGAAAATTGACATCGAGTGTCAAGCATTCGATGTGAACGACCTTGATATGAAGGGAATAAATGCTGAAGCTCCTTTTCATATCAACCAAGGAGTGCACTTATGGAACCAGAAGGAAGTTATTATCTCAGGTTCTGGTTCTCCTTATAATCTGAGTTGCAGCACCGGAACAGAGTTGAGCTGCAATAGTAGACTTTTGGATACAGAATCTGGTCGCGGATCCAACAATTATTGCAGTTGTGCTCACACTCTGGATGGTCATACTGCATCTGCTGTGGGTCTCTCACTGCATAATTTCTCCTTAGCATTATCCGGAAAGTTGCAGCTGCCTTCTTCTTCTTCTACTAAAGTTGACAAATCCGAGAGTTTACTGAAGCTACAGTCAAAAGATTTGGACCTTTTTGGTGCAGAGCACCTTTACTCGGGCCCTATTGTAGAAAAATCTAGTGATACTGCTTCCCATTCTTCTCCAGACGATGTTGAAAGAAGAGGAAATAATGATAATGGAACACGAGAAAACCAGCAGAACTTCGACACAAATTTAAGCATTGTGGAGATGGTACTAATTTGAGGCATGCTCTAAATGAAGTCCACTTCCAATCCATAGTCATTAACATTTAACAACTTTTTGCAGGATGAGAACAAAAGGACAAATAAATGCTCAAATATTGATGATGATTTCCCAGTTGACATTGCTGCATTTTACTGTCATTTGGCTAGTAGAGAACTGCAGGTGAATGTGACATATGCATTATCAATTCTTTAAACTTCAAATTAACAAACAAAAAATTCATTGACAGGGCTGTGATATCATGCATGGCTTTGAGGATGTGTAATATGCGCCGTTACTTATTGAATTGAATATTTATGATTAATGCAGAACATAAAAAATTCTGACCTTGAATACATCAAAGAACTGGGTTCAGGAAATTTTGGAATAGTGTACTATGGGAAATGGAAGGGCTCTGATGTTGCTATTAAGAGAATAAAACCCAGCTGCTTTACTGACGGTGGAAAACAGGAGGACCGATTGGTAATCAATATGATCTTGCATATTCGACTGTCCGGGTCTGAAGCTCTCATGTAAACTTTGATGCATGCTTTTATTAATTATAAATCATGGAGGTTGGCTGGGTTTTGTCAGGAGATAGTCCGCATCCTATTTGAATTGTCTAATACAAGGAAAAACCTTTTACCGAACAATATCGATTGTGCTCAGTCCTTGCAGACCTGATACAACTTTTCTCCACCTCTGTTTCATTTTCTTTTGGTTTATCTTTAGAAGGTTCTGACCAAACAAATTTGATAGTTTCCTGATCAATTTTTTGTTTTCTACATATGTAACAGATAGCAGACTTCTGGAAGGAGGCCCATATTTTACGTCAGCTTCACCACCCTAATATTGTGGCATTGTATGGTGTAGTTACAGATGGTCCTGTAAGTAATTTGGCCACAGTGACAGAGTATATGGTTAATGGTTCTCT
This sequence comes from Mitragyna speciosa, assembly GCA_024721245.1. NCBI lineage: Eukaryota > Viridiplantae > Streptophyta > Magnoliopsida > Gentianales > Rubiaceae > Mitragyna > Mitragyna speciosa. The sequence continues at coordinate 25,892,159 of CM045556.1, read as the reverse complement.
TAAACAGGTTTTGCGCAGAAAAGATAGGTAGAGATTTTCTTTTCTAATCAAGTTCCATTTATTTATTATCATTTAATGCTCCAAAATTTTTCTTTTTATTACATAATGTTGCATTTCATGACACTGTAGACATGCAGAGCTGCATTCTGTTGCACTTTGTAGCTTTAGAATGCAAATATAAAGCTTGTCCAAATACAGAACATAATTTCCTGTTTCAGGACTTGATAGCTCTTTTACCCGGTAGTTTTGTGTAAATTTCACTTTTGAACTTGTCTCTCTGTGTTTCACCCACGTCCCTTTCCACCCTGATTACACAAGACACTTAGAGCGTGATTCTCATTGAAGCCTTTACATTTGAAACCTGCAGAACTATTGATCGTCGAAAAAGATTAATTATAGCAATGGATGCAGCATTTGGCATGGAATATTTGCATGAAAAGAACATTGTTCACTTTGATTTGAAGTCTCACAACTTTCTCATGAATACAAGGGATCCTCAACGACCAATCTGCAAGGTAAAATAGGGTTAATTGGAAAAGATGTCTTGCTTTCTTTTGTTACCTTTTGCTTATTGTGATCTATGATTCTTGACAATTTTTCTTCTTTTTTATTCGAAACTTTTCTTGGTTCCTTTCAGATTGGCGATCTTGGATTGTCAAAAATTAAACAGAGGACTCTCGTATCCGGCGGAGTACGAGGAACCATTCCCTGGATGGCTCCAGAACTTTTGAGTGGGAAGAATCTGGTGTCAGAGAAGGTGCAATATCTTTCTTAGTGAACATCACTTAATCTTATGCTATAGTTGCTTACATGTTGGTTTATTTGGGTTTAACAAAAGTTTGTAATATTTATTTCTAGGTTGATGTCTATTCATTTGCAATTGTTATGTGGGAACTCTTGAGTGGGGATGAGCCTTACGCAGATATGCAATCTGACGAAATAATTGGTACGTTAGTATGTTACTGTAAAAAAACTAGTTTCAGCACACATGAATATGCATCTCTTGATGGTCCATCTAAAGTTTTCATTAACCACATTCCACGTTATCCTCAGATGCTTAATATTGCTATTACTGATACTCATCAATTTTAGTATGAGAAGCTGGATGTCAGAAATATATGCTACAAACACCACCCCCAAAAACCAAAAATGAAAAAAAAAAAAAATGAAAGATGCAAGATGCAATCTCCTTAAATAGTTGTCTTTGAGTTTTCTTTCCCATTCAAATTTGAAATGAAAGTCGACGGTTTTAATGTTTACACATTAAGAGGTCTATCTTGTGGCCTGGTCACTTCCTCTGTCTTTCTATACTCCATTCGCAGCTGGTATAATTAGAGGCAACCTGCGACCTGAAATTCCAAGCTGGTGTGACCCTGCTTGGAGATCACTGATGGAGAGATGCTGGTCATCGGATCCAGATTCTAGGCCACCTTTCTCGGAGATTGCACAGGAGCTGCGGGCAATGGCTACTGCCATGAACATCAAATGACCAAAAACTCTGGTTGAGCTTCTAGCAAACCATATGACCTTTAAGTGTACATATTTCAGAAGGGAATAGAACAAGACATGCTGGGACGTGTTTACAAGCTGTCGTCCGCAGTCTTGCGTAGTCGGATATCAGCATAGTTCCTTTTATTTTGACCAAATCTGGTTAAGATTTCCTTCTTCTTCTTTTTTTCGAAATAACTGGCTTGGAATACGAATTAAGCATAGGCATGAATGCCTACTGAGGTTTCTTTTGGTACTTATATGCAAAAGACATGAAATGCCTTGAATTAGATTCGAATTTCTTGCAATCTACAACCATTGTCGGTCCAGCATCTGTTCATAAAAATGGTGTGTGAATCTGAAACATTTCTGGTTTCTATCTGAATTTTGCGGTGCAAGTAGTTTGTTCTTAGAATTCTCAAGGGTGGATAACAAACAACCTAAATTCCCACTTGGATGCTGTAGCTGAATGAATATCTAGTTCAAGATTTCTGCAATGCAGGCGGAGGAGTTCGTTAACCGTTACGTTGAAATAGCAACTTCCCCCCGGAAAAGAGTGCGGGGGTTAAATATTTGCTCAACTAAGGAGGACACACTGATGTTAGTCAAGTTTTGACTGGACTATCAACCGATCTCACATCCAGCCAGATCGAGATTTAATTTCAATCAGCAATCATATGATTCTTTTGAGTTACAAAAACCACCTTTGGTACCTTTTAACGTGTTTTTTTTACTTTCAAAAGTGGAGTAATTGTTTTTGGATTCAATTTGGTACTGATTAAACTTATTTTTGCTGATAATTTTTTCATGTAAATGAAATCATTTGCGATAAAAGTAGAAGTAAAGTTTTATTCAAACGAGTAGAATTTTATTTACTACGTTTCCTTCGAAACGAGTTGTTTTGTTCTTTGCCTTTCCCTCTAGTGTTGCAATTACTAAACGCTAAACACGGAGAGGACTCGATTAGAGTCCATGTTCGATGGATCGATTATAGACCGACTGACTTCGGTTTAGATCATTAGTGCCATTTTCTGAGTGTCAAACATTGGAGTTACTGATTACCATTTTAGTTTCTTGTATTCACACTTAAGTAGTTATCTGATTTATACCAATTGTGATACTTTTAAATACAAAATAGTTAATTCGGATTCGTAGTACGAGAAATGATGACGCTAATCCGAACTTAGGGACGGTGGAGCTTCCTGACCCCGGGCGAAATTTGCCATGTACGAAAGAATTCTTCACCTACGCACTGAAAAGGCGCGTGCAATGTCACAGAATTTTCGACGACAGGACAAGCGAAAATGGGGAAAAGAAAATTGACTACAATGGGTTTTCTACGGCGATGCTATAATTAATATTTTGATTCGTGTGATTCACTTTCCTCTGGTTCCAAGACTGGGAACAGCACCGGCAGCTCTTTATGTTTATTTGTAAATCAAAATTATCTTTTTTCTGTGACCCATAAATTCACATATTACTAACTCTTATTTTTCAATTTGTTTGTTATGTAAAAATTTATATAATCCAGCTGCAATAATTATGTATGATGAAAAAGGGGCGGATTGTACCCATAAATACACATATAAGCTCATAATTTTCAATTTATTTGCTGTGTACATATTTAGACAATCCTTGCTATGCATTATCAGCTAAGTAATTAGAGTTTATCTTTTTTTTTTTCCAGTAAAAGTTCATAAGAGTTTGCTGCCAAGTCAAATTTAATTTGTTTGAAATTTTACAAAATTACAAAATTTACGCCATAATTCTTTTCAATCAACGATGCTTCTAAACTCCAACTAAAACGCTAAACTTCTTTCCTATTGATTCCATACCCAAGAGGGACATCTTAGACGAGCAAGTTTGATCGCGTGTTACCATATATCCAGCATGTAATTATACGATTTATCATCATTAATTATATCAACACCATAGTACCGCATGTGATGCTAAGTACTATGCGACAATCGGACCGTTTTCTATTTTCTTCTATTATACCTTACTATTTCTTAGATATTGTGTGCACCTTGTACGTTAAATAACATATCACATGATATAATAGATGTAAAGTAACATATAATAATAATAAATTAATAATTTTAGTATAACACGTGACAATGCACGTTGTGCATGTAATACTCTCTCACCTCCAAACCTACTCCTTCCGTCCAAATCATGCAATAACACAACCTTAAAGACACGCTCCGGGAGCGTGAGGATTCCTGGCACTCCAAAAGATGGCATGAAACGGCGCCGCCTGACCAATTAATAATTCAAAATTCAAAAAACCACCCGTTCCCCAACCCCCGATCATATAAAACCAGGACAGCTGCCTCATGACGATTGAGTAGGTCCCAAAAGGCCCCCTCCAGAAAAAAAAAAAAAAAATGAATGAAGAATCAATCGCCACGTCAGCATTAGGCCTTCTGCTTCCCTTATGCATACACTTACCTAGCAGCCTCAAACTTTTTTGTTTTTTAATTCAACAAATTGGACTCTCGCAAAAACCAAAGCGGCTAAAGCCAAAACATTAGCAGTTAGCAGCTGCCAAAGAGCATTTCTTTCTCTCTCTAAATTTGGCTCAAAAAATTAGGGTTCCACGGTTCGTCAACGGCTTGGGGAACAAAACAGTCTAAACAGAATCCGACGATTACTTGTAGTCTTGTTTGATTCCTAGATAGTACTATAATTAAGAAGCTAAAGACTGAGAGAAGCTGTTTCAAAATCGAAAGACTTGTTTTGAACTTGTGGTATGTTTATTATACACCTAGTTTTCGGTTCGATTAGTGTAGGGATCTGATTGTTTTGCTTGTTTTAAGACTTATTTTTGTATCTGATTGGTTTATTTTTGCTTTTGACGACTTGTTTTTTCATGGTTTATCTGAGTTTGAGAACAATTTTGTTGTAGAAAATTTACCCACTTTTGGATAGGAAGTTGGAATTTGTATGGAAGAAAAAGGATTCCTTGGCTGTGTAGATTTTAAAAGAAATGAGTAGAAATACGGAATATGATCAAATTTTGGAATATTTTATGTGAAAGGATACTTGAAATTTTTTTTTTAAAGTATAGAAAGGAAATGGTGTTCCTTTCATTGTTTAGCACTAATTTCAAGATGCATCAGTGCTCTTGGGTTTTTAAGCTGATTGCGTCTTTCTAGATGGGATTTTAAGTGGAATATGATGTTTCTGTAATGTCTTCAGCTTGTTATAAGTCTGGGTTTTTGCAAGTTTACGCTATATGATGAGTTAAGTTCTGGTGAAATTGGTTGGTATTGTGGATTGATGTGGTGTTTCCATGCCACTTAATGTTGTCGGCATTATTTTTTGTCGATGAATACTATCGTTGGTATTTATTCCTCTTTGCTTTGTGTTCTGTTGGGATTATTGCGTGATTCGCATTAAACTCAGGATCTAGCTATATGTGTGGAACATTATTTGTGGAAGAATTGATCCATGTATTACAAGTTGGTTTAGCGTGCTGGCTGTGTTGGAGGGGAAGTGGTTGATTGCCCTTTGTGTTATCTAGGCAGCCAATTGAAACTTAACAACTGCTTGAAGAGCATGGCAAATAGGGGAATATTGCTTTTGCTATTGTAACACCAATAGTAGCAGGCAACAATGTGCCTTTTGAAGCAGTTTCTAGCTTTTGCTTTCAGTAGATAAGTTCGTTTATGAAACATGAGTAGCAACAAAAAAAGGAAATTATGTTTTGGTTGGTTATTGCTACATCTGCGACGCAGTTGCCATTATTGCACTCAAGATTTTATCAAAGACACAGTAATGGTTAGAAACTACAAAAGGCATTTCTCTGGAGAGATCAGTTCCATCCAAGATGCTTTCTTCAATTGTTTCTATCTGGGGATATATTGGTTTGTGTTTGGTTTATATCCATTTTCACTTGACCGCCATTTTCATATTGTTTATTCAGGTGCAACTGTTATTCCTGTAGAGTGATGTTATGCTATGGCAACAATAGGATGATTAATTTGCCCTTAGAATCAGACCGTGTATCAGTCTTGTAGGTAACTTTACATATTTCCATGGGCTTGGAGATATGTTGTTATTAGAAACACGACTGGCTGGTTATTGTATTTCTTGTAATCTGGCAGTTGAGAATTGAATTCACAACATATCAAGTTTAAGGAAAAAGAGTTCTCTAGGAAAACTGTTTTCCTTGTTAATCACCATTGTTGGATTTATTGTTTTTCCTGGCATGGATTTAATCTATAACCTATGCTTGATTTGTTCATTCAATTGCTGCAGTGGTTTTGTATTGATATATGTTACCCGTAGCCTCCAAATAGATGAATAATGTACATTCTGATTGGAATAGGTTTGGTAGAATAGCTTATATCAAGTCATCAGAATCCCTGTATTCATGCTAATTCTTGGGTGGTAGATATGCTTGAATCTTGACCAATTTGTTATAGTTATCTTTATTTGTTGTGATGTCACTCATTGTTATTGCCGTGAATTGGGTATTGTATCCCTGACATTCAAGTGCTTTTGCATGCTTCTTATGTCGTCAGCATTGGGAGGGATACTCAACATACACGAGTTAACTTTAATAGTGACGTACAGATGCCTAAGGAAAGAAGAGATCGTTCCGTGTCTTTTGATAGATCAAGGGCGTCCCCTTTCCCATGCAGTTCTAGTCACTCTCGGCAGTCATTGCCCAAAAATCCATTGGAAAATGATGAGAACGCAAAAGAGTGGGAAGAAGCCCGTTGTCCAGTCTGTATGGAACATCCTCATAATGCTATTCTTCTTTTATGTGCATCTCATGAAAAAGGATGCCGTCCCTTTATGTGTGACACAAGTTACCGTCATTCAAATTGTTTTGACCAGTTCCGGAAGTCGTTTGGGGTAGCTTCGTCAGCTACACTTCGACGAGAAGGAGCACCTGTATTGGCCTCTGCCTCAATAATCTCAGAACCACCAGTTACAGATTTAAATGTTGAAAGAAGAGAGGGAGGATCTACATCACTGGAAGCTGTGTCTTGTGAAGATGAAATAAAGTCGAAGTTGGTGTGCCCTTTGTGCCGACAGCAGATCCATGGGTGGATGGTTGTGGAGTCCGCTCGTCATTTTATGAATGCAAAACCAAGAAGCTGTGCTTGTGAAACCTGTGATTTCAATGGCACATACAGAGATCTGAGGAAGCATGCGAGACAGGATCACCCGCTTGTGCGGCCAACAGAGGCTGATCCAGAGAGGCAACGCAATTGGAGGAGGTTGGAGCAGCAGAGGGATATGGGAGACTTGCTGAGTACGCTGCAGTCATCATTTGGAGAAGAAAGGAGTGAGGAAAGCCCTTTATCTTTTGACGAAGGGAGTTGGCTTACTGTCTTTTTCCTCGTTCGAATCCTGCGACCAGGGAGTGCTTCAAGAAGCAGTAGCTGGTCTGGTGCTTCAAGGACTAGGGCTCATGTCACCATCCGAAGAAGACCGTCAAGAAGGCTTTGGGGGGAGACCTTTGACTGGGAAACAGATTCCAGGGATGGTGATAATGAAACTTCAGACGGTGGATCCAGGCCCTGGGGACATCATGAGAGAGTACAACGAAGACCAACGCCAGACAATTAGTCTTTTACTACAAGGTGTTACATAGGACTGCTTTCTTTGCTTGGCATTAGTGTACTAGGTACTGTAGTCTGTGGAGAATGCTTCTTGTATTTAACATGATTTGGCTTATCTATTGGAAACATGATGGCATATTGCTTAAAAATTTGCTCGTATTTCAGGTGATACGAAGAAGAAAAAGGAAAAGCACCTGGGAAATAATTGGCAGGTGCTGAAGGGGTTAGTGTTTGGCATCTGGTGTTTGTGAGGAGGTGGAAAATTTGTAATTCTGACTTTGAATTATGATTTACATCCTTGACTTTGCTTTGTGAATCTTCTGTGGCTTTCTCGTCTACAGATATTTCCAGGATGTTGTCTTCAATTTTTTAAATTTTGAAGTAATTAAACAATACAATACCGTATCTTTATACAATGGCATGAGTTGTTTGGCCATGCTGCAGTTTGCAGCTGTAGTAACATTAGTAGCGGTAAATCTCCTTCAGATTAGAATGTAGGAAAGTAACATGGTGGTAGACATTTCTTCTTTTTGTTCCTGGTTATTTCCGCATTCCTCCAGCTCCATGTATCTGGCTCGCATGAGTATTAGGGAATTTGATTATGGGGTGGGGATAGCTCGTGAATGAGGCACGCTTGGAAAATATGAGTTGTGTAATAAGGTACACATTATTTTTATGGTCTTAACAACATTAAGCAGTTAAATAAGAAATGGTTCAAATTATTGTGGGACGCCTCTTGTAGAATTGGTGTTGAAATTTGGGATCGTCAGGCATTGGGCGACGTATTACACGATTGATGCAAAAGTTCAGCCTTGTTCCTGCCTATATTACTAGACGATCCTCCCACGTGCAAAAGGAAATCTGCTAATCAGCTACCAGACGTTCTAGCGTGTTACGCTTGTACGTATAGATTGAAGTGTGATCATTGGGAGGCCATATAAGTTGTAAGGTAAAGAATAGCCTGAGAAGAACCTAGTTGTAGTTTAAACGTCAGGTTATGTCTATTTTCGGCCGTAAGAACCAATTGAAGGGAAATGCTAAAATATGTTAGTTCATCGTCTTGACCCATTTTTTTTTAGGAGTACTGATGCCAATTACGTCGTGTCGGCCAGTCTTTTTTTTTTTTTTTTTTCAGTTGGGAGTATCGGGAGTATGTCTAATTAATCCCTCAACCCCTGACAGAACGAGCCTCATTGTTGCCAAGGAAATCACCTTGGGACTCGAACTCCCGGTCTTGGCTTCGTAACTAGTCCATCAAGACCATCCGAGCCGCCAGGGGCATCGTGTCGGCCAGTCAAGTAATAATTTTTGGGACATACTTCAAACCAAAGAAGGGACATAAAGAAGAAAAAGAAGAAGATTTACTGGGATGACATCTACTGAAGTCCCAAAATTCAAGTTTTGGAATGTAAAAATTTAGCCTTATTTGAGATTTGCAACAATCATGACCATTTTATGCTCATGTGGCGTCATTTTGAAAACCAAAAAGTTCCCTTAAAGGCATTTAATTATCTGAAAAGCTACCAAGAAATCTTCATTGAAAGCCATATTGGATCAAGGGATGAAAAACCTTGCAAAGTTGAAGGAAGTAAAGGTCTTACTGATAAAGATTTTAGAGTGCAAATTGAAACTAAAGGCAGAGCTTGGTGGAAAGATGAGCGAGTAACATGCTACCGCAAAAGATTCCGTAGCAAAATTGAATGGGATAATTACACATACCTCCCCTCGACTTTCAAAAATTACACTCACCTCTCTTATTTTAATAGTTTTGGTAACAAAAAAAACTTATTTTGCTATGTCAACAAAAAGACTAATTGAATATCCTAAAATGCCCCTAGATTTTTTTTTTACTAAAATAGGAAAAACAATTCTTAAAAAATAACAAATTAACTAATTCAACATAAAGTAAAAAATAGTCATAATATTGTCCAGTATTACCACCAATGCTCAATAATTATGTAGCCCAATGTATCTCTCCCACTTAGTGCTCTAATTTCTACATCTTTATCATTTTTTTTATTATCCAAAATATGCTATAAATAAACAAAATAATTATTAAAAAATGAAATGATCATAATAATTTGAAAATTTTGTGTTATATGAACCTACACTCTCAAAAGTAAATTAAAGTAAATGTTAGGCTTTTTTCCCTTTTATTTTCTTTGTTTCCCGTCTTTTTTTTCCTTTTTATTTTCCTATAATTTTTGACATGCAAGGGTATTTTAGTAATCCCAAGTGCCCAAGAGAGGTAAGTGTAATTTTTGAAACTTGAGAGGAGTTAGGTGTAATTACGATAAATCTCAGGGGAGGTATGTGTAATTATCCCAAATTGAATTAAATCAAAATGATTGCTAGTATATTCTATTATTAAAGGGATCATTACACATATCTCCCATGAGGTTTATCGTAATTACACCTAACTTCCCTCAGGTTTCAAAATTACACTTACCTCACTTGGGCACTTGGGATTACTAAAATACCCTTGCATGTCACTATAATTACCTCAAGAAAAATTATAGGAAAACAGAAAGGAAAAAAAGACCCAAAAAAAAGAAAATAAAAAGAGAAAAAAAAGCCTAACATTTACTTTAATTGACTCCTGAGAGTGTAGGTTCACATAGCACAAATTTTTCAAATTGTTATTATCATCTCATTTTTTTAATAGTTATTTTGTTTATTTATGGCATATTTAGGATAATAAAAAAGATGATAATGATGTAGAAATTAGAACACTAAGTGGGAAAGGTATATTGGGCTACATAATTATTGAGCATTGGTGATAATACTGGACAATATTATGACTATTTTTAACTTTATGTTGAATTAATTAGTTTGTTATTTTTCAAGAATTATTTTTCTTATTTTAGTAAAAAAAATTCTAGGGACATTTTAGGATATTCAATTAGTCTTTTGCTGACATCAACAAAATGGGTTTTTTGTTACCAAAATTATTGAAATAAGGGAGGTGAGTGTAATTGTTGAAACTTAAGAGTTGCTAGGTGTAATTATGATAAACATCATGGAGGTATGTGTAATTATTCCATTATTGAAACATACATTCTCTACAGTACCCTTGCCTTTCTGTTACTGCTCGATTTAAAAAATAGTGGAGAAAACAAAGAGAGAGAAAGCAACCACAGAGAGACAGAGAGAGAGAGACAGAGAGCCTCAATATCGGAAAGTGTCTTGGGTTTCGCTTCAAAAATTACAATGCGCTCAGGAGAAAAGATCCTAGTAAATTGAAAGGTGAAAGAAAGGAAAAAAGCTAATTAAAGAAAGGAAGATTTTTGTTGGATTGTTAGAATTGAAATAGATGGGGGGAGGAAATATGTCAAAATCCGCATCCAGTGGTGGTGGTGATGGATGCTTGGAGACCCAAGTGGTGCTTAATGTATATGATCTCACCCCTATCAATAATTACACCGTTTGGTTTGGGTTTGGCATTTTCCACTCCGGCATTGAAGGTTAGGAAACAAAAATCCCACAAAAGAAAGAATTCAAAACTTCATTTTTTATTTGAAAGTCCACAACCCCCACCCAAAATCCCCCAAGATTTTAGTTTCTGTTCGTTTTGTCGAATGAATTATGACTTGGAGGTTTTGCATATGTTCTGAATATGCTTTCTGGGCTTGCATTTTTTTAGCTGATCTTGATCGGAGCTGTTGTTGAAATCGTGGCAAATGGGATTTTAATTAATCTAGTTGCTTTTATTATGGTGGATTACCAGCTTGGCTATTGAGTTTGTGTTCTAGCTGTTTATTTGATCTTCAATTTCTTCATTTTTTTTGGCGTTTAGTTTGGAATTCTTTTATTTTCGTTTTCTTGGATTTCCATTTGAAAAGGTAAACTTTGCTGCCAAATTTCAGTTAACCAATTTTGCAGTTATCATGGCTTCCTTTTAGATGGTGGCTGTGTTTGATTCTCTATCAGAGCTAAAATTGGATTGTTACTTGAAATTTTATCCTGTATGACTGTAACTCAATTTGAACGAGATGCATTTCCAACTTTAATATAAATTAAATGCCGCCTTATTGTAATTTGTGCAGTCAAAACATTATTTGATTTAAGTTGATTAATGTTTTGCTATTTAGACTTCTTGGTCTGTTTGCATTGCTCCAAGGGTAGTGGTAGATTTATGCTTAGAGATAATTATCAAAAGCTTACACGTTGACCTTGCTGTATCACTTTTATATGGTGGAATGCATTAAATTTGCAGTTCATGGGATGGAATATGGGTTTGGAGCACATGACTTCCCCATCAGTGGAGTGTTTGAAGTGGAACCTAAGAGCTGTCCTGGTTTTATTTATAGATGTTCTGTCCCACTGGGTCGAATTAAGATGCCTTTTCCGGAATTCCGAACTTTCATTGAGAGTGTGGCTTCTGAGTATCATGGTGACACCTATCATCTCATTTCCAAGAATTGCAATCATTTCACAGATGATATGGCTCAGAGACTGACAGGAAGAGGAATACCTGGGTGGGTGAACAGGCTGGCACATTTAGGTATGTTAAACTTTGAACAATAGTTGAACTCTTCTCTGATCATAATGCTTTTGCCATTATAATTCGGTCTTGTGTGGCTACTGTAATATATAGGCAGATAATATTCGGTTTACAGCTAATATTTTCAGTTTTAGGAATCCAAATATTCTGGTCCCTCATTTTTCGTCTAGATCGCCCTGGGCAGAAACCAATAATTAGGCATCTTTGCCCCTGGATTTCTATCCGGTGAATATAATTTGCTTGACTTTTAGAAACCGCAGCGGACAAGCTTACTTTCACAAATATCTAAGATTCTTCTAGTTCTACACCTGTCATTTCTATGGACCTTTATGCTACTAAGGAGTTCTTGGAAAACCTTTTCTGCAAAGACCTGTATGTGGAAGAGTAGTGAGAAGGAACTTTGTTCCTCGTAGGGAGAAAAGTTGTTCTCTTTTGATGCATAAAGTCACTTCTGGTAGATTTAGCATGCTTATTGACAATGACAACTTGTCTTCTATTGGAAAGAACATGTCATGCTATATCGTATAGGATTTTTGGTCCTCAAGAAATTTCTGCTGTAGAATTTGCATATGTCAAAATGATGGTTCATGAGGATTGATCTCTCAACTGCATCTAACTATCTCTATTGCTTCTTCAGTCATCACCATAATAAAAGACACATATTTTTGGGTAATATTATGGGATTCTATTTGGACCTATATATCCAAAACGATCTTAGAAAAAACTGGCTTTGCATGAATTTCAGGTGCTTTCTGCAGTTGTATTCTCCCTGAAAGTCTTCAAGTAACCACTGTTAAGCAGCTTCCTGAGTGCCATCCTGGTACTGGTAGGCCATTTCTTCATATTTACAATACTCACAAAATACTTACAAGAACTTGTGCTGATTACCCTGCCACTATTTGCAAATAACTTTTCTTTTATCTTTTGGCATATATCCTTTATTTCTTCATATTTCCTGAAAATTTGGTGCTTATTCGGAAGTATTAGGAGTCCGCTCTTTCATTTTTTCATTTCAATCATTTGCATGATATCTAGAAGAAGATGGGAGTGCTTCTGTTTCAAGTACTACTGCCCATGAGCCTACAGAGAGCGAAGATGGTGATCAGGACAAGCACCTGCTGTCACCACCACCTGGATATTCAGAAGTAGCTTTTATAAAGGAGGTGTCAAGATGATATAAGGCTGTGTTGATGAGCCGGAAGATAGTGTTGTTCCTTTTCAAGGGCTGATGCAATCTATGTTGGGATCTACTACTTGAGACAAGTTGTTGCTCATCAAATTCTTTATTCCATGGGTGAATTAATCTTTGCTAGATTCATTGAGTTTTTTGTGCGTTCTTGTTATATGGTTTCTTACTTTGAAGTCCAAGAATGTAGAATTCTGAAGATGCACGTTTGTTGTAGAGGTGGTCCATTTTGTGGAGCTCTCTGAAATATTTGGTTGTGAGTTCTTTTCTTGGAACATCGGATATGACATCTGTAAATATGTGGATTGCAAGGATGGTATTATCCTTACAGGAAAGGAGATGGATAAACGGCCTAAATAGCACCATGAAGATGCAAAATCCCAGGTCCTGTGTTTATTCTTTTTGGGGGCCATACGTCCCAAATTGAGTTGCTGCTAATTGCAGCAGCAGAAGATTGTCAACTGGTTTAAGTACTTATCACAAAAGTAACTTGTGCAACAACTGTGTTCCTCATTTCATGAATAGTTATTTGTGCCTTTTGTGTTGCACCGTGTTCTTTAGCTCTGTAATTTTGTGAAAATGAATTTTGCAATATTCATGAGATCTTTCTGTAAATCTTGACTCTGATTACCGTGAAAAAGCTGTGGTTGCCCATTGAAAAGGTACCGTCCGGCAACCATTCAAGCATGACAATCTGCAGTAGGAGCATCTGCCTCGGAAAAGTAGCTGTGTAAATGCTCTGAAAGGCGTGCATCAAGTTGATCGGCTGTTGCAGGGTCCTTGACAAATTACTAGTGTTAGACTTGCGCTTGAATCCACGCGGAACCTAAACTATCTTGGGTTTCAAAACGAGCAATCAGGAACGTCAAAAGATCTGGGTATCCAAGTTTCTCTCATTTTATTTGTTGTCAATACAACTGGGTGGGTATCGAAGTTTCTCTCTCCTTATTTGTTGTCAACAACTGGGATTCACCTGTAATCGGCTATAGCCCTTTGTGAAACCATAAACAGAATTGCCCTGTCAATATGTGGTGTTGGCATGGGCTGCAATCGTATTTAGAGGACTCAGCTCGGTTAAACGAGCTCTATCACAGGCAAGAGAGTTCACGAATACCATCAATACCTACTACACTACTAGAGAGAATACGCGCTGGCATATTCTTAATGAGAAAAGTACTGCCAATGTAAAAGAAAGTGTGCAACCGAAGGTTGCATTCAAGCCAAAACCCTATATGACGGGGGCACCTTTTGGATCTTAACAACTTCTTTCAGGGTACTAATATTCTATTCAAACCTCAAGCTGTTGGGGGAGAAAATTATCAAAGAACTGAAATCCCAGAGTCTTCAATGCGTTATAAACTTTTTAAATCGCTTAGGAACATCATGAGGTGCTACATTGTAAAATTGTTATCAGATTCACCACAGAGCTGGAGCACCTACTACCATTGCCGTGTCCAAGGCAAATGACGTCAGAAAAATAAATGATACAGGCACTCCCAACGGTCATGATCGTACAGCACCAATGAATACATTGTGGATCAAATTGTAAAACAAAGCAACTCGTCAGAGGATGACCACGAGAGTCAATCTGAATGACAGTCAATAATGGCCACTCTCGAGTATTTCAGCAAGCTGATTGCATATCAAATATTAAATAATTTTTAGTCTATAGATTACTAATGATCCACCACAAGCAACAGGTACATCACCGATGCTCTTCAGAAAGTTATAGCTTCCCGTCAAGCCCTAATTTTGAGGTCAGCCATGCACACACTTCGTCCGTCTCCTGTGGGATTGTATAATGGCCAAGTCTGTTCAACAAGATAAAAAAATTAAACTAAAGTTTCAAAGCTAATAGGTTTTGCAACAACAAGAAAGTACATACCCATTGTATGCTTTGAATGTCACATCTTGAAACCCAGATGAAATCAACTGCCGTGAAGACTTCTCACCAAATTTAAAAGAAACAACATCGTCTCCTGCATTAGATTACACCAAGTTATTGCAGCTTATGCATGCCACACGGAGGAAGCTACGATTAGACCGTTAGCAATATAACTGAAGCATTAGTAGTGATAATTGACACTCTAAAACATAGCAGGGATTTTCTTTCCTTTTTGAAGTGGGGGTGTTTTGGACAAGAAATTCCTTTTGAATATTAAGTATTTTAAAAGTGGTTTTAGGAGCTGAAACTTCTAAAAGTTTAAACTAGAATCAATCGACCACAGGGTGCGGTGCTAATGCATATTTCAAAGTCTCCTACCCATTCTCCAAAACAAATAGGATCATATGAAATTACAAATAAAAAACCTACTATTTTTGTCATAGATTACATGATACCTCTGCCATGACAGAGTAGAATGGGCAAGGACGCAGCACGGTTTGCAGCCTCTTGTTGGCCTTCAATTTTGTTGCTCAGACTCCTGCATTAAAGTAGAAGTTAATTAAATTCATACACATCATTTTCACGAAGCAAGAATTCCATCAGAAAAGGTTAGAAGTCAAACTTTGCACATGGGAGCCATCCACTTAATCCAACAACTGTGCTCAAATTGACTGCATATGGACTTCCATTTTCATACTTGCCTTGGGCAAAGCAAGTTGCAGAGTAGAGGGATGCAGCTGCACCCATGCTGAAGCCTCCAACCCCAAGTTTGACTGCAAATCAAATAGGAAAAGGGTAGATGCTCATAACAACACCTTGGATATGCCAGGAAATAATAGGGCTTAGACAGTGTTTGCTATGCAAGGTTGTGTTGGTGCAGTTTGGGATGTCATTGCCTTGAATGAGAAGGTAAGAGTGTTTACAACATTGTTACACTGAAATGTATTCTCAGTTCTTACCAGTATGTCATTCCAAATACTGTAATACTAAATAAACCTTTTGCTTTCACTATAGATGCCCTCCAATTCTAATAAATTTCCAACCGTTCAGGATTAGTATATCCAATGTGTGTCTTCATTCCTTATAGAACAAATATTGAGTGGAACCACATAATAATGCCCATAGTGGGTATTCAAATATACGCACATACATGTATGTCTCTGTGTATTCTAGAGCATGTCTATTGATCTCAAAAGAAACATTATCTCATACGTGAAGCCATAGAAACTCACTGTCAGGAGGTTCAGTAGCCAATAAACTTGCAACATATGCTGCTGCAGCATCCAGACCCTCCATATCATCTTTAGCATTTTCAGAAAGGTCATTGACGTCAAACCCTAGTTATCACAAATAGTACACAGTTTAGAGATGCTAGCATTTGCTAGTAAACATCTTAAGGATATGTCACTTCTCCACAATCCAAGGCTTTAATCTCAATATATCATAAGCCTAGAATTATACGATAGTAATGCTGGTTCTTTAGATCCATGTCCATATAAGCTGACCATTCTTATACCACTTTGTCCATGTTTTTGGAAACATGAAGACAATAAAGAGCCATCTGTATTGAAAAATGGTAAGAATGCCTAGTACTTACAAGCTGTCGAAGGAAAACCACCAAAAAGACTTATTGGTAGTTGTGGGGCAGAAGGACAGATCCACTTAATCTGCAGAGTGTAAAACTTTTAACACTCAAGAAAAAAAAAAAGCAGAAACTCGAAGTATGTGCTTGTCTTTTTTCTTGAAGTATGTGGCCAGTCCAGCGTAAAGGGTCAGGCAACTGATATTCCATACAGATATACATACTTACATTTGGTAGAGGAAGTGTCTCCAACAGAGTTGACCAGCTGCCAAAAAAACCATCAAATGAGAGAATATGGTTATTGGAGTTACCACCGTAAAGTTTTTAGACATCCATCACATTCCAATCAGCCTACTTTTATAGTAAACACTTCCTAAAACCAGACATGAATATATCCCACTACCATAAAAAATTACATACCACACGTTAATTTTAAAGAAACAGGCTTTAGTAAATATTTCCTTTTCCTTCAGTTAAAAAAGGGAAGCATGGAAGAACAACAAGTGACTACATTTCACTTTGCTTTGTACACCTCAATCTGCAATAACCTCCCCAAACCCACAATCCCCTAACAAGTAGCCAATTTTTGAGATAAGTGACAAGACATCACATGTATTTTCAAACAACTGAGATTAGAGTAATACTCACTCCGTCCGATAAAGATAGGCCTATTTCTTTTCTCACACAGATCAAGAAATGTATTTAATATAGTTACAACGATTATTTTTTGTTCATACTTTCCTCAAATTCCCCTTATTAATATTAGATCATTCATTCAAAATAAAAGACACATGTTAGTATATTGTTCTTGGGACTTAAAGTACTTTAGTTTTTCAATGTGCATTAAATGTGGATATTTAGTAAAATAACAAGCTAATTACTTTTTTGGAAAAGGAAATAGACCTATAATTGAAGACAGACACAAAAAGAAAGTGAGCCTATCTTTGTGGGACGGAAGGAGTAGTTGAAGCAAACTTTATAGAGAAAACATGTAACAAATGCAGCGATCAACAAGCAAAATGCTACTCCAACCACCACCAACTTAAACCGAGAGGTCAACCAAACTTATATTCGTATTGAGAGAAGCAGAAATGGCATTACCTAGAGCCATTATCTCCAAGACCATGCAGCCAAACTATTGTTGCCTGGTGTTTACCTTTGGGCCTGACGACATAAGTCCTTCCAAAGTTAAATGTCCTTGGAACAGTTCTACTGCCTGCGGAAATTAAAGCACATTTCACTAAATGAATATAGAGAGACAAGCACTATCTGCTGCGAAAAACAAACCAAACAGTCTCTCTTAACTTCCTTTCTAACACTAAATGGAATGACATATTTACTTGCCCTACCAATTGTCCCACAGTGCTAAACAACTTGAACTAAACTATTGTCTCGGCCTCTAATTGCTGCACTAAAAATTAGAACATCACATATAATAGAATTCACATTATCCTATTATGCCCTTGGTACTTTAGCTGATCAGACTAGAGATTTCAATTAACGAATCAGTAGCTGCAGTAAAATAAAGATTAAGCCAACTGGGAGGAAGTGATACAGATAAAGAAACTAACCAGCACCCGCAGAAGGGCCGGGAAAACTCATATTCCTTCTGATGCAGGTGCCTGCTAGTGATTGAGCATAAAAACTGTGCCTACAGCTAAAAAGATGATTTCACTTATATATAGCTTAATGAGATGACGGTATGACAGCAATTTTTTTTTGGCTGCAGAGAAACCGATGACCAGATAGATTGTTACAGAAGTAAACAGCACCTAAAGCCACCTGCTCTAACTAACTTATTTTCAGTAAATTTGAAATTGATAAGCTTATACAACCCAACAAAAGTTTTACGGAGCAAATGTGAGATTGAAGACAAAAACTGAACCAACTGTTCTTACATAGTTAGCATATTTACACAACTGTCAAAGAAACAAAATTTTTACAGACTTTTGGGGCAAAAAAGAAGAATGCAAACAACAAAAAGAAACCAATGCAAAAGGTTTAATCTATACTAAAAATGTTTTATCAGTCAAATTATTATGCTATTGTACATGATTTAGGTCAGTCTTCGTAATGCAGAAAATGGGCAAAGTTTATCAAAGAAATGCATAACCCATATGTTAAAAATGACCAAAGTTGTGAGTTTTACCATAATAAAGCCTGATAAAGCCATCTCAAAAACTACCTTAATTTATGCGAAAACAATGAGACAGGGAAGAGAAGGGGAACAAACAAAAAAAAAAAAAAGAAAAGAAACGAAAAACCCAAATCCATAGAAACAGTAGATATATTACACATAATAACAAGAATGAGCTTTGATAAAATTGCAAGATTAACAAAGAGCTGAAAAGGTCAATTTTCAAGATTATCAAACATTAAAGACCACAATAACTACATAGTAAGTTAAATTTGAGTATGTGCTGTGAATCGGTGAATGTATTAGTCAATAGAAGCAAATCTTTGATGTGATAAAGAAAAACTAAATCTTGATAAGCAATTTAAGATATTTATTGGGCAGAGCAGCCCCAAATTTACCAGCGGTGTCGAGAGAGATCACAGGAGGAGAAGAAGCGATGAAATAACGCTGTCTGGAAGAGGGGGAAGACCCACTAATAAATACTCACCTAGACTTCACAGTTGATAGTATCCTCCGAAAAAATACAAATGTCCATTTATTTATTTCACCCATCTCCACAAAAAATAATAATGATAATGATAATAATAACAACAACAATAATAATCGTTTTTAGGCTTCTCAATTGAGTTTTTCTGACTGTCGATCCAGAAGCTTTGTTTGTTTGCTAGTGTTTTCTAAAAACATATTTTTTAGAGATTTTAAACATATTTTTTAATTGTTTTGATATCTTATATAGATATTTATTAAGAAGATTTTTTAAAATCGTTACAATAATTAATTTTAAAAAACACTTTCAAAAATAATTATTCAAACACAATCCAAAGAGTTTTTTTTTTTTTTTTTTTGGTGAACAGCCAAAAGAGTTTCTTGAGCCGTGGCAGAGTTTCAAATGGCCCAAATTCAATTAATAGCTATCGTTCAGTGGCTTCCAAGACCTGTTCCCAAGACATTACTCAAATGGTGAGAACTTATAACCATGGATCTTTTTTGGACTCTTAATCCCTCATCTTTCCCCTTATTTGGACATTAAGCTGCATGTATCTTTGGGCCAAAGTTTGACAGAATTTTTTTCAATTCAGCCAACTACTGCTCAGCCCAAGCTCAACAGCATATAAACTCACAGGATATGCATTGTGAACGTATCTTTGTAAACTTTAATGAATAAAGAATAAATCATAAACATTATTTGATCAATCTTGTAAATTGCGTGACACGCTTTGTGTGTGTGTGTGTGTGTGTGTATATATATATATATATATATATATTTTTTTTAGAAAACGTTAAATATAAATTCAATTAGATAATGTCATGTAATGAGGTAGTTTTTGGTTAGCTAATGAATTATGTGCAATTTTTTTACTTAAAAAACAAATTGTTAGTAGTTATGTTATTTTAAAGGGAGAGATTAATTCACTGGACTAATGAGTGCGCTCTTTTGATAATAGAGTGCTCTCCGTTTAAAGATAGTAAGATAAAAAATAAAATAAAATCACCCCAATATCAAAATGGGGCCAGCCTAGCCCTCTGGTTACATTTTTTGTTTTTTTCTATTTTCTTTTCCTTTATATTGTGGAAATTACATGGATGTGCGTTAATTTTATTCCTTTGCTTTGTAAGTCAACTTTCTCAATTGTTTTGGGAAAAAGGATTAAAATGAAAAGAAGAATAGGATACGGGGTATGGATTGGTGGCTACATTTAAAGTCAAAAGGAGAAAAAGAAAGAAAGAAAGAAAGACAATTTGATAAGCGACAGCCCACCCGGGTTATTCCTTTTTCTCTTTTCTTCAAAATTTTGAAGTGATGGCGAAATAAAAATTGCCAGATTGGAGAACAATTGCGTTCAGCTTAACGCAGACCAAATGAGCTTCAATTTAGCTATTAGAAATCAGCTAAGGCTGGACTGGAGGATCGTTTTCTCAAGAGAACTGGGGTGGCGACTGGCGGGTCGGGGGTCAATTTAGTTGTTAGAAATCAGCACCCAGAATTAAATGAGGGGGCATTTGGAGTTGAGATTCCGGGTACATATAGGAAGAGGAAACCAAAGAGATGGGATCAATTGGTGGACCATTTTTTTGTCAGACAAATTAAGGAAGGATGTGAACCTACTATGATCATGGACGTATTATTGTGGTAGGGCTTTTTTAGGTTTTTCCGTGGTGGGTGTTTTGTGAGCTACTCCATAAATTTTTGGAAATTTTATTTAGTTTCTCAAATTTTAGTAGTGATTTTTTTTTAATCAAACTTATACTATTACAATTTGAAAATTTGAAACAATTTAAACTCCCGATTTTTGAAATGGAATTGTAGAATTTTAAAAACTCGATTTACTATTCGTTGATTTTTAATTTAATATTTCTTTTCCCTGTCAAACTTTTCTTGAACTCGATTTACTATTCGTTGATTTTTAATTTAATATTTCTTTTCCCTGTCAAACTTTTCTTAGTTTTTCATATTTATCCTCTTATTTCGTCCAAGCTAATGCTGCAAATACAAAATTGTTTATAAAACATGAAGTGAGAGGTGAATTCCCATCTCGTTGTAAGACACGGCCCTGGACCGTGAATTACAATAGAAAGTCCGCTCTCTTTACCAAACCAAACCTTCAAGAGAAAATTTAGCTTGCTAGACATCATGTCTGGTTACAAATACAGATAAACAACAAAGACATGAATATCCCTATAACTAAAGAATTTAGAGACGGGTATATTATGATTCAATCTAGAGGTGTTCTTTGAATCGAATCAAATCAAGTACTTTATGTTTGAACTTGTACCCGTTTAATAAACAATCAAGCTCGAACTCCCTTGTTTATCAATTGAGACAAAATTTGTATTCGATGTCGGGTTCGAATAACAGTTCTATCAATTCTTAACTTCATGTCGATGTGAAATCACACAATCAGCAAGTGTATGTTTGGAAGTAGAAATTAGTCACTCATCGCTGAACAGTGAGGAACAAGAGATGGGGATTTTTTTTAAAAATATTTTGGGGGTGTAATACCAAGGCCTTTTTGCTAGGGGCATTTTTGTAATTTGTGCCAATAAGAATGCAAGATAAGTGAATAGCAAATAGATGAGGGACCATAGTGCAATTTTGGCAAGACTTTTATCCTTATTGTTTTAGGGCTTCCTTCTTTCTCTTTTCTCAACTCATCTTCTACTCTCTTTCTCTCTCCTCAAATTCACTTTTTTTATTGCATCTCTTTGATTCTAAATTTGAAGAAGGAAGTGGAGGAGTAAGTTTGCAAGATTCAGCAAGTGGTGATAGCTTAGGAGGTGTAGATTTATCTCACATTCAAGGTATTTCCTCTCCTTGTCCTTTTTCCTCTTAGATCTTAATTTAGGAAGTAAGTTTTATGCTTTGAGTGCTATTTAAGAGGATTTGATGTCGTACAGCCTAGTGATGAGTGTGTCTTGTGGTGATTGAAGGCGAGAATGAGTAAGTGTTAGAGGTGTGTGTATTTAATGCTTGATATTAGACGAATCCTCGATAATATGTGTTTGAAGGGTTGAAGGTGATGTATATTCGTTTCTTTTGTCCTTTGAGATTGTTTTGGGAATTGCTTGGGTGTTTGGTTGAAATTGTTGAAATTGGGATGTTTGGAGTTAGTTTTGGGTTGTTGCAGAGTGCTTTTCTAGACTCATCCGTGGTGTCACCTGCGCCGCAGATGAGCCTACGGCTCATTGGGGTGACTTTTTGGGGTCATTCGCGGCGCGAGCCGCGTTACGGATGACGCCGCAGATGGTTGCCCCTCCGTCTCTGACCTGAGCCGCGGTACCAACCGCGTCGCGGTTGGTGCTGCGGCTGGTCATTGTTGGTGAGTTGCGGCGTGAGCCACGCTGCAGCTGATGCTGCGGGTCACCACAGGCTCTTCCTTTTTTGCTCCGTTTTGTACGTTATGTTAGATGTAGGTGTCGCGCCCCATTTTTCGAAAAATAAATAGAAAGTGTAAAGAAGATGTCGGGAAAGGGGAAAAGGAAGTATTAAATGTAATGTTGTGGTTAAAAAAAAACGTATAAATTTTTTGTAAAAACTAATTTTTTGAAAATGCTTTGTAAAAGATGATTCGATAAAAATGTGACAAAACAAATGCTTTACTTAAAAAAATAAAAGAAAAAGGGCCTAAAATGGGACTTTTGAAATGCGACGATTTTTGGGCCCGAAAAATAGAGTCTAAAAGGGTTTCTTTAATGAAAAAGGAGTCGCCACTTGGTATTGAGTTTTGGTGTACCAAGTCACCAAAAATATTTTGTGAAAGGTAAAAATTTTGGGAATGATTTGTTTTAAAAAATGATTTTTGGAAAAATATAAGAAAAACAAGAAAAAACCCTTTTAGACGACTCCAGGTCTTTGAAAAACAAGAGAAAAAGGTTCGGGAGTCACAGTTGAAGAAAGGGAAGGCAAAGGCTTGCGCCTAAGGCACCCTTTCAACCTAGCCGAAACTAGTTGCGAGGTTTAGTCTAAATTTTCTAATGTAATCCTAAAGTTTTATCACATTTGGATGCAACTATATGAATGCAAATCTAATCCTAAAAATGAATATCGTTAAGGGACAAAATATTCTATTGAGGTTTAGTCGGAATTATCGCATTAATTGCGAAACCCGAATGTAGACCTCGACGGAGTCACGAGTATAGGTGCAAAAATGGAATGCAAAAGAAAAGGAAAATAGTAGTATAGATAGTAAGTGAACAAAGAAAGTAGGGATGCAACATAACGGGTACGGGGGACTAATAAACTCGTGACTAACTGTTTCTACTCACGGAGGGGGGAACGACATGTACGCCATCGCTTCCCACGTGAGTAGATTGACTATTTCTAGTCAAATCACACAAATGACCTAAAATTCTATGTGTAGTGGAATCTAAATGTTATGCACTAGGTAGATGTTAAAAATAGATAATAAATGATAAAGTATATAAAAATTATACAAAAATGAAAAAGGCCTAAAAGATAAAAATGTGTGTGAAATATCATGAACACGCGAGAAATGATCCTAATACTAAAATGATCTAAAGGCCTAGCATTGGACTAGCCTATTTTCTAAAAATTCTCCGCTAGCGTTGGACTAGCGAAGAAACCGGGATTAACCACAACTAGCGTTGGACTAGTGTGGCGACGATACACATATATAATGATAAAGCAAATAAATAAATAAAGCATAGATTGAAATAATAATCACATAAAAAAACACATAATAGCACATAAGAGGACATAACACATAAGCATGGTATTCTAGATGCAAGTTCCTAAGGAAAGCGAATAAAACACATAAACACGTAGCACACATAGCACACAAAAGCCCTAACTATTACACCGAAGAAGCCTAATTACAATCTAAAAATAAAAAGGTAACCTATCTAGCCTATCTATTACATTTTCTATCTAAATACAAAATTTTGCTAAATAGAATATTACCTATCTATTACATTTCTTTGAATAATCAAAAATTAAATTCGAATAAATAATATGACATAAATAAATAAAAACTCTCACATGGATAAAAATTATAAGCACAAAAACACGTAGAAAAACACATAGGAGCACGTAGGAGCACATAAAAAGAAATATTGGAAGGGTAATCGAGGTACCTCTCATTCGTAAACCCGGTATAAATGGCTACTAAAATGAACAAACATGTCAAAATTATCACTATTTAATAAATCAATCACTAATTGAATAATTTTCTACCGATCACTATGAACATGCTATGATAATTCAAACAATTATAGCAATAATAAACAAAATAAGAGAAAGAAAAATAATGATAACAATAATTAATCATTTAGGAGAAAAATGAAAATTGTTTAAGTAAAAATAAATTAGTAAATAAATAAATAAATAAAGCAAAACAACAAAGATAAAATAAAATAAAACTAATAATAATACTAATAATAATAATAGAGGATAAAATACAATAATACATACATTGAAATTTTAACACCTCAAATAAGAATTATTAAAATAACTAAAAGGGAAATAGAGAGACTAATTTGAACATTAATTAGACTAACAAGACCCCATTCTAGAACATTAATTATAAGTTTGATAAAAATAAATAAAGAAAATGTAAAAAGAAATAATTTAAAGCTTTGAGGACTTAACTAATTTTAACTTAATTTAAAATTTTTTTTTTAAGAAAAATAAAAAAAATAAAAAATTATAAGATTTGGATTAAAATTGAAATTTAGGCAACATTCTAAAGTGAAAAATGTAATTTACAACAAATAAAAGGGTAAAATTATAATTTTAAACCCTAATTAAGGTAATGACATAGTTTACAACAAATTTAAAAGCTGAAATGTAATTTTCAGCAAGTATAATGCCCAAAAATAAAAATTCCAGCAATACTTAAGTCCAAGAATATAATTTCAGCAAGGTCATTAAATAATACATAATTTACAGCAACATTTAAGGGCAAAATTTCAAGTTCTAGCTATTTGGGGAGCAAAAATATAAATTCCAGCAACATTGGAGGACAATAAAGTAATTCCAGCAAAAATATAATGGCAAAATGAAATTCCAGCAAGGTTTGGGGGCAAAAATACAAGTTTCAGCAACAAGAGGGGCCAAATTTATAATTTTCAGCAACATCTAGGGGCTAAAATACAATTCCAGCAAACATAAGTGACTAAATTATAGTTTCCAGCAACATTCAGGGATAAAAATGTAATTTCAGCAGACATGAGGGACTAAAATCGCAATTTCTGACAAGCTAAAGGGGAAAAATATAATTTCCAGCAAGTTTAAAAACTAAATTGCAATTATTCTGGACATAATTGAAAGAAACTACAAATTTTAGGGGGTTAACTTAAATAAATAAGGACTTAATTGAAATAAACTAAAAGTATTAACAGGAATAATCAAATAATTAAAACTTAAGGGGGCAAAACAGAAATACATAATCTGCTAAAATAATAATAAAAATAAATAAATAAAAGCAACTTGTCAAAACTACGTCGTTTCATGCCGAAACGACGTAGTTTTGCTTAACATTTTTTTTTTTTAACCGATTTTCATTTTCTTTCTTTTTTTTTTTTTTTTTTTCTTTCCTTTTTCTCTCTTTTTCTTTTTCTTTTCTCTCTTCCTGATTTCTCTTTTCTCTTTTCTTTTTCTTTCTTTCTTCTTTCTCTTCTTCTTTTCTCTCTTGGTTCTTCTTCCCGATTCTGTTCTTCCCCCCCCCCCCCCCCCCCCCCCCCGCCGATTCTCTCTTCCGGTCCTCTCTTTTACAGACATTTTTTTTTTCTCTTTCCTTTCTTTCCTTTCTTTCTCTCTTTTCTTTCTTTCTTTCTTTCTTTCTTCTTCTTTTTTTTTTCTCTCTTCCTTTCTTTCTTCTTCCCCGATTCTCTCTCGATTTTTTTTTTCTTCGGTTCAATCGTCTCTCTCAACTGATTCCTTCCCCAAATCATGCCAAAATCCCCAAATCATGCATTAAATTCATCAATTAATTGTACAAAAATGAAAGAGGGATTGAGAGTTTTTTTTTTTTTTTTTTTTTTACCTGAATCAAAGAAGCAGGGCTGGTCCGACGTCGGTGGTGGTGCGCGGCGGGGCTGGTGGTGCTCCGTCGGTTGTTGCTACTGCTGCTACTGTTGTCGTTGTTGCTTGTTGTTGTTGTTGTTTTTTTTTTTTTTAATGCTGATTTTGTGCAGGTGTGTGTATGTGTGGGCTGATGAGTGTTTGTGTGTGCGTGTGAGTTCTTTGTGAATGTTTGGTTGTCTGGATTGTGTGGAAAATGCAAGTGTGTGTTGTGCGTGTGTCTGGGAGTATGCAGGTGTGCTGTGTGTATGTATGTGCGAATTGTGTGTCTGTGTGTGCGAATTGTGTGTCTGTGTGCGTCTGTGCCTGCAGGGGAGGGGATTTGAATTGCAGGTGTGTGTTGTGCGTGTGTTCTATAGGGTGTGTGAGGTGAGGAAGTGCAAATGAGGCTGTGTGTTTGTGTTGCTGAATTGAGTGCAGGTGAAATGGCTGTTTGGTGTGTGAATGTGTTTCTGCAGGTGTTAATGTGCTTCTGTGTGTGTGTGATTGTGTATGTGTCGTGTGTGCTACTGTGTGTGTATGCCTGTTTGTGTGCCTGTGTGGTGAGGCTTGTATGCAAGTGTGCGTCTGGTTGTGTATTTTGCCGAGTGAGTGAACTGATGAGGAGAAAATGGTGAGGTGTTTGTCTGGTGAGTTTGTGAGGCTTGTGTGTGTTCTGTCTACGTGTGAGTTGAGAATGCAGGTGAGGAAGAAAATGAAGGGGGAGGTGTTTGTGTCTGTGTGAGTCGTGTGTGTGTTTGGTATGCAATGTGAGTGCCGAGAGAGAGGTCAAGTGTGTGCAGATGTATTGAAGGCAGAAAATGGTGAGGTGATTGTGCAGATGTCTGTTTTTCTTGTCTGTGAAGGTGAGGGAAGGGGATGAGGAGGCAGAGAGAAGGTGAGGGAAAAGTGGCGTGAGATCAGTGCCATCTGTGTGATGTGAGGGAAGGGGAAGCAGAGGGAGTGAGGGAAAAGTGGCGTGAGATGTGTGTTGTGTGTCTGTTCTGGTGAGGGAAGGTGGAAGTGTGTGCAGTGAGTGAAGAGGAGAGAATGGTGATTGAGATGCAGAGGGTGGAGTGTGAAAATGGTGAAAAACAAAATTGAGTAAAATCTTTGACAATCTGCTGAAATTAGGTGAAGTTGGTGATGTAGTTGGCTATCAAAATGATAGTGTTTGGGCTGCTAAATAGCCATTTGCAGATGCAACAGCAGCAGCGTTGCTGCTGCTGTTCAATTCCTTTTTTTTTTTTTTTTTTTTTTTTTTTTTTTTTAGAAAAAGAAGAAAACAAAGAAAAATGAAGAATGAAAATAAAATAGAAATAAAACTATTTGAACCTTTTTTTTTTTGTACATTATATATTAAAAAAAAAACTGAAATACAATATTATAAGAAGAAGAAAAAAATGAAATAAATAAATAAAAAAAAGATGCATTGGAAAACATGACCTAAATATGGCAAAATTATAAAATTTATGAAAATTAATAAATGACATCACAAAAATCTTACACAACATATATTATCACATAAAGCACATATAGTATAATTTTCACTCAAAAATTTCAAAATTAACGCATTCTTGGGAAACGTGCCTTTAAAAGGATAAAAATTAAATAAGTACTAAATGACCTCTAAAAATTATGAGATTTTTACAGAAAATTTATGAACATACAAAATACATATATGAAATTTTTACTTAAAAATTCTCATAAAAGAGACTGCATTGGGAAACGTGCCATTAAAAAAAAATACTAAAATTTTAAATAAATGATGAATGGCTCTTAAAAATCATTAAAATCATAAATAATGATAAAAATAGTAAAATCAATGTATTTAAGAAATAAAATAAAATAAACTAATATTTACATGGTAAAATTACCATTTTGCCCCTGATGTGACAAATTAGACGTAATATACACAAAAATTATAATTGGCCCCTGAAAATCACAATAACCCCTAAATAAAGTAATACGCATATTTTTATAAAATGTGTGTCAAAATTTGGTGTCTACAGTAGGTTTTAGTTTTGTTTTCTTGATAGAATTAATTATTGATTTAGTATTTGTTTTGTGATATAGGTGAAGATATCGATCATTCTCATTCGGATTGCCTTAGTTAAATTGGATCGAGATAAGTGGGGTTTTATACTCCTTGCTCTTTTGAAAATGAACTTGATGAATGATAAACGTTTTGAATTGATTATTTACTATATAAATGTATGGATTGAGTGTGGTTAATTTTAATTGTTATAAAAATGATAATGTGCCCTACTTGAATGAATAGTTTGATGAATGAATTGACTGAATTCTTGAATGTGGTGTACTTTTTACGGAACTAGTTCCTTAATATTATGCCTAATGTCATTGGGACCGCACTAACCGGTTAAAGTTAGTTTTGGAACAGTACCAACCGGTTAAAGTTGGTTTTAGGATTGTACCAACCGGTTAAAGTTGGTTTTGGAACTGTGTTAACCGGTTAAAGTTAACAACTGAATATTCAGAGTCAATTGGAACCATTTGATAGAACTCTTTGTTTTGTTTATGAAAATGTATATTTTGGTGAAAGTGTACTAGTGGCCATATTACTTTTATGTTTATATTCTATAATGACTTGACTCGTGTAATGTATATGTATGAATAACACTCTTAAGCCATAGGGATTACTCCCACCACTTACTGAGTAATTAGTGTCGCTCACCCCTTATTGTTTTATGCAGAGGACGATATTTTTGAAAAAATTGATTGGACCGACTCGTGGTATTAGAATTTGAGATAGGATGTGATACATAGCAAAGATTTCATGTTAGTTATTTTTGTATAGAATCTCCATTTTGAAATAGTTTGTGACATTAGTGAAAGTGTATGAGATGAATTTTTATTTATTTGAGAGTTATCTTTGTATTGTATCACATAACGCTATAATTGAGTTAGTTAAGAAGATAACAAAGAGGGGTCTCTCTGTATGAGAGCTGGATCCTCTCTCTTTTTTGAGAGCATTTTTCCCTCCTTGTGTAGTGGTTGAACAGTTCTTCATAATTCAAACTTCTGCTTCATTTATTTCTCCTTTCATCGATAATGGACATTAATTTATTTGTTGTTTGATGATCAATCCTTCTTTGGTCGCTTGTGTGGGAAGCAGCTGGGATCCATTTTATCCGTTTGTCCAGAAAACAATTGTGTAGGGATAGAAAAGTCGTTCCATGTCACCTGATCAAACTTCAATTGGTCGGAGCATGCTAGTACTCATAGCATCACTGCAGCAATATATAGGTAAAGTGTTTGTTTTCCTTCTCTGTGCGTCCCTTTCTAGTGTACTGGGGTTGTCTTTTTTCGTTTTCTGTACTCATCTGGTAGTTTAAACTTTTCATTCTGTATCTGAACCTTCCTTGTAAACCTCTAGGTCTCCTTTATCTGTTCTCAACCTCATTTATATGTAAGCTTAGTGTTTTGGTTCTTTTCCTCTCTTTGCATGGTTGGATCTGAGATCTACTTCTGAGTGGTGGGTTGTCTGCTTGATTATGGCTGAGGAACTTGCAGAGGTTCTAGAGAGGTTTGATTTGTCTGAAAGAGAGTTGATAGGAGCTGTCTTGGAGAATAGTGACACGCAGGAAGGAATTAAAGAGTGTCAATCGAGCTTGATAGGTAAGGTCATAGGTGATAAGATGATTAACGCCATAGGGATTAGGAATTTTAGTAAGCAAATTTGGGGATACCCAAAAGACCTGAGAATGGTAGAATTAGGACCAAATCTGTTCCAGTTTATCTTTGGGAAGGAAAAGGAAAAGGATAGAGTTCTGAAAGGGGGACCGTGGCTCATTGATAACCAATTACTAGCTGTCCATAAGTGGGAAGAAGGCCTTGAAACTGATAATAGCAGACTAAGAAAGGTTAATATGTGGGTGCAGGTGTGGGATCTCCCTATTCACTGGTTCTCTAAGGAGGTTGGATTTAAAATAGGCTCTGTTTTCCCTGTAATAAAGGAGGTTCTTATCCCGCAAAGTGGGGAGAAAAGATGGAAGATACCTAAAAATCCTTGTCACAGTTGATACCTCACTACCTCTGCTTAGAGGTTCCTTGGTCGTTCTGAATAGGTAGTCCAAAGATGGGTGAACTTTAAATACGAAAAATGTCCTGACTTTTGTTATTGTTGTGGAACCATTGGGCACATTGATAAAAACTGTCAAGGAAAGGAG
The DNA here is from genome assembly GCA_024721245.1 of Mitragyna speciosa. Classification (NCBI taxonomy): domain Eukaryota; kingdom Viridiplantae; phylum Streptophyta; class Magnoliopsida; order Gentianales; family Rubiaceae; genus Mitragyna; species Mitragyna speciosa. The sequence goes on along the minus strand of CM045556.1, from coordinate 25,862,089 downwards.
AACATAAATGGAACTATGGGAAAGTGTCAATATGGGGCGTGGTTAAGAGCGAGTAGAGGGAACCTTGGGCACAAAATTGAGAGACAAGCTGAAGGTGTGGAACCACAGGGAGAGGCTTGAAGAGTAAGGATAAATCTGATCTTGTGGTGCTGGAGCCTGAAAGGATGACTGTGAATAGAGGTGAAGCCAGTGATATAGGGGTTCAATGCAAGGGGACTGATGGGGAAACCCCTACTGAGATGCAGGAAGAACACACTGAGGATAGGTCTAAGGTGCATGGTACGAGAGAGGAACAGTCTCATGGAAATAAAAACGAAGCCTTAGTTAGTGAAGTTGCAGGAAAACCAGACCTGGGGAGAAAGCAAATGAATGCCTCTGGAGAATTAAGAATCCTTGATGTCACCGGAGGGAATGGACAGGGTGTGGATAGGATGAAGTGGGAAGTGAATAGGAATAATGCTACTGTAGGTAGAAGAGCTAGGAAATTCAGGAGACTGCCTGACTCTATTAGGCCCCCATTAAAAGAGCTGAATGGAGAATTTAGCAAAATAGTATGCCAAGGCAAGAGGAAAAATGACTTGAGATCGGTGGAAGCAGACGAAACTGAGGATCTGGAGAATCTGAACAAAAAAAGCAAGGTCATTATAGGAACAGATTTAGAGGGAATCCTAGAAGGGGATATGGAGGCCTGCCCCAAAGGGCCTCCAAGGACACCATGAAGATTGGGGTGTGGAACTTTCGAGGTGTGAGGGGACCCTTGACAGTTCCCCAACTGAAGGAGTTTAGCAAACTCCACTCTCCAGACATCATCTTTCTTAGCGAAACAAAAAATAAAAGATCAATCTTGGAGAAAGTGAAACATAGGATCTGTTTTGACAATGTAGAAACTGTTGAGTCTATGGGAAGATCTGGGGGTTTAGCTCTTTTTTGGAACAACACTAGCAATGTTACTGAGATTAAAATCACTGCTTCACCATAGAGGCTAGGATCAATGATCAACAAGGTAATATGGACTGGTGGTGTATTTGTATTTACGCTAGCATAGAGAGTAGTGTTCGACATAAACAATGGGAGGTACTACATAGAAGGATGTCCTCATGGGGAAACAATTAGATTTTAATAGGGGATTTCAATGACATCACTTCTAATGAAGAGAAATGGGGTGGAAGATGGAGGGATGAGTGGACTTTTAGATCTTTCAATCAGTTTATTAACCACAACAACTTGATGGACATAGGCTTTGTAGGCAAATCTTGGACTTGGAGTAACCATTGGGATGCTAATGAAGAGATGAAACAAAGACTGGACAGAGGGTTAAGTAACATCAGTTGGGCTGAGAGCTTTAATAATGCTAAAATTAGGCACATTCCTATGGAAGCTTGGGACCATTGTCTTCTCCTCCTTGACACTGCACCCACTGATAATAAATGGAAACATAGATTTGTTTTTGATAGAAGATGGTTAGAGAACAAGGATGTTCATAAGATAGTGTTTGAGGCTTGGAACTCTGATGTTCAAGGATCTAGGATGTTTAAAGTGGGTAGCAAAATCAAAAACTGTAGAATGGTCTTAAGGAAATGGAACAGAAGTATTCATGTCAATGCTGGAACCAGAATTCAGTTTTGTAAAGAACAACTGGAGACAGTTAGGAATGCCTTCCATGGCAGATCTAAGGAGGAAATTGGATATTGGAAAAAAGAGCTAGGAGATGCATACAAAAAGGAGGAACTATATTGGAGCCAAAAGGCAAGGCACAAGTGGTTGTTGGAAGGTGACAAAAACACTGCCTTCTTCCATACATGTGTCACTCATAGGAGAAAAAAGAATGCCATCACTAAGCTGCAAAAGCACAATGGGGATTGGTGTAACACGGAAGATGAGATAAGTGAGGAAAATAGTCCATCATTATAGGAGGCTCTTCACCTCTGAGCAGGCATATTGGAATGAAGATATTTTGGAGGGTATACCCCAATCCATTACTCAGAATATGAACTCAATTCTTACTAGGCCTTTTGAGGAAAAAGAAATCATGAATGCCTTCTTCTCTATGCATCCTAATAAGGCTCCAGGTCCAGATGGACTAACCCCTATTTTTTTCCAAAAATTCTGGTATATCATCAAGGATGATGTTGTAAAAGCAATTCAAAGTTTCTTCTATCATGGTCACATGCTCAAATCAGTCAATGAAACACTTGTTACCCTCATTCCTAAAGTCAAACTTCCTGTCAAATTGGCTGACTATAGACCTATTAGTCTCTGTAATGTCATTGCCAAAGCCATCTCTAAACTTTTGGTTAATAGATTGAAGCCTTTTCTCAGTCAGTGTATTAGCCACAATCAGTCAGCTTTTGTTCCGGGTAGACAGATTCTGGACAATGTAGTGATTGCTCATAAGTACTTTCATGCCCTGAATAATAGAAGAATGGGTAAGGTGGGTACTATGGCTGTCAAGCTTGACATGGCTAAAGCCTATGACCGAGTGGAATGGACCTTCCTATCCTCTATTATTAGCAAAATGGGTTTCTGTGAAAAATGGATTAACTGGATCCAGGCTTGCATAACCTCAGTGACCTATTCTTTCAATTTAAATGGTAACAAAACTGGGTATGTTATTCCTTCATCGAGGGAATAAGGCAGGGTGATCCTCTGTCTCCCTACCTCTTTATCCTGTGTGGGAAGGCTTGAGTAATTTGCTTAAGCAGGCTGGACACCATACACAGAATTTCCGGACTAAGCATTAGCAAAAATGGTCCAATTATCTCTCATTTGTTTTTTGCGGATGACTCTCTTGTATTTTGTAAAGCTGACAGGAATCAAGCAGGTGAATTGAGGAGTATATTACAGAAGTACGAAAAGGCCTCAGGTCAACTGGTGAACCTTGACAAATCTTTTATTTTCTTTAGCAAGAACACGCCAACTGAGATAAAGTCTGAAATCTGTGGCATTTTTGGAAGCATCAGAATGGTCACTCAGGCCAAATACCTGGGCTTGCCTATGATAATCTCGAGAACAAAAAAACAGCTCTTCAGCTTTGTAAAGGATAAGCTGGCAGACAGAATGCATAGCTGGAAATCCAAATTGCTTAGCCCCGCTAGGAAGGAGGTTCTTCTAAAAGCAATTGCCTTGGCTTAACCAACCTACACCATGTCTGTTTTCAGGCTCCCGAAAGGTCTGTGCAAAGAACTAACATCAATAATGGCCAAGTATTGGTGGGAAAGTAAAGAAGGGAAGGACAAGATACATTTGGTGAGCTGGAAGAATTTGGCCAGGTCAAAATCCTTAGGAGGCTTGGGTTTTAAGAACCTCTATCATCACAACACCTCACTGTTAGCTAAACAGCTTTGGAGATTCATTACACTTCCAAATTTGTTGGTAAGTAGAGTTATAAAAGAGAAATATTGTCCAAATAGGCCCCTATTGGATGCCAAGGCAAGGCCTACATCATCTTGGTTTTGGAAGAGTGTGGCTAGTGCTAGTTATTTGATTAATCATGGAATCAGAAGAAGGATTGAAAATGGTAGGTCGACGGACATCTGGAATGATAAATGAGTTCTTAAAAACTTCTCTGGTGAAGTTCACTCCCCAAAACCACCTAACTGTGAGGTTACAAGAGTTTGTCAACTGATTCAGAATTTCAGGTGGAATAGAACACTAATCTACCAGCTTTTCAGTCCAGATGACGCTCAAAACATACTAAGTATGCCTATCAGTTTTTCTCAGAGAGCAGACAATTACTCCTGGAAGTTTGATACTTCAGGTACCTATACAGTTAAATCTGGGTATGCTGAAGCAATGATGTTGGAACAAAAATTGATTGGTGTAGGAATGAGTAGAGGTGAATGCAGTAGAAGTCTTATGCATGCTACGATGTGGAAGTTTCTGTGGGGGCTGAATATGAAGAACAAAGTTAAACATTTCATTTGGAAATGCCTTAATCGAGTACTCCCAGTTAATGAGTTTTTGCACAAGAGGGGAGTGAAAGCTGATGCAATTTGCACTAGGTGTGGAGATCAAAACGAAACAGTGGAACATATGCTATTCTCCTGTACAGAGGTCGAACTGACCTGGAGAATAGCTCCAATCAACTGGGATGGAATCGCAGACATGAGGAGTATTTTTGGGATTGGTGGAATGCAATGACTCAAGCAAGAAAGCGGAGAGATGGGAGGCAACATATCACCTTAACTTGCTACCTACTGTGGCACATCTGGAAATCTAGAAACCTCCGGTTCTTTCAGAATGAAGGAAACCAATTGCCATATAATCATACAGAGATCATTGGAGGAATGGAATGAATTCGAAGCCAGTCAGCAACATAACCAAGAGCAGAGCAGGGAGGAAACAATGCATCCAGAACTGGTGAATGTTCCAGAATGGAAAGAAGGAACTAATCTACATCAGTGTGGCTGCTTCTACTAATGCCATTAAAGGAAGGACAGGTTATGGCATTATAGCTTTTGACTGGAGAGGCAAAATTGGGGCTACGTGGGGGCTAATAGAAAATAGATCTACCTAGTATCAAAGTAGCCGAAGCTGAAGGTGTTAGATACGCGCTGATCAAAGCCAGAGAGGAGGGATGGAGTAAAATAATTGTTCTTAGTGATTGCCAGCCACTAACTCAGAAACTCTCATTAAGCAGTACGTGGGACCTTGAAATGAATGCAGTGTTGGAAGACATTCAGTTGCTTTTTGCCTTGTTTTGTTCATGCTCTGTTTGTTTGGATTAACCAGGTCATGACTAGTAATTGTAGGAAGTTAGCAGTTTTTGCAGAAGATTTGATTTGTGATGTAATTTGGAAAGATCACTTTCCAGGCATGGCTTCAATCAGATGCCATGTCTGACTTGAGGGTACTTACCCACTCTGTACAGACTTTGTTTATACTTAAATGAATACAAAATGCCGTTTAAGAGAAAAAAAAAATATAATTGAGTTGGTTCAATGAAATGGTTATTTTGATCAATATATACTTATTTTGTTGCCTTATGTCATAGCGTAGTCGTGACATGGCGGGTGTTATATTTCGGGCACGGGGTGTGACAGGGGTCTAGAGGAGGCGACAACACAAGTTTTTGCTGTTACGAGATTGTTTTTTGGGGGTATATTCAGTAACAAACGTATAGGATGAAATTCAAACCTTGTTTGCAGAACTCAGAAGAATCCAATGTGTGCGCATTCTCGCTGAATCATTCTAGTATGATATTGGCATATAAGGTTGATATCAGCTGTTTCATTACTTGGCAAGACCATTTTAACTCATCAACATTTCAGTACTCTTCCGAAGGGCAAACAGTTTTTCTGGTAAACAAGCCTGCTTTAGGACTACTGTTTGATGTTAAATCAAATAAAACTACTGTATCCAAGTAAAATATTTGCAAATCAGACAGATCTCGGCTGTTAAAATGATGGTAGATAATTGAAAGCAATATTTTCCAGTTCTTCATACAATAATAGATTCCCCAACCCTTGCCCCAGTAAAAAGAGTAGCAATAACAAAATCAGCAGCAGATAAGTGGGAAGTAACCAAATTGATACAATAACAAGACATCAGCCACAATTGTATGTTTAGAATTGTTTCGTTTAACTGTCTTCTTACATCAGGGTCGGACAGTACAACTAATGGGTGAAATCGACAAAATTGCCTGAACAAAAAGTATAAGCGTATGCAATCAGAGTATGTTAGAACCCAAATTCATTCAAAAAAAAAAAAAAAGAATACTTCTCGAAGAATTGGCGTAAAAAGCAAAAGGAACAAGCTCCAACAACATCCAACGTTACCGGCCAGAAAGAACTGATATTGAAAAAGAATAACTAGCTATTGATGGGATGATTGCGCTATCCATCGGAGTTATCCCCATCTCAGCAAGTCTAGGCCGAGGCCTGGCACGACCAGGCGTTGTTGACTCTGTCTCTTCACTTGATAACATATCAATAAGGTGCATTCTGGTATCAGGTGGCTCATCCACCGGAACACGGCCTTCGAGCATTTCCACCACAAGTCCCATGCTTGGCCTAACATTAGGCTTATCTTGTATGCACCACAGTGCTATACACACAAGTCTCCTCACCTGCCTCTCGTCCACACCTCCCGCTTGCACCAATCTTCGGTCAACTATCTCCACAAGCTTCCCTTCTCTCAATTTCTCATTCGCAATTTTCGCAAAACACTGAATTCTCTTCCTCGTTCTGTCATTTTCATCCTCAATCGTGGAAATATTTCTTCGCCCTCCAATAATCTCCAAAAGCACTATACCAAAACCATACACATCACATTTTTGAGATACCCCATTCTCCAAGATCCATTCGGGGGCCAAATAGCCTCTAGTCCCCCGAATAGTTGTGACAACTCTACTTTCTTCTTTTCCCATTAGCTTTGAAAGTCCAAAATCGGACAGAATTGCATGATAGCTCTCATCAAGAAGTATGTTCTCTGGCTTCACGTCAAGATGCATAATGCACGACCGGCAATCATGATGCAAATAAGCAAGTGCCTTCGCTACATCAAGAGCAACTCTACACCTCAAGTCCCAAGACAAACAACCAGCCCTCGGGCCTATACGTCCCATCCTCCTCGGAAAAATCCAATTATCCAATGATCCATTAATCACAAACTCGTAAACAAGAAAACGGGGGCCTGATGGTACGCTACAATATCCAAGAAGTCGAGCAAGGTTGACATGTTGCACACTAGCAATAGCCGCAACTTCTGATCTGAACTCCTTTTCACCCCTCTCATCTCCAACAATCCTTTTCACAGCAACCTGGGTACCATCACTCAAGATTCCTTTAAACACAGAAGCTGATGCCCCGCGGCCTAATAATGATTGAAAACCATCCGTTGCTTCTTCGAGTTCGTTGTACCTGAACTTAGTTGGAACCCCTGCTACTTTCCTGAGAAAACTGTACTCAATTCTCAGCTCGCGTCCCTCTGAAACAAGCTGATTTAGCAACAGTTTTCTTCGATTATTCAACCTTCTTCTGATTATAACAACTGCAAAAACAGCAATAATGGCTGCAATATTAGCTCCACAGATTAAGAAAAATGTCTTGGATAGTTTTAAAGAGACACGGGCAACGATGATAGTGATGGTGAAAATCAAGACCAATGAAACAGCAATTATATATGTTTTGCGATCCTCCATTGATAAAATCTATCATTGCTGTTCAATCTTCAGGAGTAAACAGAAGTGACCAAGATCCTCGATTCCTCATTCTTGTTATTTTCAGGAGTTCCTTTTGATGCAACCATTTGATTTTTTTATCAAGGGTGGGTAGGAATATTTATGCATAATAAGTACTAGTATTTAATTTTGCGGAGAAGAGAAGACTGGTCTCCATCTTCAACTTTGGCCCAAGCCGAAGTCTTTCGTAATAACACGGTTTGCAAGAGCATGCTCACGCACCTACTTCGCCTAGCGTGGTAAAGTCAGCATTTTCCGTATACATGTATGAAGACCCACATGTGAACTGTGGTACCATCCAATGGAAAAATCCGTCAAGTTCTTTAGCAAATAAGGGAGGCAAATTAGACGCCTTGAAAAATATTTTTCTGGATGGAATTGAAAGTAACTGAATGGAGAAGAATATGAGGATTAATTTGTCTCCCTTAGGATTAATTTGGAGGGAGGAAAAGAAATAGAAGACAAAATAGTTGATATTTCCACAGAAAGAATTAGATTATTCTTTTTCTTAAAAAAAAAATCCCTCTAGTGCCCATACTCACAATTATTATACTACTTTACATTTTATTTAATTTTATATTTCAAAAATTAACATTCGAACCCTACATAAGTGCCCTAAGAGCACTCAACAGACAAAACCTTCTTTTTACGTAACTTCCTTGGTGTTGGTACTAGTCTTTGTTTTCTTGTATTTCTTTTTCAATTCATTCAAATAAAATGAATTAATGACATGGGTTTCCTTTATTTTCTTGGTTTTTCTTTTTTCCAGCTCAATCCGAGCAGACTCCTTCAAGACATATTTTTAATCACTTATTAATTATATTTCCCCTGTCGAGACTAAAAAGCACTTGGAGTTCATGCTACAGTATAGGACAAAAGTTTTGTGCTTCACTTCTATTTACATTATCTCTGCTCTTCTTTTTAACTTTAAAATTGCATATTTTACAGAATCTGTTATCTGGAGTCCAAAATTACCATGTCGCTATCCTTTTTGACCAATTACTGGTCTGCATTTGCATATATACTTTTTGTGGACATCAATATATGCGTGCTAAATAGCCATGCGATCAATGACCGCGTCAGAAAGACCAAGCAACATTAATTTGACGTAATCATGATTTCACCTCCTCTAATGAATGGTGAAGCTCTTGGATTATTATTTGTTTAGCGATAACGTAAACTTACAAAGAAAAAGATGTCTAAAACAATTAATTTATCAAGACCAAGACGAAGTCAACTATTCGGCTGTTGCAGTACTAGTATTGAAAAAAGATAAAAGTCGTAAAGATGTGGTGATGCCGGATACTTGATTGTACCATTTGATGAATATGAATTTCTAAACATGAAGGCTGTGCCATCTAAGACCTACTAATCAGTCTTCTACCTTCCAAATTCAGCACAATTTTACTCGTTAAGACATTTGACCTATTGACTGGGTTGAGATTGTGATGGCAAAAAAAAAAAAAAATGACAAAACACATTTAGGGAAATGGTAAGTTGGGTTTTTGTTTAAATATCACCAAGTAGAACTTCTTCAAAGTACATACCGATGCACTTTCAGTAAGAAGATTTTATGGAACTTTACATTTAAGTAATGATCTTTGATTGCTGATAGTGCACGTACTTAAATTTTTTTTCCCCAACAACGAGGAACTGAAGTGTGACCAATGTGCAAATATAACTATCTAATTACTACTTAGTTCGTATGAGTCGTCAAATAAAGCGAGGACGGCAAGCATTATTACCGAAATTGCCGTAGCCACGGCAAGAATGTTGCCTGCGGGCTGCTGCTGCTGCAGTGAACATTGATTCCGTTTGATAGTGAGGACAAACCGAAAAGGGTTCTAAAGATACGTTCATTACCATTGGCAAAATTCTTGGATCTATTCTAGCATACTGCTGTGGCAACTTGCGAGGGTTGCTAGCTAGAACCTCAGGGAATTAACAAGCTGGGCCATCAGAAAATGATTGGACTAATTTAATGCCTTTTTCACATCTTTTCTTCATATACTTCATTGGATTTGTCTCCCATATTACTCTTTGATATATAGTTGCAGCATTCTAGTCGTATATTCTTGTTTGCTCACGTAGGAGTAGTACTAAAAAATCCATCAGAAATTTGTTTGTAAGATATTGCACGTCGCTGTTATCTATAAAGTTGGTAATTTTGATCCTTATACTGAAATTAAAATTCATTATAAATATTTCCAAGAAAAAAAAAGAAGAGAAAATAGAATTTCGGAATGTTGTCGTTGGACTGGAAACCCATACATCTGGCACAAGTCCAAAGTCCCCTAATCTGCGACTTGGCCCAAATTCAAGTGTCACCGGATTTCACCCGTCCGTTAAGAATATCTTTGGATGTAATACTGTTACTAGATTGATGTCTTTCTGGACGCTGAAAATGGAAGAGGCCCAAGTTGCGTGGCCTAGTGTGTTAGAGGTTCCAATCATCCTGTCTGTTTGGGCAGGCGTTCTTGTGCATTCTCCTCGCAGTGTTGGTCAGGACAACGAATTAATCATACATGTTTCAACGAATCGCTCTCAAGAAAGTCATCGATTAATGGAGGTTGAATCTGGCTGTGAGATAAGATCTTCTTCTGGGAAACTGCTTCCCCCGTTCAGAAATAAATTTTACATAGAATGAGATGCAGGGTTGCACTTTACTGTCAGTAATTTGCTTACAATTAATCCATCACAAATTCTGTTTTATTCATAGATGATAGATCGATAGATCTTGGGATGCCAATTATCATGGTAAGTTTCTAGAGGCAATGACGATAACATTCTTCGATGTCTGTCCATATCTCATCTTTTCTGTTAGCACATAATGAAAATTTCGAAGCCCAATTATGGAAAATTTGCCGGTTTCTTCTGAGGGATGTTTGAATGAATTATTCTTTTTGCAACCAGTCGGTAATGAGGTTATATCCAATTTGTGAATTCGTCATATACAAGTATTTTAGGGCGAGCATTGCTTAATGAGGTTAATATGAATTTTTATTTTATAATCCTCAAATTTGCATGTCTTCTTAATTCTGCAGGATGATACATATGGCACATTGGCAGTCTCCTTAGTTGTTCATTTGTCCGGAACCTTTTCTAAATTAGAATCTAAGTTATTTTGGATTCCAAATCTGCTTATTCAATTTCAAAGCAGTCTGTATGACTTGTTTCATTTGAATGTTTTAGGTTCTGTAAGTGTTTCATCGTTCTTCAATTTGGAATTGCTTGTGTTTGGTCTCTTCATAGAATGTTCTGCTTTATTTGATCCAAGCTGCCGAGTCAAATGAATCTCTTTTACGCATGATAATTCTTGTGAAGCTTTCTCAGGTGTTTCAAGCAATTTTTCTGGTCTTCTATTCCGGTGCCTCCATGCAAGAGTCCAAGTGCACCTTCTCTGGATCTAATGATCTTCAGTTGTATTTTGGGGTAGTGTGCACTACTGCATTTTGCTGTCATTATTGGATTTTCTTTGTGGGGGGGAACCTTGAATTTTGTTCTTTTTAAGTTAATATTTATCTCCTTTTATTTTTATTCTCTCTCTTCCTCTCCCTAGGGAAAGAGCGAAAACAAAACCCCAAGGACATACAGACACTAGATGCCACAACTTATTGGTTTCAACAACCTCAAGGATATGCAGACACTACATACGAACTTCTTTGATTTTATAGCCCAATTTTTACCTGGATTTCCCATTCAGCTGCCATATTTCATTTTTTATCTTTTCAGCTATGTTTGCTACCGAGCAGTAGCCATTTTTCTGGCCCTGCATTTACAAAACAGAAACGTGTTGTTTTCTTTTTCATTTTGTTATCGAGTCAAGCAACCACAATCATCAGCTCTGTTTCAATCCCATAACCAAATGACACCCCCATCCACCGCGCCGCCCTCCCAAAAAAATAAAAAATAAAGAAAACCCAAAAAAAAGGGAAAAAACACACAAAAAATAAAGAAAACACACAAAAAAGGGAAAACGCACCTAGAAAGAGAGGAGTTAATTGGGCAACTCTGACATGGTTAAAGTGGTTGAGTTAGACGGGAGCACCATAGTCCTCTGCTTACCTAGTTCATGGGTTACATCGGTGATTATAGGTATCATCTGCATGTGGCAACACTTGTTTTAGACCTATGGATCACATGCATGCCCTTTAATTACGTTGTTTGCTCATTCCCCCCAAAATTAGCTCAGAACATTTCCACAGCATTCAAAAGTCAAAGGAGCCCTGAAATCCAGGGCTAATAGCTCCTCCGTTCTTTCCTTGATTTCTTTGAAAGCAAGGTTTCAACACTCTATGCATCTTTCTACTCTTTACGATTCGCCACCTATAAAGTTGCGGTAACTCCATCACCCGTGTGTATTCTGTTTATGTGTAAGATTTTCAAGAATTTTGTGCTTGCCATTGTTCTGTTACTGGCCCCGAGAAGATGTACAGATCGGCTAGTGTTTCACGAATCTCCGATGAGTATTTGGTGAACATGTCACCCGCTGCAAAGGGCTCTTCGGTACCAAAGATGCCGATGGCTGCAGATGATCTCCGCACTAATTATGATCCTATTTCTGATGCAACAAAGAAAGAAACCTCTCTTAAATCTTCAGGGGAGAGAGCAGTGCATCTCATCCCGCTAGTCTTGACACTTTGTGCTCTGATTCTTTGGTTCTTCTCCAGACCGGTTACGGTTCCGAATGCGTTTCAATAGTTGTTGGAGCCTGCGAAGTTTTTACTATTTTCTTCGCCTTAGTTTTCTGGTTGCATGCCTGGTATAATGACTCCAGGCAGATGATCCATGTAATTTCAAAGCCAATTTGTAATAGCTTTGGCAACTGTGTACTTTCAATTATTTCAATTTGACAAATAAGAAAGTAATAAAGTTGAGCTAAGTGTGGGAGGATAGGATCAAGTCCTGTTTTTGTTTTCTTCGTGGTATATTTGATAATCTAACAAAGGCATCTGCCTTTGAAACTCTCATGCTTCAGATGATAAGAGGCTTTGGTGGGCAGGAAAAGATATTGCTGACTGGGGGCCCTCAACTTAACAAAAAGCAAACTTATCTTGTTTACACGAAAAAGATATATTCTTTTTGTCCTAAACAGAACACAGAACACAGAAAAAATTTCAAATAATGTTCGAGGTAGATAGAAAGGAGAGGGGGAAAAACATAGTGCCAATAATATGGTAAGTTCATAGTTTTTTTTTTTTTTTTTCGGGGAAGGACTTTTCTTGAATTTTATTGAGGAATGGCTTTCAAGGAAAAAGCTTGAATGTATTTTAGTGAGAAAGGCTTTCCGACGGAAATATTCATACCAAATATAAAAATATAATGAATAAATTAGAAAGAACTTCATATTCTAACTCATTCCCTAAAAAAGAAAAAAAAAAGAAACCGATTATAAGAATCTACAAAGCAAAAGAAATTAAAGGGATGCTATTGACTGAAAAAAGAAAAGTAAGTCGTGGCTAGTCAATAAAGTCGATGTTATGTGTTTTCAGTAGACAAGAAAAATGCCATTGTCGCTTTCACCAACTATCAACCTTAATCTTCATCTCTACGGATTAATCAACACAAATAATTATAATCTTGTAGAAGGTAATGGCAAAGATAGATAGGTATTCAAGGTAGAAATTATAAGGAATAATCAAATATCTTTCCATCTCATAATGCACATCTAACGTCGTGCAAATAGAAACAAATAAATGATTTATTGCATGTATTTCATAAAATACCATTTAGGTAGTTAAAGATCATTGAATGAATAATATATACTATTGAAAAAAAAAAAAAGATGTTGCAGCAAATGTCTACCTGTCACGCCCCAAATTCACCATGATTTGGAACATAACATGACGTGAGACTTGAAAAATGAACTTCTCAAACTTCACTAGGTATCTTGCCTTTACTATACCACGAAATAAGAAAATTCACAAATAAATTTTAAACCTCCAGAAAATTATTTGATTACATAAGAACGTAAACAAAAATCAAAATATACCATCATACCCTAAAATTTATCAAACTAGCCTACCTTATGGTTGTGAACCATTTATTACAGAAATTGCTAATATCCTAAATTCCTAACTAAAAATCTCTCACTTGTGTACCTCTTACTCATTACCATCTCCATCACCCTCCACATATACTAGTTCATATTCATCAAGATCATCTGCAAAAAACATTAAGAACATGGGTTGAGCATGGATATGCTCAGCAAGTAGCTCTACTTGTCCTTGTCGGATCACATATGTTACATATATACATACATTTTCACAAAACTCAAATTTATAAAGAACTTTTAAAACATTCGCATGAACATACATGATTTGCAATCATACTTTCTTAAACTCGTATTCAAAACTTGATAACCACATTTCATGCATAGGTTTAGGTCATTACTCAAATAGAGGATCATGCATTCATCGATCTCTGTGTACACAGCCTAGTGTTTAACCCCCACTAGGGAAAGGTCTAACGGATATGGCCTAGTGTTTAACCCCCACTAGACAAGGGTCGAACGGATAGGGACGTTGTCCTGCCGAGTTTAGTCATGATCATACTTGAGTGGCTTGGGTTACATAACATAAACATACATAGCATTCATACTTTCAAAATTCTGAACATATCATATGTAATCGAATTTTCATATACATAAAATAACATTTGACTTTATGAAAATTGCAATTTATTTCAAAACACAAGGACAAGAAGAGTCACTCACCTTAAACTTCACAAAAATTCCTTCTCGAGCTATTAAGATTTCTAACCTAGAAAACACACAATAAATAAACTTACATCAACTAAAAGGCCCATTAATATACTGCAATCTGCCCTTGTATCCTAATGACCATGTCCTTGATTTTTTTTTTTTTTTAGTATGAACTTATAACTTTGAAGTAAATTTTCAGAATGTTACTGTCTCAGAAAAATATATTTATCTTACTATAGAAATATCGGATTTAAAATCTAAAAATACTATTAGAAACTAGATTCAGAACCCAAAAACTTTCATGAAGACAAGATTTCGAAAATCTGTAACCTTGGTTCTCAAAATCTGACTTGAACCTCTGACAGTAATCTGTCTCAGGTTGATTTTCAACTCGATTTTGAAAAATCATAACTATTTCCACGAAATTCGAATGCATCTGAAAATTTTACTACATAAACTACACGGTTTGAAATCCCATAAAAATTAATTTCATAGTAAAACAAAGGTCTCTATTGAAAGTTATGATTTTCTAAACATCAGTGTTAAATCAGCCTGCAAAGTCAAATTTTCAGATTTGTAAAACGAAAATCTTTTAAGAAAACAACTATTAAAACACGTTAAAAATTCTCCAAAATCTCCAGAATCACACTAAATTCATACTATTTTAAAGTCATGATTTTATTTGAAAATATTATCCAAAGAAAATTGTGAGTTTTGCTTCTTAACCAAATCTCTATGTTTTTGACAGATTTGGAACCAACCTTCTAATTTAATGAAAACAAGTTTATCACGTCAAAAAAACTTAAAAATATCTTTATCTGACTTCAAAACACTTTTAAAACATCAGAAAAAATATTTCTTGGTAATTAAAATTAATTAAATTCGTTTCTTGATTAAAATCTCGTTTTAACATGATATTCTATCAAACTGGATCAGTTACAATAAAAATATCATAACTCAACTTACACAACGAATTTTAACCTGAAATTTTGTACACATATCATAGACGCATAAAGGTACCAAACTGAAAATTTTCATATAAAAATAATAAGTACAAAAATAGTTACGAATTTTTAAATCATAGCTCAATGAAACACACAGACCTGCTGTTTCTTTAAACTTTTAGCATATAAACCAACATATTTCATCTTTTTAATCTCTTAAACACAAACTAACTTTTCAAGATATGGCCATATAACTACAAGTCAAAATTTCCAGTTTGTAATCCCAATCATCAAACTCTTAATTTACCAATGAAGTTTAGAAAAATACCTTAACTCCCGGTCTCCCTTTCTATGGTTGCTTGCTTATCTTGGTATTCTACAACTCCTTTCCTTAAACACAGAGTTCTCTCTACCTCTATATTTTCTCTCACTTTACTCTGAATTTTGCAGGAAAATTTTAAGTCATACGTTTGTTTCTAAGGTAGATATAATGATAACTGCTTAGATGATTATGATGAAGATAAGGTTTCTCACTTCCTTCTCAACAACAACTACTATAACGATAAATGTATATCAAATTTATCTAGAATATTCTATTACGAGGTCATACTAAAATCATAACAATAAAAAACGTTACAAATAAATAAATAAGATAAAATAATTAAATTTCACAATTATTGTAAAAATAAATATGTATATAAAAAAAATACGTAGTATTATACTACCATTCTTTATCAAAGTTGCAATTAATAATTTTGCAAAACTGATATACTAAAGATCAACCAAGAGGAATTTCAAGAAATACATAATTGTATAAAATTAGAAAGCTATATCTCAATCACTTGAAGAATTGGATTAGGAAGTTATATAAATGCTAACCATGGGCGGTTGGCGACTTGGCAGGACAATACATTCGCAATCACACGTGATAATTAATAATTTAAATTAAGCTCTGTTTGAGCGGCTTGATCTGACCTGACTGATGAACTCACGTTTAATCCTTCTTTTAAAAAATTAAATTAACGACCTAGATCATATTTTATTGCACAAGGTTGATCTCAACCGTTAACCATTTCGTGAGAAACCATATCAAACTACATTTGATCTTTTACTGTAAATTAAATGAAAATTACTGGTATTTTTCAAAAAGAAAAAATAATAAAGCTGTATTTGTTGTAAAACACATGAAAACTCACGCAAAAAGAAGCGAAAAAACAGAATAATATTTACATCAACAGAAAATTAAACCAAAAAAAAAAGCCAAAAAAAGAAAATTGCAAGCAATCCATTCCCTTCCTGCCTCTCTCTCTCTCAATCTCTCTCTCAATCCATCATCATCCAAGCAGCAGCAAAACAAAAAGGAAAGGTAAGTTTGCAATCTTGCCTCTTATTTCCTTTTTTAACAAATTTTTTTCTAGATTATTAATTTTTTGAAATTTATTTGACTTGCTGTTGAATTGTATTTCTGCTATGCTTTTTAATTTTTTTTTTTTTTTGCTTCTGGTAGTTAAATTTATGATGTTGAAGAAAGCATTAATTTTTCTGGGTTGTTCCGTGTTTAATCAATGCTGTGAGAATTTTCTTTTTCTTTTTTTTTTTTGGTTTTTTTTTTTCTGGGCACTGTTAGATTTATCTGATGACTACTTGAAACTTTTAACCATCTGTGAGGTATATGTGTCTGTACGTACATTTGTTCTTGTACGCATACGTATATTTATTATGTATGTATTTCCATTTTTACGCATTTATAGTATATACTGCTTTACATATATACTGTAAATATAATTTCATATCCAGTATGTTCATATAAGTTATGAATGTCTCTGCATACGATGGAACTTCTTTTCGATGGAATTGATTTTATAGTTCCAGTTTTAGCCAAATTCAAAGTTCCATTTTTTTTTTTTCGTTTGTACGTTTGCTGCCCCCACCCCAAAAAAAAAATGTTGTGACTACATCCATCAGATTGCTGTTAATGCTATTAAATTTCACTGCTTGTTTTATGTTTTGATTGCAAAATATGTAATTATTGACATTTTCACGTTCTGGGTTTTCCCCTTTACAGGCAGCAACAAGTTTGTTGAGTGCATACAGGTTCGGTGGAATCAGAATAATAAGGTTGACATCATGAGGTTCAAAAGAGGCACTAAAGTCGAAGTATTTTGCAAAGATGAGGTGCCGTCTGGTTCCTGGCATTGTGCGGAGGTAATATGTGGCAATGGACACTATTATACCATCAGAGGTGTTAAGGATGCGGCAGTTTTTGAGAGGGTCTCTATTAAGTTTATTAGGCCGTGCCCTCCTGTTGTGCAAATTTCTGGGAGCTGGATGCCTGGTGATGTTGTTGAGGTGTTTCATGATTGCTGTTGGAAGATGGCTACAATCTCAAAGGTTTTGAGGGAAAACCATTTTTTAGTCCGGCTGGTTGGATCCTCGAATGAATTCAAGGTTTACAAGTTTGATATCCGGCTGAGGCAATCTTGGATGGATGGAAAATGGGTCACGGTTGGAAAGGTACTTCCATTGGAATTTTCTTTATTAGGGAATCTAGTTTTTCTAATTTGGTTTCTAATAATGCACACAATTGGATGTTTTATTTGGTTAATTTTATCAACTCTTTCTTTCTTTCTTTACTTGTGAGCATACGTGCATGTGTCTGTTATGTGCTAGCTAACATAGATTATATTTTAGGATTTATATTGATGTCTGTGTTGTAGCATGTGAAACTCATGGGTATTATTAGTTTTTATAGTATGGACCATGTAATAAGCCCAGCTGATGTATGATAGCAATTTGTGGGGCGCTATCTAGTAGTAAGCTGCTAGTTCCTTGCTTGACTTTGTTGTTTAACTATCCTTTTGATTTTCTTCTTCAAACAGGCTTTCGGAAATTATAATGATCAGAAAGGCTGTGAAAGGCCTTCATCCAATTATAATTGTAGACCAGGCTCCTTTAAGGGGATAAAAGCAAAATTAGATTCCCATGAAGAAAAGGACTATGTTGGTACTGGAAACAACATCAATATCCAGGAGTCACCTGTAGTTCCCATGAAAACTCTAAAGAGAGTGTCTCGCAAGTTTTACCCTCAAGCTAAAGCACCTGAAAGCACTCAAAAGTTTAGAGCTACTGAAAGAAATGGTAGACGTCATCGAGTGGCTGTTGCAAATCCTTCCACATTGCCTAAAAAGATAGAAAGTTGTGCAATTCTAAAGGAATTGCCAGGAGAAAAAGAAAAAAGTTCCCGTTTAGATATTAGAACAACAAAACTATCTGAAATGGATGAAGGGGGAATAAGAATGGACAATGTTATTGGATTTTCAAGCTCAAGAAATTTAGAATGTGCTGATGCTGATGATGTTGCAAGCTCTGTTGGTAGCTGTAGCATTGTTTGGGACAATCCCTTTGAATGGCCTTCTAGGATTTTGGCATGTCCTGTTGATTATGCTGAAGATCATTCCAGTGATGCTGAATCTGTTTGTCAACTGTATAATGAGGAAGATAACTATTTGCAAACCAATGAAGAGGAGTTGAATGCGGAAATTCATAGATTAGAGTTGCATGCCTACCGCTGCACTCTGGAGGCTTTACACGCATCAGGACCTTTAAGTTGGGAACAAGAAACCTTGATGACAAACCTTCGTATTTCCCTTCATATATCAAACGATGAGCATTTGATGGAGTTAAGGAACTTAATATCTAACGCAACTAGCATGCCTATTGGTTGACAGTAAACTGATACTATTTCTTTTCCTTATAATCATTTTTGCTCGTTTATGTATAATTTCTTTTGCACTTTGTTAATTACTTCTGAGCATTGTAACAAGAAAGATGAAATACTGTTCGACAGGTTGGATTTTGATTACAAAAAATTTTATGTCATCTTCCATTGAAATACTTGCACTAAGCATTTCTAGAATGCAAGGACTATTTTCAGCTGATCTCTTTCATGTTAGATCTTATTTACTTTCAGGACTGTGATGTTAGACTATGTTAATTGGACTATCCTCTCGCTCCCACCATACCCTAGTCGTGTCATGTTGACGTGGGTGTGAGTATGGCATATTTTAACTCTACACTTTACCTTGCTGAATCTGCGTTGGACACTTCATTTGTATCCTTATCCACATACTCCTGTACCCGAGACTGATTAACATAGATGATAGAAAACTTTGTTTAGTGCACAGTTTGCCATGATTGCCGTGAAGTTTTACTTTATAGCCAGTACCGCATAATCCTCTTCCAATATGCATATTATCTTGCTGTAAAAGGTGATATTTTGAATAGACTGCCGTGTGATTCATGCTTACAGAACTTCAAGTTTCTGCTAGTGTATCTTGGGATATGTTGCTAAATTTAGTTTGATTACCTCAGTAATGTTTACCAGCATAACCAGCCTCTTTCTGAGGCATTGTTGACACTTCGCCTGCATTTCCAGGGCCCATTTGGAGGCTCATACATCTTGCTTATTTCTAAGGTGATGTTGGATTTGCCTCCTTTCTCGATATAGACAATGGGGCAACATCAGCATCAAACCAGCTAAAGATATGCAGGTTATCACACCAGATGGTATGATTCCTATTGCCATTGCCGCATTTTCGGTTTCTGCTGCCTAGTAGAGTTAAAATACATTCTGTAGTTATACAACCTGATGATTTGTCTTGTTTCACAAATACTGCAATGAGTCTGTTTCTTTTATTATCAAAATATCTTTTATTTGTATTTGGTGTTTGCAGAATGGTCAAACAAAATTTTTTTTTTTTTTTTGGACCTTTATCTGCCTCCAACACGCACACAGCTTTTTGTAGATCAAATTATGGACAAAGGTTTGAGGATTGTGAAACTCACCGTGGTTGACTAATGGTGTATGTAGAATTCTGTTTTCTTCTCTTCTGATAAGCAAAATTATTATCTTGAGGTAAAGTATAGTAAATGCTGCGAACATTCTTCGGTCACCACACACTGCTAACTTGAGTTCAGGTGGATTTCCAATCAGGTTGGTGTAATTTCTTAAAGATGCGGTTTAGTGAAACTTCTTGACTGAATTTTTTCTGCAGACTGTTCGCAAGGACAGTACACACAGTGAGGAACTCGATGGTAAATTGTTATGCTTTCAATGTGGTTTTCCCTTGTCACAAATTGGTAACTCCCTTTGTAATGATCCTATTGTCATGCTATCTTAATCAATTTTCTTTAGCTTTTGCAATTTCACTTTTTAATGAGCTCTAAAGCCTTTGGATTTCAGCCTCACAAAAATGGGGCTTGGATTGTCCATCATGTGAAAACTTCTAGAGAAATTAAGACAACAATACATGCACTGGAGTGGCATATTTTTGTGCAGATACTTCTCTTAAAGACTTCGGAACAGAGAAATACCCTCGCCACTTTCAAAGAGGACATAACAGTTAATTAAGCGAAAGAAGAACTTCACCAGAAAAAAGAATTAAGTGACAAAGTTAATCTGTATGATTAGTTTCTAGAAGTAAGTGACAAAGTTAATCTGTATAATTGCAAATGGTAGTTTCGAATTTCAGGATGTCTAATATAATCTATAATGCACTCAATAAATAGGTAGCTAGGCTCTTGATATAGTTCTTCACGTCAGCCCAGGCACAACAGCAATAGCAAATTGTGATAACATGATGTTCCAGAAAATGTCAGAGGTTGCTTGAAGCCCAATTTAACGGGAAGTAAAATTTTCCTTGTCATGGGCTGTTGTCCAATATAGCTGTGTGGTCAACGATGCGTCCATAATGGGCCCTAACGTTACACCCGTTCAGATTTCAGTTCACACTAGTTTTGTTCTTCTGACTCTTAAAAAGGGGGGGGGGGGGGGGGGGGGGTATCAGAATTGTCCTAATCCTGATAGCCAATGGAAACCGCCATCTCCCGGATTTTTGAAGATCAATGTAGAGTAGACGGATCCTTTAAAAGTGGAAGAACAGGCATTGGAGTGGTTGTACGAGATCACCGGGGATCAACGGAAGCTGTTGTGATTGAAAGTTTTGAACACTGTTTTGAAAGTGAGCAGGCAGAAGCTCTGGCATTTTTAAAGGCACTTCTATTTGCAAAGGATTTTGGTTTCAGACATATTGTCCTAGAAGGTGATTCCTTATCTATGGTCAACAGAGTCAAAAACACCCAAAAGGATTTCTCAATGATTGGACACCTGATAGAGGGCATTAGAATTTTGTTGAGGAACTTTCCTGACGTTGAAATATTCCATGTAAAAAGAGAAAACAATATGCCTGCTCATGAGGCTTCGAAACTCGCTCTTGATATTAGGGGCTCTCAGGTGTGGTTCACCCAGTTTCCCATGTCTGTAAGAAGGGCTGTAGCAAATGATTTATCTTAATGAAATGCTATCTTTTTCTCAAAAAACCAAAAAAAAAAAAAAAATTGTTTTGGTCTCGAATAGGATCAGTGAAATTGGCAAACAGCGATTTTCCTGACATTTAATGATCTAAAAAATGGATACACATAGGCATTAAATTAATTCCTGCTTTTCGTCACTCTCACTTATTAAGCCTTTTGTTCTATTATTAATGATGGTCATGGGCTTACGTGCAGGTCAAATCCGTGAATTGGATTTACTTTTAACAGCCGTCTTACAAAAAATATGCAATTTTATTTTAAAGTATATTGAGGGGGCCTTTGGTTTTTTTTTTTTTTAACATGTTTTTAGAAAACTTTAACCACATTTGTCAACAACTTTTTTATCTCACATACACATTTACTAGAAAGAATCTTTAAAACTACTACAACGTTATTTAAAAAAAAAAACGCTTCAAGAAACAATAATTGGAGTAAGCATGCAATTATCAGTAATGAAATCCGAACCTTTCCATATACAATGTTGAAGAATGGCTTTATTATCTGAAAAAACCTTAATTTGAAGAATATGCATTATTCATTAGACATATTTTTGGTTATAAACATTTCACGGTTTGATAGGCTAATTCATTTTTTTGGACAGTAAACGTTCTAATTATGTTATGTATTGCTCACTTATAAATATACTTGTGATATACTTACATTTAATCAACTTGCTGTGACTTTCAATTCAATTAAAAAGAAATAATGTACAAGAAATGAATCTAAAGTATTATGGCGGAGTACTTTCTTATCCAAATTTTAGTTTAGAACACACATAACAAAACTGTTCAATATTTATTTTATGTTTTAATTTTAAATTCACCGTCCGAATTTTTTTCTCTGCCAATCATTGATTGATGATCTTCTACTAACCAATATACAATGCATACATACTTAAATTAATTGGAAAAAAAAAAAGTATCATGTGCTAGTATAGAGGACAAAATAATTTTTGATGTCCCGTCAATTCTCTACATTGTTCCATTTGTCATTCATTCGTAGAGATGGAGATTATCAAATTTTCATAAAGAATATGGATTATATTAGAAGATGATTGAAGAAAACTGTAAAAAGGATTGAGATGCATCCCTAGCCTAGCGTAGAAACCTACAAATGAGTTGTACATTTATGTGGTTCCACCAAATCCACTGCCATTGTCTTATTAGCGTAGATCATGCCTCCTCTCTCTATCTTTGCAAGAAGGAGATGGAGAGATGGTGTGGGGATTAGACTTTTATATCTATATATATATCATCAGAATCCTGCGTTTCTTTCAAAATATCTGGAAACTCATTTAATTTGCTCAAAATGTTAAACAAAGGAAAAGGAAAAAAACAGCCCTTTAGATAATCACGCCTGCTTTTAGTGGGCAATAATTTAAGTCCTGCCGTTTCATAATTAACCTTTATCATGCTTAGAATGAAAGCTCATTGTCAAAAAAAAAAAAAAAAGAAAAAAAATCAGCAAGTTGCAGTTATAGGTTAAATAAAGATTCAGCCACGCAAATTTCGAGTGGAAGATTGGAACCCCACAAAAACATGCACCTTCACGCTACAAAATCATATATGTACATACATTAAGTGGATATAAAATCAGTATTCCAAAAGTCATTAATTGAGAATGAAGTATGTACATATATTTAGTGGATAAAATCAGGATGCAGAAGATCACTAATTGAGAATGTGGCAATGAATGTTGTAGGTTAATTGGCTGTGCAATTTTACTGCTCATTCTCTAGTTCGAGTAATGAATTGCTTTGTTTTGTCCCCAGTTCTATGAACAACCACATGTAGACATGTGACCTGCTGGTGGTGCCACCATGGATTTATTTTACAATGAATTTAGCTTTCGCAATCTGGGACGTCATTTCATTCCGTTTTTAAGTCAATAAAATCAGATTGATGGATCATTGGTCCGACAGGGTGCAATGCACAGTGATCTTCAATCTGGCTACTGTCCTCAACTCCCATTAAATTTGTGTTTCTGGTAGAAATAAAAATTAGCTTGCAGAATGTGTCGACATGATATAGAAATTTTGGCAAAACCAATTAGACCTCGTACATCGATTATGGACGTCGTTGGGAGACGTGTCCCAAATAACTTAACTATTTTCCTTTACATTTTGATGAACGGCATTAGTGTTTTGTACCAAAAGAGCGGAATAGACAGCAAGGAAGTGTCAGTTTTCCAAACAGTCAGCAATCATGGTGGTCCTCTCTGGCAAAAATGAGACCATCCTCCCTATTATTTGCTCTGTGTTGTGTGCATATACGTAATAGAAGTTATAGACTCCATATGGCAAACAGGGAGTTCGCATTGGACCCTTATTAATGCGGAACTAATCATATGGCTGGTAGGATATACTTTAGGTCATCAGCTAGCAAATTATTCAACAGAACTAGTGAGATATGGATTATAAAGCAATTTTGTGTGCCAAATGAGATATGAATTATATGGCTAATCATGCAGAGAATAGTCTTTGCCCCATGGTCTATTACAGTCCAGACAAGTCTTGCATTAATCAGGGGCAGAAAGCCAGCTCATTTTACATAACTTGACTGCAATAGTAGGGGACATTGACGACTAAATTAAGTAGCAGCTGCTTCATATAATTGGAGATGATTATTCAAGAATCACATATCTTAAGCACTTAATACTAGGGATCACATGCCAAATTGACACACTAAATTTTTTTCCATTCAAGTCCTAATTCCCTATAATACAATATAAGAATGAGTTATTGAGATGGCAATTTGAGGGAGGAACTCTGGACTAATTCTTGATTATTTCTTTTCTGCTTGTCAGGCATTGTGAATCGTCTGATTATTGGGATTCTCTTTCTAAAAATTTTGAATCAGCATCAGATGGTCCATTGCCATGGAACCGCATTTACTTTTCGTCACATGAATCTGTGTCTGCATGGATCGCTTCTGTTGTTGGCTGTTAGTTGTCACTTGTCAAGCTGTGAATATGCAATGCAATCTTAAATATGGTTTTTGCAAATTAAGGTTTTGAATGCACCATTTCTAAAAGTCTTCCTTCAAGAGTTCTAGCTCTAGAGGTTCCCCTAAATTTTTTTTTTTTTTTTTTGGTCAAGTATTCAACATTCTAACTTATTCCTAACCTGTTCTAAAGGATGATCCAAATAGACCTGAGGGAGCCAATAAAAACTAACTATCATTGAATCAAAGAAACACTATAGTGCTGTCTTCGGATTTTTTAACAATATAGCTACTGCAGGTGGGATAAGAACCTCCAACCTACAACAGGGGAGCTTTTAAGTGCTCCCCTG
This sequence comes from Mitragyna speciosa, assembly GCA_024721245.1. Taxonomy (NCBI): domain Eukaryota; kingdom Viridiplantae; phylum Streptophyta; class Magnoliopsida; order Gentianales; family Rubiaceae; genus Mitragyna; species Mitragyna speciosa. The sequence continues at coordinate 25,837,598 of CM045556.1, read as the reverse complement.
ACCACCGAGTCATTGGCTCAGTAGCTTCTAGAGGTTCCCCTAGCAAAACATGTAGAAATTAGTACCTTCTTTTCTAATCTCAAAAATCAATTTTGAGGTACTAGCCCTGCAAAAAAGCTGTGGAGGCATATTTTTTGAATTACAAGAGATTTAAATAGCATTGATAAAAAATGATTAAATTGATTGATGTATCCTCCAAATAATTACCAATGAAAGGGGGGAAAAAACAAGAATACATCCTCCTCTATCCTAACTCTAAAAAGTTCTGCAAAATAGGGAAAACTGAATTGTTTTTGGCGTAGGACTCTAGGTTATTTAGCTTATCATGCATTGTACCTTTTAACAAAAAGATTTGAGTGCACTCAGTCTATTTACCTCGTAAAAAACTTCAATCGCTGCCACAAATACTTTTTTATTTTTTTATTTTTGGCAAAGTGATACGAACGTAAACATTTGTATATTCATGAATTATTGCACTTGAATCCATAATTTTAATCATCCATAACACGGACATGTTTGATATTAAATTAAGTACTTTAGAAGTTAAATTTGTCGTTTTGCAGCGCCAGAGGGACATTGCCTCATACATTATTATCTACTAGATTAGAGTAGAAGCATGCTCAGGACCAAGATTAAAATATCCTAAAAAACGTGGCAGAAGAAATCAAGCAGGATTATCAGTGTAACAAATAGTTCATACTCAAGTTACTATGTTTTCAATATTAGAAGTTTAATTAATTTTTAATAGTTGGCAGAATAAAATTTTGGAAATAGGCAATTGACATTGCACTTCTCTTAGCTGGAGCAAGGATAGTTGTGCATATCCTCTTGTCAACTACATAATATATATATATATTTTTTTGGGCTAATCAGTTGTACAGGTAGAAATTGTATAAATCTCATGTGTACGAATCATATTAATTCGTTGCATGATTTACCTAATTAATGAGAATAGGCATATTGACTTTAGCCTAATAATATAACCGAGAATAATAAATATATAAAACGAGTACTACTAATTAATTAATAATCGAATGGTTGTGATTCTGTAGTGCACATATTTCGAGATTATCATCGTGATAAAGAAGGATAAACATGTTCTCAGAATCTAAGGAATTAATATTGCAGTGTGCATGGTTAGAGCATGTCATTAGCAAAAGAGATTACTAAGGGAAGCTTTTAAGGTAATTATGAATAGGATCACATGGCAGAGGGCATGCCTGGATTCCTTTAACAAACGCAGAAAAGCACCAAAAATGGAAGACGAGAGAGGCAAGAGAGGGGTGGGGATGGTTTCTTTCCTAGCACATGCTTTCAAGGGGACCATCATCAAAATCCCGAAGGGGATGAGAGAATTGAGAGAAGATCCCCAAAAATCACAGCACTTCAAAAACAAAATTGAAGTTGTGCACAATCTGATTCTTGATTGTTACTGCATCACAACTCAAAGCCCCAAACCCTATAAAGGGGAATGTAATATAATACTAGTGGCATTTGCATGCTGGGATACAGTTAGCTTTGCTTTAATAGAACATCTTACTATGTGCCTTGGGCACCACAATTGTCTTTGCTTTACAATCTTGTAGTAGCACAAGGTGCAACCATCTTTGTGCACATTGTTCTTCACAAATTCATACTACCTCAACTTCCAAGAAGGGGGTTGATGGTACCTTTTAGTTTTGTTAGGGGGCCTTTTTCAAGATTCAGGTGTTAGTGGCCAATTTACACGATTTGAAGGGAAAGAAAAAGGGGGGAAAAAACACATTGACGGCAACGTAGATAACGTGGGACTTTAAAATACGAAGACTATGAGTCCAAGTAAAGTTAATTGAAGAAAGTTGTGGTATGTTGCAACCTAACAAAAATGTAATTGGATACCATTAAAAGTTTTAAGACTTAATGAACGCTATAATAAATTGTGTGAAGTTACAGTGAATTTAGAGAAATATGAAAAGAATCTCACTCTATTTGAAAAATAATTTACTTTTTAGTCGACTAGACATTTCTCATTGTATATCAAATTCTTTCAATTTAGCTTACAAAAAAAAAAAAATTCTTTCAATTTAAAGATATTTAGTTGGATGATATATTAACATTGAATCACTGCCCTGCGAAAGCCACGCAAAAAAAAAAAAAAAAAAAGGGCAATATGTATAAATACAATGATTAAGAGAAAGGTGTACATATAATATTACTACAAAACTGTGTTAGAATTTGTGGACATATACATTACATACATGAGTCAGGATCTGTGGTTGCTCTTAATTTTGATTAGTCACAAACTAAATCCTAACACTAGCTTAACTGCGCTGCTTAAGGGCCTGCAATTCCAATCACGGTACATGCCGCAAATCCAATTCCTTTGGCAACACTACTTCTTGGTGGACCAGTCAGTGAAATCACGTTGAAAAAAAAAAAAAAAAAAATCAGCAAGTGAGGGAATGTAACAAATTATCACCTACTTCCTACAATTTCTAAATGGGATTTTTTTTTTTTTTAAATTGGGTCATGCATAAGAGGCAATATATATTATATGCATTTGCAGTGGCTAGTGTAAAGTCCATGGCCTGCAGCTCAAGATTAACTAGGACCCTTGATCTTGGCCAATGATTGGATCAGACAAACGCTGAAAGATGATTGGAGCACCATATTGCGGGTAAAGAAGCATCAACACCGTCGGAGCATGTTGATAACGTGGGGCCAAGCGATATTTGCACCGTTGAAGCATGATTGCAAGAGTTAGTTTGGCTTGCAGGATCGCTAGATTCTGGCCGATGCATTGCCTGACGCCCAACCCAAAGGGAATGAACGCCAGTGGATGTTTGGCTGCTCGAGCCACTCCTCCTGAAAATCGAGCGGGATTAAATTCGTTGGCGTCGTTTCCCCATAAGCCTTGATCGTGATGAACGGCCAGGATTGGTATCAACAGCTCCGTCCCGCCTGGGATCTTGCATCCTCCTAGCTCCACGTCAGCCTTCGCTCGCCTAATTGTCGCCACAATGGGCGGGTACAGCCGTAGGGACTCGTTAAGGATCATGTTTATCTGTTCATAATAACAAGTGTATTTATTCAGTTAAATTAATCAATCTTATTAAATTACATAAGGGCCCCCCCAAAAAAAACCAAAAAAAAAAAAACCCCACATTATTGGCTCTAATTAAATGACGCATTTGTCCTTTTCTGGATATAAAGAAGTGATTTATTTATTAATAATGAGATTAAGATTAAAGCATATGAATAATAATAATTATAATAATAAATACCGTTTTAAGCTTGAGAAGCTGATCTTTGGAGGGTAAGTCACGTGGTCCGCACACATTGAGGACCTCGTCACGTGCTAGGTCCTGCCAACGTGGGTGCATAGCTAGCAAGACTGTCGTCCACGTCAGCAAGTTGGATGTGGTCTGCTCTCCGGCAAAGAAGAAACTCTTGCATTCCTCAGCTATATCTTTCACCGTTATTACTGATGAGGGGAATGGACTGAAATTGGAATTCTTCTTATTACAGCCACTGTTATTGCCAATGCTTGCTTGGATCATGAGTCCTAGCAAGTCCTTCGGCCCATTTTCCTCAATTTCACTCCCCCAATTTTCTTTCCTCTGATCGATCACCTTCATTAGCGATTTCTTGATTTCCTTGTCCAATTTCCAAGACTTCATGTTACTTCTCGTGGGCAGGAATCTAGATAAAGTACAAGATTTGCACCAAGGTAAAACATACATCAGTAATTATTTAATGCTAATGGCTAGTGACTTCGTATTTGAATGCTAGTACTTTTCTAATCACATACTATATACTTCCTTATAAATAAATAAAAGTAGTACAATAGTACGTACTAGGAAAATTCTGATATCGTAATTTAATGATTAGAAAGGAGATATTTTAGCAAATTCCAAGATATACAGCAGAGGCTAATTAAGAATGTAGTACAACAGCATGAGATCAACAATAAACTTGTAGAAGTAGTGGCAATAGTTTACCTGTAACCTGGGATGGAAACCTTTTGGAAAGCCTCAGAAGCAAGCGCCATTTGCTGGGCTTGGAGTCGGAAAATGGCTTTTCCTTCCTCGTAGCTGCGGCCAAAGGCTGTCCGGGTCACAATATCTTCTGTCAAGTTCTGGAACCATTCTGAGACCTCAATTTCAACCTCATTAGCATTCGAAGCATTAATGGCACTGCTGCTGTGTGCCAGGCCGAACCATTTGTCCAACATTTCAATCACGCTACTCGCCCCCATTGGTATTAACAGCTGGAGAAAAGAAAAAATCTACTAGTGTCAATTTTTGAAAGGGATAGGATATTAATTTTTTTTTTAAAAATCAAAATTATTTTTGGTAACTAGTTGGAATTAATTAGTTGTTGTGACATACTTTAAGATTTTCCATATGGAAGGTAGGAGTTATGATTTTTCTGTGGTGAGCCCACTTTTCCCCTTTGAGGCTGAGCAAGCCGTCGCCTTCGAGTTGCCTAATGAGCGGGTGGGCTTCATTTTTCTCGTAGAATTCGGATTTTGATGTAAAGACTTCTCTAATGAGGTCAGGATCGGCCACTGTTAGCCTAACTTTTGGTCCGAACCATACTAGAAATGTTCCACCTGAAATACCCGCCAACAAATTACCAACCCAAAGAAAAAGTCCAAAATGTTAACACGATCAGCTGGCATCAGAATGTACCACCATATAAGAAAACAAGAGGAAATTGAATTAAAAAAAAGGTGGGAGAGGAAACAATTATGACAGTTTGCCAGGTTGGATACTTGGATTGGAAAAAAGAAACAGAGGTGAAAAACAAGGCAGCAGTCACAAATTCAGTGAAAGAACGTAATGTAGTGCAAAGGTAGTGCAGACCGTAGACCCTACAATTGAGAAAGGCAATAAGAGCAAAACAAAAGAGAAGTAGGAAGAAGACAATTACGAACTATACAACTACCTAACAAAATGCAACTTCGTTATCAAAATTCAGGCTCCAAGAAAACCACCACCCCACAAGAAAACTCAAATAAACTTGATGTTCATGATGAGGTGATAATACACACTTTTGTCCAAAAAGAAAAAAAACATTAATGAAATAAGAATAGCCAAAAAATAAATAAATATTTATAGCTACGACTAGCTATTTATTTGCAGTGATTTGGGAAACGAGAATGAATGAATTGTAATGAAGCTGCTGGCAGTAGCACTGTAGCAGCAGAAGAAGCATTGAGTAGTGACGCACTAACCAGAAGAAGTGACCTGTCTGGATATCTAAAACAAGATAAAATATTAGGTTAACTAATGTACAGAAATGGAGAGAGGAAGAGTGGAGTGGAGTAAAAGAGTGGTCCGAGCTGAAACTACCAAAATTTTTCCACAACAGTCACTACCAAAACTAAAGGAAAAAAAGGCTTAAAGAAACACCCCTTAAATGAAGCTAGCATTTCAAAACCAAAATAAAAATTATGAAATAAAAAAGACGTCCACATTGCTAAGATTAATGCTGTCATAGACAACATCCGTCACCAAGAAAGGGACACCAATATGTTGCAGATGAAACATGAGACAAAAAACGTAACGGGAAAAATAAGAAAGTGAAAAAAAAAAAAAAAAGATTAGTGAGATACCAGCAGAGTTGAAAAATAATTTTTATTTGAAAATTTTATTCAAGACGCGAGAAAGCTGCATGTTTCAAGAAAACTATATCAAAATTCATGTTGTATAAGTATTCTTCTTGAAAGCCAAATTTTGATAAGCTTTCTAGAGGACTAGGGAAAGAAAAAAGAAAGGAAGCAAACATTGAAGATGAACTAATTACCATAGATTTTGCGCCAGTGGTGGTAGAAGGAGAGGACCCTTGGAAGTATGTTGTGTGAAAAAGGCATGGGTTGAGCAGAGGCCTTCAACATTAGGCTCACGAGCTCCTTAGCATTGCCGACCAGGAAACGATATGGGGGTCCTCTAATACCTTGTTTAGAGAAATGTTCCTCTATTTTTCTTGGTCTCCACCACAGCAAAATGAAAACTTTGAGCATGAAAACTGAGAGCAGTAAAGATATGATGAGCAGTTTTAAGCACTGCCAGGATTTTTCTTCTTCCATGGATGCCTTGTTGAAACTTGAGCTATAATTTTTTTGGTTCAGCAGCAGCGCAGCAGCTTTTTATTATTGGGCTTCTTTCCTTCTTGTTATCCTCCTCTTTTTATCTTGTTAGCGTATGTTACACATGTTAAGCAAGCAGTGCTGCTTCTTAGCGGCTTCTCCTTTTAATGCCAACAAAGTTTGTGTATGTGTGTGAATGTGTGAGAGAGAAATGGGAGAGATTTGTTGGGCAAGACCAACGGCGTAGGGGCCGCCATTGGAATTAGAAGGGTCAACGAATAGATGAATTTCTTTTACTTCTTTATTATTTTTAAGACAATGTTACCCTTGTCTTTTCTCACTAGTATCCATCTTACATCCCTTGATACTTTTTTGGTTTTTTTTTTTTTTTCAGTTTTCAGCATTGCTTCCAAATTCACCACCCACCCCCCCCCCCCAAAAAAAAAAAAAAAAAGAAGAAAGGAAAAAACTGGTATTTTGATTTGTTATATATAAGCACTTGCAAAATTCGTTCTTTTTCATACAATTTAATTAACTTTGGAGCTTACTCTTGCTCAAAAAAAAAAAAAAAAAAAAGTCTGAGCTTACTTTTAATCTTAGATTGTAGATGGTGTAAATAAGAATTATTTTAGCTTTTAGAGGGAAAAATGTCTTTTTGCACCGTACTGCTACTGTGCTATGTTACTGTTGATATATTTGAATTATTTTTTTTTTGGAAAAAGATTATTGCTATTGAGGGGTACAATTCAAGTTTTTTGTTCAAAAGAGACCGTGATTATTGACGGGAGTGCAATTTGACTTTTTCTTTCGACATACATTCTCAAATAATATGTTCATACACGAAAATAATAGTAATTTGGACCAACTCTGGATCTAGATTGAAAACATAATCTCATGCAATGAAGTTCTAAATTATTAGTTGAAGTAAATGTGATTTTTAACACAATGGAAAGATATAAATAACTTATAAGACCTTTTCCCCTTCTCATCCTTGGAGAATAACAACAGTATCTTCTTATAGTAAACTCCGATAAATTCAAAGTTCTCAAAAGAAATGCTAACAAACGCGAATGGAAAGGTGCCTAACAAAGTCCTTAATGAAATCGTAGGTGCATTATTTTGACAATCGATCCTTGTGTGTTTGTGATTCAAATGAAGGAACTATTTCTCTGCCAGTTATTTCAAGGATTTTGGCATTGTCAAAAGGAAATTTTGTCCTTTCCTCCAAACAAAAGAGAAATAAAGAATGTGGGAAGAGAGAAGGGGGGTATTTTAGTCTGTGAAGAAAGCATGGTCCGGCTATGTCAATCACGCTTCCACATTTTATGCCGATGGCTATTTTGATCACCAGCATCATTTTTTTTTTTTGAGAATCACCAGCATCCTATTTAAGACAACAGACAGGCATGAGGTGTCTATTTTCATATTCTTTTATTCCTATGGGCATTTAATCTTACGTTGAAATTTAATTTCTAACAACGAAGGATATACAAAATTAAGTCATAAGAGTGTGAGTGTGTGTGTTTCTCTGGTCCCCTGTCATGGGAGGCTTGGAATTTGATTACAACCACTGGAATAGGTCAATGGAATAGGTAAAATACGCAACTTGGGTGCCCCTATTTCCACAGTTGAACTGAATTTCTCGATTTTGATTCTTGAAGTTTCGTGTCAAGACAGCAAGCCTCGAAACAAGATTTCACTGGAAATTTCAGGAAATTTGTAAACATTTCTCGAGATTCCACTGAACTTGTGCACAGAAGACTAATATACTTATGTTATCAAAAAAAAAAAAAAAGACTAATATACTTATAAAATATATAAACATTGCATTCTAGAATATACATCTCATCAACTAAACATAATATTTTTAATCTGGTCCTGTTAAATATTAATTTTTTAAACATTTACACCGAGAATTTCTAGAATGATTTTGATCATTTGCATTCTAATTTATACAATTATGAGAAATTGGGCCCTTATAGATGGTTGATAAAAGGGCTACTTTAAAACCAAATTGAGTATTGGATATTGAATATTGCTACTCAAGTTAATCGTAAAATAAAATTACCATGTGACAAGTTGGTTGATTTTATTTCCTTTCCAATCCAAAATGGCGTTTAAATGTTCAATGGTGTGAACATTTTCCTTAAACGTTTTAAGTGTGAATAAACTTAAGCACCTTTTTTAGTAACATAATAAATATTCTTCTTCTACGTATTTCCTTTTTTCTTTTGTGTTGAGGTGTTTAATTTTGACAATCATCTGAGCTGTAGGAAAAGTCAACTTACTTATAAAAAATCATTATAATCCGTTTGTTTTGTAACTTTTGTCCAAAAAAATTTCCAATTGTCAATTTTGCTCACCAGCTATTATGTAATTTTCCCATATAGATACATGGGTGTGTGTGTATATATGAACCATACTAGTACATAATGGGTACATATGTATACAAATATGTGTCTTCTAATTGAAAGAAAGCATGATATTCAGAGCCACGCTGTTGAATTTCTGTTGTATTCATTATTATTATAAATAAAATACTAGAAAGTATGAAATAGTCTATTGAATTGAATTCAGAATTTCTGTTGGAGGGTCACCCTCAAAACTCTCTAAAAATGACTAAAACTATAGTATGTGCTAACCAACTACGACTTCCGTGGGAAGACTACTACTTTTATAATTTCCCCTCTCTTTCCGCGTCTCTGACCGGACGACATCAGACATTAGCCTCTCGCTGTCTAAAATTAAATGTAAATGGGCCAACGTTTTCTTGAAAGAAAAATATAAGCTTTTGTTGAACCTAAATCACATCACGCATGCCCTGCCTTGCGTTTAGTATACGAAAAACAAAAGGAGTAAAAGTTTACATGTTTTTAATTGAAGTAAAAATGTGAATAGACAACATCTTTAGTGGTTGTCAATTTCTCTTAAAAGTGGTTGCCGAGGTAATTTGTACTAAGAAAATAGAAAATTAAATTTATATATAATTTGTGAAGCTACTAATCGTTTTCATAATTGAGTTGTTTGAATAATATATAAGTATTAGGTGGGTTTGATGCTATTAAGTATTAATTAATTTGGGTCACAAATATTTGACGTACAAGTTTAGGATTAAGTAACTGTTACATCATTTCTTTCATCTGAAGTTGTAGTTCCAATTTTACTAGTGCTATTTAACCAATCCCCAAGCAGAGAATTGCTATTTGCAAGACAAGATCCTATAGTAAGCCCAAAATCTGCGTGGCTTTTCTATAAGTCAGTACTGATTTAAGGGAAAGTACAGACCCAAATTGTGAACAATATATGTTTCTTATACCTGTCCAATTCATAAATTGTACTATGTGCAAAATCAATTAAGAAATAAGTAATAATGAATGATTGTCTTAATATATTACACGAAACCATCAATTAACTATTGAATCACATGCAAGGGCGGCTTCTCTAATAAAAGTCGATGTGGATTGATACTTGCAAAAGTTACAATCCCGAGCAGATAGGAACAAATGCTAGTAATAAGAAATGAGAAGTGGAACAATATATAAATTTGCATGGAAGAATGCATGCCGGATTCTAGATACGAAGGCACAAATGGATAATACAAAAAACATTTTCATGAAATAGCTATTTATTAAATTACACATGTGGGAACTTTATAATGCAATTAAGTCATTTGAAATTAAAAGATTGATCTAATGTGGGACATAACCTTCGACCAAAGTATAGAATTAGATGTATACATTTGTTCGTTGTGTTACTTCATGCAATTAGTTCATATATTTGTTACATTAGTGCACAAAATTTTGTGACAATTCTTTCTTGTAATTGCTGAAGCTTTGGATCAATCATTCACAGGAGGAAGAGGTAATCCTACTTACACTTTCAATCTTAATCAAGAAAATTAGAGGGGAATAAAGAAGATGCACTGTTAAGGTTAAAACTTTTTCTTTGTTCCCAAAAAGATGGGCTTATCAGGGAGAGGGAAAAGGGAGGGCACAAAGGGGGTTGTCTTTTTGGAATGTTGCTCTTAAATATATGCACATGGAAACAAGGCTGTCTATTTAAGGGTTATTTTCTTGTGCCTTTGGTGGGGAAAGCTGCTATGGTTGAGCCAACAAGGGGTACCCAAACTAAGGCCAACTTTCCTAGTCCTGTCTTAATAGTCCCAAGACATGTTTGGGCCATGTGCCCTCCATGGGTCCTACGCTTTCCTACAATATTAACTCAAAGGGTAACAGTTTTGAATTGAATCATTGTGTAGTGGGCTCGTAAATGTTGGAATTCGCATGCCTAATTGCAAGTAGTAACTAGATATATTTGTTTGAGAAAATTGCAATTTTAGTATTTAGTATTTAAAGTTTGGACAAAAGCAAATATAGTACCAAATATTTTAATTTTTCAGTACATTTAATTTTATTGACTAATTTTGCCAAAATTTTACTGAAATCTGGTCATATGATACTCACATGCCAATGACCAAATTTGAAAAAAAATTGAAAAAAGAAAAATATTTTAATTTTCATAATTTGTAATTAAAGGCATATATGAATGTCATTGTCCAAGTGGAATTTTTTAATTTTATCTATTTATTTATTGTGTATAAACTTAAATTAGAGCATGTAATTACGAATTATGACAATTAAATTTTTTTATTTTTTCTATTTCTTTTTGAAAATTTGGTAACCAATATGTGAGTGTTATGTGACTAGATTCCAGTAAAATTTTAGCAAAACTAATCTATAAGACTAAATTGCCAAAAAAATTAAAATATTTGGTATTAGATTTGATTTTATCCAAATTTTAGAGACTGAAACTACATTTGCTCTAAATATTTAGTATCAAAACTACAATTTTTTCCTTTTTTTTGGGTAAAATAACTATTTGATACAAGATTATCTACTGTCAACAAATATGATCTTTGTCATATTTAAGTGCAACTGTAAAACATTAAGAGTTAAATCATAAACAAACACGTCCTCCATTTAGTGCAACTTTATAAGTGTTAAATTGTAAATAAACGTATTCTCCAACTACTTATTATGTGATAGATATTATATCATAGAAATTACTTGTGATACCACGTCCCACATTGAAAAAGTGAAGTAATATGAACCAATGTATAAATTAAGTCCAAGCACTCAAGTTCAATTTGAGATATTCATTTTGGACTAGTGAGGACAGAGTCCAAATAATTGGACTTGGTTGCTCAGACTCTGGTCGCGCGCTAAGCCTACGAGCCTGGGGCGTGACAGAATGGTATCAGAGCGAATCTCGTGTGGTCTCTGCACGTGGTGAGACTGGACCTATGGTATTGGCCCGGAACTGGACCTATGGTATTGGCCCGGAGCGTAGAATAAATGTTTTCTCTGTCCAAACAGAGCAAAATATTTAGGTGGCGATGCTTATTACCATTTAATAGTATTTGAAAAAGTGATCTATAACTTTATCTCTGTTACATCAAAAAATAAAAAAGGAAAAAAGCTTCCATCTAAGTTTTTGCCATTATTGCGGGAGAAGATTTTCAAACAATTAACTTTACAACATCAGAAACCAACCAGCACTTAAATCATAACATTCTCATTAAACACAATAATCTATTCGCATCTTGTTTTTCCAACGTTGTTAAATATTCATTCACCGAATCCACAAAGATGTAGAATGTGGGTAATTTCTTGATCTGATAGTCGTAGGTAAACAAAGTTACATCCGACATATGATGCAACTAAGGACGAAAAAATTCGTACTCAGTTATTCAAATAGAGCTCTTTTTGTGTCGTTTATAATTTCCTAGTTTGTCTCTCTCGTTGTAATTGCTTCCATTCACATTCTTTTTGGAAACTAAAATTTTGGGAGAAAAATGTAGAGTCTTTCATGTAGAGTCATGTTTTTGCACCTTTTTTATTTTCAAAATGAAGAATCAGAAATAATTATACAAAGTATAATAGCCAAGCAAGTCTGTTGAGGACATCTAATGATACTTCCTTAGTTCAAAAATGCGGAAAAAAATAAAAAATATATTATCAATATATATTCCTTTTTTTTAAAAAAAATGCTCCCCAAAATTCAATACTAAACAGGACAGGTAGAATTTTGGAAGGGGTGCGCAGATGCCATCACTACAAGTTTGCATTATTAGATTGAACACTTCACGATGGAAGACCTGCAAACCCGATATACGGTCAGCTTTAATTTACTTTTGTTGAAGGTGATGCAAGTGAGAAAAAAGGATTTTACAAATAAAAATTACCAATGAACATTTGGCCTAGAAAATTGCTCTCCCCATATGAAAAGGGACAAGAAGACAAAGTAGAAATACGCAATCACTCAGACAAAGTTGTGGAGCTATCGAAGATAACCAAAATCATCCTAACCAACAAAAGCCTGCTGATGCTGAAAGGTCCTTTATTTGGCGATATTTATCCAATTTATACATACATGAATTTTCATTTCTTTAGCTCTTTCCCGTTGTCAGATGGTGGAAAAAGTTGCCCACAATTGCACATCTGCTGTAAAAAAAAGGTCGTGTAGTTTGTCATGTTGTCAAAAATGGGGTTGCAACAGTATTAATTGGAACTGGGGTTAAGCTACTTTGAGCTTATCACTATAAGAAATTTCCCTCAATAATTTCTCTGTGCCTTAGCATTTTCATGGCTTAATAAGAACTGGGTTCGAGCTATTCTTTTTAATGAATTTGAATTTAGTATCAAAAGCAGCAGGGAAGGTTAGAAAAAAAACCACCTAAAAGTTTGTCTTAGCTGGTATCCTGTCCAAATCAATAATTTGAAGTAAGCAACACAAAAAGTAGTTTCTAGGTATGAACAGACACAGAAAACCTCTGTTCTTGTAGAATAACATACAACAGAGTGGATCGCATAAGGGCAAAGCTTTGAATTTACGTCCACATTTAAGAGCAGACATTTGTGATTTTTGAATGATAACGCGTAGGTTTTTCAGATTTTCTCACGATTAATGAATCCATTGTGACCATAAGATTTTAAATGAGCTCAAATTAAACGAGAAAAAAAAGAATTAGAAAATGCATAAACATCGCAAAGAATTTCAAGAATCGAGGTGGTTCACAATATCTAGTAGAAGTTAATTCAATTGTTAGATGACTTTTCCGTGAGTTTTACATTGTTCAGGTCTCATGATGATAAAATTGGACCCATAGGACATTAAGAAAATAATTGACAATAATATTGCAACAGATTTGCTCGATTTCTGCATGAAAAGTGAGGAGACTTTGGAGAGTCGTAAACAGATTCGGTCGTTAAAGACAAGTAATACTGAGCGAAAAATGGGATCTGCATCATCTCCTACCGAATCCTATTCTCATTGTCACCTCAAAATCCATTTTAGTAGACATGAGTGACTTCTCAATCCTTAAAATTCACCTACTTAAAGTAAGAAAAGAAATATATTTAAAATATATTTTCCAAACACATTGTTCAATTAATTTTATTTATTTTTATTGTATACGTCGCATTTTAAAAAAACGTCACATGATTATTTTTTTAACAACACATTTCTAGAGCCTTTTATACTTTTAATCGTGTGCATGGAACACGCCACTACACGCAATCCCCTGCAGAACGACGATATTTACCCATTTATCATTACCATTTCTGGCTAAGTTGATTATTTAGAGTATTAAGTGTGAAAGAAAAAGCCTTCACTTTCACTGTTAGAGATACTCAAACCTTGCTTGCACTCATGAGTTATCTGACTAATGGGCTGATCATAACTCGCAGACTTCATCAACAACTTTCACAAGTGGCAAATCTTCAACCTTGAGTGGATATCTCCTAATATCCCGTCACTACAAAAAAACAAACCTAAACTAGGAAAAATTCCACAAGTCAAATTTTACAGATTTCTCAATTATAGGTCAACAAATCAAATCAATATAGCTAACTTGTCCTTGTGACCATTAGATTCACACAAAATCACACATTATGACAGTTTGATCCTTTCCACCAGTCAAAGTTGACCATTAGCTATCACCCACAAAACACAAATCGTTTGAGGTTGGTTTTTTAAAAAATATTAATATGATAATTTCAAAAATTATTCTTAATAAATATATTTTTAAAATAAAAATTAATTAAAAATATATATACAGTTTTTAAAAAACATGTTTTTTAAAAAAACAGAAAAAAACAAACGGAATCTCAATTAAAAGGATAGATTTACCGGATTCATGAGTCCCATTGTAGATCTAACGGTAGATAGAGAGTCACCAATGCTCGGTGAACGCCACTGAACTTTGGTGGTTCTCTCATCAGTTCATGGGTGAGATCCGTGAATTTGATCCACATAAGAAAAATCTAATTAAAAGGGCTATAAACAAAATGATGTAATATACCAAAAGAAAAAAAATTAAAAATAAAAATCTTAATATATTGACATTTGCGTAAATTCCAAAGCAGTAAAAGTGGATGGATGGATAAAAGTGTCAAGTATATGGCATCAAGTTCACCACATCTTTGATTGCAGTCATGGATACATTGATTTTGTGATTCTCTGTGACAGAGAATATACGCAAACAATACACCACATCTTCTACTAACACACATAACGAGCTTTCGTCCACGCAATTAACGCTGTGACGAGTCTTTAGCAAATGTCTTTTATGTGTTCAGCCATGTCAAATCTCAATTTGCCACGTGTCGCTTGATGATTTAAAGTCTCCCTCCTTATTTGTCTGCATCCAAAATCCTGCAGTTAGATTGTATCAACTCAATTGTCAACTCTTTTAACTGTTTCTCTTGGAGGCAGAAATTTCTTGTTTTTTATTGTTTCCTCAGCAAAAGATGCCTTGCCCTTGTTTACCCATTCTATTCAATTTGTTTTGCTTTTATCAATCGCTGTTATTGATTCTCCTCCAAAAAAAATAAATACACACAATGACACACATGTATGACATAACTTCCCTTTCTCTTTCTTTTCCTGATCGATTAGGCATCAAAATCTGTATTCTTTTTATATATCTAAAGGGGTAGCTCCACAAAATTTCCTTGATGAAACAATTTCGTCAAAAGCCAAGGATAAATGTATAGATTAGATTAAGTATATATAAAGAATCACACGTAGGCATAATTTTGACTCTTTTTCAAGAGTGGGTTTTGTTCGGTAAAAGTCATTATTTTAAATATCATTTTAAAATATTCTTCGAATATGTTATTTAAAGACATTTATATATTTTCAACTGCTTCTTGAGAATTTCATACACCACAGCTTAACATTTTATACGATATTATACTTCTAACAATAAAATGTCACCGGAACATATACAACATGAAATTTACATTGTACGTGTCGAAAGAAAACTTTCTGTGTTTGGCTCTTACAAGCCAACTTCCAACTTCTCTACTTTTCTGGAGCAAATAACATCTAAAATTTTCTCGTTTTCTTTATGATTCAACATGGAATAGATTTTCAGCTAAAATTTCAATTCTTCTGGTTGCTATAAATTATAGATCTGAACTTATATCTTACCATCTAAAACTAAAAGAAAAGAAAAAAAAGAGGAGGTACTAGAAAAGTAGTGTAGAAATCTCATTATGTTAATAAACTAATACACCGGGATAAAAGCGTAAACAAAGGTGAAAACTCGCAAAATCACATGCATGTCATCATAAAAAGTGAAAAAAAATAAATAAATAAACGTCACGTTTGTTCGTTAAGTACACAAAGATAACAACCTCTGACGTGTAGATGTAGTAGAGAATCAAAAACCACATCCGTACTTCTCTGGGCCCTCCGCTGCTTTTTAATTTTTTTCAATTTTTTGTTTGTTTTTCTATTTGTTTCTTCGCTGATGTGGGTTCTTTTTTTTTTTTTTTTTTGGGATTCTTTTTCCTGTTTTTAGAGTTAAAATTCTTTCTTGTCATATTTATTTTTCAGTTTACACTGCCCACGATGACCAATTCACCCTTCTTCACGTTCTCAACAGTTTCAACGATACAGAACACTCTAGATCATATATTTAATTCTTTTTCCATTTTGTATTCAATTGTGTATAGTTTACATCAGACGCAATTTGACACTAAAAAAATTAGACAGAGAATTAAACCAATTACATAACAATACAACGTACCACTATTAAAGTATTAATGGTGGTAATTTACAATAGTAATTCTTCACTCATGCCTTGTGCCTTGTCTCCTTAAAACTTAGGGGTGGGCAAAAAAACCCAATGACCCGACCTGATCCGACCTTAAAAATAGGGTATCTGAAATTGTTTCACTCATCGGATCGGCTTAGGATCGGGTACCTGAAATTTTCGGGTTAGGATACGGGTCAGAAAAATTAAAACCTGCGGATACTCGACCCAAGGAGTAATTTTGTAAATATATAAAAATATAAGGGCTTTGTGATAATTTTAATAAAAGCTAAAACTATTAACTATTCTATTAGAGGACGTCCGGATATATGCACAGTCACGATCCGGATGTCCGCTTTGTTAACTGTCGTCCGGCTTTGTCGTCCGCTATAGTCTAGAGAGTATGCGGACGAGTAACCAGACGTCCGCTTCCTTTGGGGAGGTCGTCCGCTTCATTTTTTACATTCTATTTTCACTTATTTTTTTATTTTTAACTAATTTTACTACAAATACACCTTGATAGAATATTATTATACATTGACATTGGTTCGTAAATCATCAAAATCGAGATGAATTGATAATATAAGGTGAGTCATTTCAATTAGTAACATGAATTAATTAGTGAATATTTATGATTTTTTTGGAGAATTAGAGAAGTGAGGAAAATTTTAGAAGGTGTTGCACCTTGGTGTATGATTTTATGTTCTAGCCTAGCTAAGTAGCCATTACAAAATTTTAGTTTAAAAAAAAATTAGGAGTGCGTCGGATATCCTGTGACCTGCCCCTATGTTTCGAGTACCCGAGAACATTAGGGTCGGTTTAGGGTCAAAAAATTGACTGACCTGATAGGTTAGGGTCGGGTCAGCCATTTCTTCTTAGGGTCGGGTACCTAACCCATGCCCACCACGATAAACCATCACCATCTGCATCCCCGTTCTGATGGGAAAATAAGTTTTTTTTTTTGGCTTACAGCTAGAAATGCAGCAATAAGTTCCGGTGAAGTTTGAGTTCAAGTATTTACCTTCCATTAAAGAATCATACATGTACCCATATACGAACACAAATTGTTAGTAGACTCTTGTGCATTATGGCCCCTTTAGATAGGATGACACGTACTTAGTGTTTTTAGGTGCAAAAAGTGGAAGTATACAGATGAATAAGGAGTTTGGCTAGATTAATGCAACAGTAGAAACAATCAATCACAAATGAGTATAAAGATTTTACCTTTATTCAGTGTTAAACACAGAAGAATAAAAAAACGAAGAGAATCATCCGATTGAAAGGGGAATTGAGAACAGAGGAAGAAAGAAATGTTTTGGTGTACTTCATACGAATTAAAGGAGGTGGATGGCTATGTTAAGCAAATATATGCATACGGACAAGATGGAAGTCTGACAAAGAGCAATCAATCACAGATTGCGACTGAAGAATAAGGCCAGATTTCAGGTGGTTACCTGTCTCACACCTCCAAGTATGTGTTTGTTTGTTTTTGAGGATGGCTTTTTTTCGCATCCTCTCTTTTATCATTATTATTTATTTGTTTTTGTTGTCTGGAATTTCAAATATTAAGATGGCTTTCTGTAGAAATACAACAATGGTCTATGAGTCCATAATCATCTTAACAAAGAATGTTGCAAATATCGTATCTACTTAAAATTTTACAACCTCTTCTATAAATAGACTTGCATAGGAGCTAAAATATCTGTGCACTTTAACTCTAAATTATCTGTGTACAAGTAATTGAAGTTCTAAATAATCTTTCGTCAGGAATGTAGTAATTGCCAAAAATTAGGCCTTTTAAACTTGGGAATGAATTCTAAGTCTATTTGTTTAAACCAAGCATAAGTTTTCAAATTGAATAGCCCAAACAACTGGAGATAAGAAACCAAAGAGTACAACCTGAGGAACTCCAATTTGTCCTGCTTTCTTGATACAAGACTTTAGAGATGTTAGTATGCTGTTTCATCACGAAGCAAATGGTCAACTAACCCTACAAGAATTAGAGATCAGACAGTTAAGACATACATTTAAGGCACAAACAAAAGTAATTGCCGGGAGATTCTAATTATTGACTCTTTTACTCTTGCCTGCATCATGGAGGCAGAGTTATACAAATGTATGTTATAGACAATGACAGTTGCTTCCTATCCTCACATATATGCTCCTCCATTTGCAAGCCTTAGCACATGCCAACTGGTGCATTGTATGTCCTTGTTCAGAGTATGTATTTACATATGTGGAACAAGAATTGCAAAAGGGATTGATCATGTTATACTGCTCTTCTCGCATCCTCATCATACTATGTAGCTCCCTTGCCCTACTATAAAGGGCTCCCAGTTTTCAGTTCTATAAATTGAGTATGAAGGTCCATGTGACCAAATTGCTAGCAAAAGTTTTGTACTCCTATTTCATAAGCATCAAGCATGCAATATATACGACACAACTTTGATGTTGCTCGAGTTCATATAGAGCTGTGCTCATTTCCAGGTAGTAACACCTCTGCCTATTGCTTTATTTACCGTGACTTCAAATTAACTTGATTTGCTGATCTGGGCATTTTCGGTAAGTACATTTTTCTTAATTGGTCCGGTTAAAACCTTAACGGACCAAGTAGGCCCGTCTGTAAGACAAACGTGATGAACAAAAATCATAGTTTTCCCTTCTAGTGCTTAATGATTCGGAATCTTCTGGTCACATAATTTTCTCTGTGCTGAATATTTTAAGAAATTCATTACCTGAATGAAGTTCGCATGAGAAAGACTAGACATGAAAAAATCAAAGACAATAGAAGTGAAACAACTGCCAGCAAGATAAGGAAGGAATAGCCAATTCAGCCAATAAACGTAAGTCAGTAGGGACACATGAAGAGTAGCCCCATTGAGGCAAAATATAGCAATAGAAGATGACTGGTGAAAAGATACGAGAAGTGGGGGCTGTTGTATCACTTGAGAAATTAGTATGCTCAAAACTCCGACCATCAACCGACAGTGAAAGTTACCAAATATTGGCCATGGACTCAAAAGGAAAAATTGAAAGTCTTAGTCTCTAATAAAAAGCCAAAGCTTAATCCCAAGTTATAGAGTCTCAGAGGCCCCTGAAAAATATTTAGTAGTGTCCTTTTGAGACCACCCAACATTGTATTGAACCTGCGGAACGAGCCTAGGACCAGGATTATCTTTTATGAGAGCACCCACTCTTCTTGGTTGGAATGATGTGGATGCCTAGTGGGTGAACGGGGCATTCATTTCACTGTATACTCAGACTAGCGGGACAAACCAAAAAGGGTCTATTATGTGTGTTTTGATCCGACATTGACAGAGACAACTCTACTTGCACTAAGTTGATAAGGTTAACCTTGCCCTTGCCCTTGCCCTTTGGTGCCATGGCGAAATTGTGGATTTCGATCCATCGGACCAGACTTGTTTAAAACTTTGCACAGACCAATTGATTAGCACAAGACCCAGTAACCGTGCAAGCCGATATGATATGTATCCATGTTTTCTTTTTCGCTTACTTGAGATTTCACATGTATTGGTACCTACCCAGCACATGCAAAGCGTACTACTAGTCGTTGGGCCAACACTGTGACGATGTCGTTTTGTCATCACGTTGTAGGTCTCTGGAAGCATTTAAAACAAGCATAGGATAATCATGGTTGATCATCTACTCCTAGTAAGTAGAAAAGAAATAAAAAGAAGAGTTTAGCGCTTTGATTGCACCGGAATCTAATTGAGCACATAACAATATAAATGGTATAGGTGTCCATAAGCATCATCATTTCCCCACCCACTTGCAACTGGGCTCTACTACTACAGAAGGGCCCACAATTGAGGCCTAGTAAGGGAAGAAATAAAAATAAGAACGGCCTACCAAGTTTTTGATTTCTATCTCATTTGTCTGGTTCAGAAAGTCAAAATGTCCTGGAGACATGTTAGTGGTTAATAATTTAAAAAAACACCAGTACTAGCCTTAATGCTCGACCTCACATCCAAGATGTAAGACGAAAACAAACTAAAAGCTGTAGATGTAGGACTCTGACGTGCATCATGTGTCTGGGCTTCTAGCAGATAATAAAGATCTTCTCTGTTGGGAGGTGGATGGAAAGTGGAGAGAGAATTCTTAAGTCTCTGCTTAATGTTATCGCAACTACTCACAATCACTTAGGCCATGGCCCTTATATACCGTCGATTAACATAAATTCAAAAGGTGCCTACATTAGGAAACAAAATTAAGGGGCCTTTTTTCGTTACCATACGGAAGGTAATATTTACCTGTTCCCCCCCAGTTAACATACCCTAAAATAATTAGCCCCAAAAGACCCTATACGACAAGCGCATTACATAGGCTGAAGTTGGGTAGCTGATCGCGTCTCAAGAACAGTTGCACCGATTTCACATGCGGCATTCAGCACTCCACAAATCCGCATATTGACAAAACAAAATAAATTCACATGTGATCACAATACCGAGCACATTGGTCTCGGCCCACATGCACAAATTACCTTAGGACCGCTTCAGCTAATACGGTAGAGTGACGGGGATTTTAGGACACAAACAGTTGGACATTCAAATTGGCTTTAACTAATTCTGAAATTCGGGAAAATATATGATTCAAATATAACAATCGGAACGGAAAGCCAAATTTTCCATCCGAAGTTCAGCCAAAAAGTGAAGTTTGTCCTCGTTACGTGTCCTAAATTCTTCTTTTTTCTTTAACAATTACTCTTTAACTTCAAAATTTTAGTAAAGCACCCCTCTTTTTTCTTTTTTTTTTCCCTCTTTTTTCTTTTTGGCAAAAGAGCAACTGCGGAATCAATTCTCGGTTTCCCTTTTTCAATTCCTTTCATATTACACTGCAGAACAAAATTTCGCGAGATAGCAAGATCATGAAATAAAATTCAAGTACAAGAAGTGACTATCACTCGGGCTATGCTGGTTGAACATAGCGTTTATATATCACTCCCATCTTCGCACAAATGGAAAGCTCAGATTGAGCTCGTCAGTCAAAAGGAAAAAATTTATAAAAGTACCTATTACAATATCTAGGCAAAACATACACATACCCAGGGCACAACCCATAACTGATTGCGACGCACGAGAATCACAATCAACTTAGTTCACACAGAGCTAACCCCCGCAATAAAATATTTCTATGTGAAGTTCAAGATGTTGATCTTGATGCCAAAATAGAAGAAAGCGGCAGGTTGAAAGCGGCAGCTAATGACTTGAATTGTTTACTCAAATGCCTCATCATCATCATCTGGGAGTGGTTGACTAGCTGCTTGTGCAAGCTCAGCCTCATGCCTAAAACACACAGAAGAAAGTCTGAATGTATTTCAAGACAGAATAGTGAATTGTTGCTTAATGCATTTAAAGATCCCAAGTATCTGAAAGTGAAGATTCTCATGCAACCAACAGACCAGAGAATATAACCCTAAACCTCCACTTTATGTTCGGTCACCAACAAAAAATACTTACATCTGAATGGCAGCACCACAAACAATATAACACCCTCGAACCATATCCAAGAGTGAAAAGCACACATAAGCCACATCCATCTAATGTAACAAGTTGGAAGATTGAGCAGAAAAGTAACAGTGAAACCCGAAGTAAATTTAGTTTACATCCAAAGCCTCACACATATGAGGTCAGAAGAAAAAACTGAAGTCATGGAAAAATGTTTGTAAAACTGAAGTCATAGAAACAAGTTTCTAGCTTCTCAGACAGAAGCATATGTACAAAATATCTGGTTACCGATTCATCAAGGTTAGTATTCCAACTTAGACTAGACGCCTTGATAGTTGTGGAACTTTTGAGGAGTTCCATAACAATTCATCAAAGACCAGCTAATTGACACACAAAAGAAATCCAATCAAACCACTAATCACCAGGCCCTAAAAGAAAGAATTCACAGATTTTCAATTATAAAGCATCTTTGTCTTATTAATAGAACAACCACATATAGGACTCAATATGCAAAGAAAAGACAAAAGTTTGGCGTCAAAAAAATCTTACTGTTGCTGTGCAGCAAAATCTATTTGCACTTCCGGAGGAGCAAGGGCAGGTGATTCCACAAAATGAAGATTGGCATCCCTGACACGGAAAAAACCAGAGGCTCAAATACAGTTTCGTCATGAGTATTGGGGCAAAAAGTAACAAAGGTACAACTTTATGTTACCCAGCAAGCTTCCTGGCAAGGTATAAGAAAGGCTTCTCAAAATTGTAGTTGCTCTTTGCAGAAATCTCATAGTACTGCAAGTTTTTCTTTCGATGGAACGTAACTTGTTTTGCCTTCACCTGCCTATTCTTGACATCAACCTTGTTTCCACAAAGAACGATAGGAACATTTTCACAAACCCTGTCAGATTCAGAAAATATCAATTCATATTCTAATGAGTTAAACAATTCTATAAGACCAATATCTAACAAGAGAGAAAAATGAAAACAAGAATATATTGGCAAACCTGCAGAGATCGCGATGCCATGTGGGCACATTCTTGTAGGTCAGACGTGCTGTGACATCAAACATTATAATGGCACATTGCCCGTGAATGCTGCATGCCAGTATAACAATGTTCAGCGCAAGAAATCAACTATAAAGGAACTGAAAGTAAGGCCAATAATAATTAATCATTTAAACTAAAAGTCACCCAAAGCACATTAGCAGAGAGGGGGAGAGAAGCACAAGCAATGCCCCAAAATACTGCCCAAAAATGTCTTATTCAACTTAAGTAACAAAATAAATCATTTGTCCTTTCCCACCCCATCAGAAGTAGTGAACAATGAGATTTCAAGAAATCTAATTGAAAATCTCATAATGTCACTTGCAACAGCAAGTAAAATCAGTATATCCACAAGGACAACTATTTTGTTTGATTTAAACCCTCCAGCTTATATTGCCACACAAAACAGCTAAACAAAGAGTAGCACGTAAATAATACAAGTAACGCAAGGGCATGCAACATGGTAGCCCAATGCCAGGACACATGGGCATTCATAGACTAGTAACTACCAATAATAAACACTAATATGAACTCTCGAATTGTATGAAGACAAGAATGTTTTTCCTTTCATCAGCTTTATTATCAGCCAGAATTGCGTTTGAAGTAAATTACTTGAGCACAGAAATGAAGCAATATAATATACAAAAGGCTCTTTCAATGGTGTAACTGAAACTTTGATCAAACTCCAACGGATCAATCTTGACAAGGTTACTCTATAACAGTTGCTGATATATGTGAATCTAGTAAGATATAAAACAGAACAAATTAAGAGAGCAAAGGAAACCAAGAAGCAATTTCATCTGTTAAGCAGGTTATAATTTTACAAGATCATAACTTAATAATAAAGCTTCATCCATTTAAAAGTCTTTCCAACTTACAAAATGTCCTTCCTAAAATAAGCAAACTACTAGAATATCAAAACCATCTGTGCTTTTGTAATTTCTTATTTACTGTACTGTAGTCACTTCAGTAATGCAGCAAGGATTGAATAGCTCAAAGTTACAAAAATATCATCACATGTAAGAACAAATCCTCGTAAACTAACTCACTAGTAGCCATCTCGAAGACCACCAAATTTCTCCTGTCCTGCAGTATCCCAGCAGTAGAAACGAATTTTCCCACAATTTGTGAAGAAGTCCAATGGGTGAACCTCCACTCCAATTGTTGCTGTTAGGAGATACTCAAATGAGACAAAATTGCACCCACAAGGAATCCACAGATAAAGAATACGAGACAAAACAGTGACTTGTATCCAAAAATTGCTCATCAATACATAATAACATGTTACTTAAACAAAAAATCAGTAAAAGGTCGAATAACTTACGTTCATATTTTTTCTCGAATTCACCAGTCAAATGCCTCTTTACAAAAGTAGTTTTACCTGCATAATTTTAAACCAGTTAAAATCATCAAGAAGAGGATAACTCAAATTCCAAAAACACATGTTATTATCCGCGGGACATGTCTCTGAGCTGGTTTAAATCTTTGACAAAGCAACATCTTTATATATTACCCTAGTTATTAAAGCATAAATACGCTACTTCAGCCTAGTTCACTAAACAAGGCACTCGACCATGGAGATTGATATAATACCAGTTCCACCATCGCCGACAATCACAAGCTTAAAGCTAGGGTAATCCACAGTCTGCTGAGTTGGCAGAGCCTGCAATTAAACAAACAATTCAGAAGGATTAGGGGAAAGGAGAGGGGAAAAAAATCAGAGATCTATTAACACAAACACAGAAATCATAATTACAGAATCATCAAAATATTAATTTTGACCAAGTAATAACCAAAACAAAAATAAAAATCTTCAGAAAGACAAACCAGACAATCTCTATACACCATGCCACATTTCTCTAAAGCACCTCAGTTAATAAAATAGAATATATATATATATATATATATATATATATATATATATAAAAGAAAATATCGCAGCAAACAAGCAGAGCAGATCGTAGTGATATGAGAAAACAAAAGCAAAAGCCGAAATTAACAACCGCAGAATTTGCTATTAACCAACCATATTATTATTATTATTATTATTATTATTTTTTTACAAAATAGCAAAGTTGAAATAAATAGCTATAACTGAAGAGATCGATTAAATCAGCATTTGAATAACAACGAAAAAACATTTATGTGTGGATGATAGACAAACAATTTACTTACCATTGGAAAAACTAATAAGGATGTTTAGAGCAGCACGGCAAGAGGAGCGGGCGGCTAGACGAGGGTTTATAAGAAAGAGTAAAATAGAGAGAGAGAGAGAGAGAGTGGCTTTAAGTGGACGCGACCTTATTGACTAATATTATGATAGCGTACATACATTCCTGACAGCAA
Source organism: Mitragyna speciosa (assembly GCA_024721245.1). Taxonomy (NCBI): domain Eukaryota; kingdom Viridiplantae; phylum Streptophyta; class Magnoliopsida; order Gentianales; family Rubiaceae; genus Mitragyna; species Mitragyna speciosa. The sequence goes on along the minus strand of CM045556.1, from coordinate 25,812,575 downwards.
ATATTGCTAGATGTTTCCATTTAATCAACCAAAAAAAAAAAAAAAGACACCAGTCAAGTCGGTTTGGTTGATATGGTTCAAATTCAAACCTGCAAATTTCGGGGCTAAACTTACAAATATCCTAGCTGAAGATAAAATATATTCAATTGATAATTTTTAATCACTCTGTCGTCTTTAGTTAAAAGAATTTGTAGTGTTATTAGTTAAATTTTGTTACATCCCTTAGTTATGATGCCAATAACTCCTCATTAATAGATCTCTATAAGAACTGAACCGATTATATGGCCTCTAAAACTTTTCTTTGTTCTCCTCAAAAAAAAAAAAAAAAAACTGTTCTTTGTGAAAAAAAATATTAAAGAATAAAGTCGTGGGAGGGAGGGCAGATTTGCTGCCACAATTTTAAATATAAAATAATAGTCTAGAAGATTCCTTTGAAGTGGTTTGAATTTCAAATACTTCACGCTTGTCAGTTCTCAATGTACGTCAGTTCGACTTCTTCTTTTTTTTATTTTTATTTTTTTTGTTGGGCTCTGGTTTTGTCTGATTAAAGCAACTTTTCCCATTTTGTTTTAAGTTGTGGGGTCATTTGAGTTGGGCTAATCCGTCTAGGAGAGAGAGGCTTGGGCGTTAAGAGTTAGCAGTGTTGTTAATTTGTTCTTTCATGAAAAGTTGGGTTGGGCCAAACTTTTGGGATTTAGGAGACAACCATTAATGAGCATCAGATGAGGCTCATGACAATTTCAAGATTGCTAGTCTTTCCACTTCACCCTAAAACCTTCCAATGGAACAAGTTGATGGTGTAGATTCATTTCTATAGTATTTGGAGCATCGTCAGTGTGATCTAAGTGAGCACCAGAAATATTTGAATGGACCAAACATTTGAAATTCTTGACAACTGAAAGTATTGTGCTATCTTACTTATTAGACATTCTACTGTCCTTCTTAATGGATATTTCCAGAACTGACATAAATATATGATATGATGATGAGGGCAAGTGAATCACTTACTATAGATTGCGAGTTCTGCATTTTGGATGCAATGGCAGACTTATTTTGCAAATGACATGCAGTTCTATTATTTCGCATAACATGATGTGTTGATGGCGAATTCGGGTTGGTTTTCACCATTGTTTGCTGTTACTGATTGTCTCTTCCCTGTTAGCTTGAAACAGTTTAATAAACCAATATGCTGTCTGTTGAAGGATTGACAGGTTCTTTTACATTTAAATGCAAAAAAGAAGTCCTGTGAACCACTGAAATACTAGAGTCCTTTGAAAATACGAATTACGACTTTTTTCAAGGTTCAATTAACATTAATTTTTGTTATACCCCTCTATCCTTGCTGCCTTCATTTTAGGGTGCGTTAATTTATGTGTTAATTCTCTATTATATTTGCCTAAATTGCTTTGAAAACTCAGCAATACTAGCATGGATCTACCAATCTACACCAATTAGATATTCCTAAGAACCAATTAGATATTCCTAAGTAGCAAGTGGCCGACCAGAGACTAGTACTTTCTTTTGGCAGCAAAGTCACCCAAAAGGACTTTTCAAAACAATAAAAATAAAAATTCAACCAGAAGGACAATTTTCTGCAGGCACAGTGAAACAACCAATATAAACTATATTAAGAATTTTCAAAAAAAAATTTTTTTTTTCAAGTAGCATCTTACGTGAAATTATTTTCTTTTCCTTAAAATGTTTTCTGCAACCTGTCTTTAATTACGATACGTTAATAATAAAGAATCTCTTGAACATGTATGTAATTGTGTATTAAAAAAATACATGGAAAGCATATTCGTAGTTTTCATCTTTTATGCCTGATGATATTTTGGAATTCAGGACCAAGAATATGCACCCACTTCTGTAGAGTACAAAAGGTATTTATCAGTTCCCTAACTTTTTGTCTTTTTTCCACTTTTTGGTGGAGAACGGAAGTTTTGAATTTTGAAAAATCGTTAAGAACAGAAACACAACAAGCGCCTATACATGTCAGTAAACTAAGTAGTGAAACACTGCTCCTCAAAAAATGCTTGTGATTAATTCCTGGACACGACAGCTTAACCGGAGAGACACTAATCACTCTCTCTTGATTTTGTGCCAACTCCTAAGAATCCAAAATTTGTAAAAATAACTCTGTCCTATTCTTTTGCATACACGTATGTAGAAAACTTTATACTCATTGTTTCAATCACTTTTTATTTTACATACTTATTTATATATTAAAAAGAAAATTCTAAAACTCTTATGTTACTTAAAAAAAAATTCTTAAAATAAACCATCAAGACGAAGTGCACATCTTCATCACTTTTCATTCTCGCAATTATTGCCCAAACAGCAGCACGAACAATATTTAATCAATCAACACTGATCCCACTCTAGTTCGGCACACATCTCATCACTAATTGTCAATTTAACCTAAAAGTTGGGCCAAGTAATTTCAAATTCTCCATCCAACATTGTAATTTATTAAACACGTCACTTCTCCTCGTCACTAATATTTTTACATATACCAAATATGCAATGACTTAAAGAAAAATTACATATTAAGTAATTCGTGCTTATATATCTTGGTCTGTATCACCATACACTAACACGTGAAAATCCGCATCATCACCGTCCCATTTTACATACTTTCACTTTTTCGGACAAAAACTAAAATAATTAAAAGAAGATGCAGAAACCAAAAAAAAAAAAAAAAATCTACTACAACCACGAACTAAACGTCGGCCTGCGACTTAAGGTCAGACCGGTTGGAGAAATCGGAGGCGAGTCTGGAGGCGATGGAAGAGTGGTACATGACGTCATGAAACGTAGACGACTCAGTCGTCATCATTCGGAGCTGCCTCGCCTTTTCCGCCGTGAACGTAACCGGAGCAAACCGAGATTTTGCCATCGGTTTAGGATCCGGATCCGGATCCGACTTTTTACTAGTACCAGTAGATAAGTCGCTCCTCTTGTTATCGGTGTCAATGTAGTCCGGATCGGACGACCAGCCGAAGAGTGGGGACCACCAGTTGGAAGATGAACTCCTCCGTTTATTTACGTCAGCTTTACGGTGACCGGTACTCGCACAGGCTGTCACCCCGACTGGACGAATCGGTAACATAGTAGTCGCCATTCCTATCGCTGAATGTATAGAGAAAAGTAGTGCGTGTTTCTGAAGGTGTATTTTTGTGTTTGTGTTTTCCTTTTTAAGTTAAAAGGTTTTAAATTACAACGATGGTTGAGTTGAGGTGGGAAAGGAAACAATAGATGGGGGAGGGTTATAAAAAGGAAGGAAGGGATTGGATAAGATGCACACGTGGAGGTATACGAGTACGGCGGGCCCCAGAGTCTGACCGTCTGACTGTTACTTTTTGTACACTTTTTTAACCGTTTATGCCGGTATTCAAGTTGCGCCTGCTGACTGAGAACGGGTCGATATCACCCGTGGTTTCAAAGGCCAGGTATATAGTGGTTTGTTGTTTGTATGATTATTTTTAATAGTGTTTTTTTATATAATACCGTAACATTTTAATGAATATGCATTTGAAATTAAAAAATTAATTGAAAAATAATTTCTGAAGTTTGAAAACATGTTCATGTAAACAGAGTATTTTCCATTGGCCCAATTGGGAATGGCTCATGATCCCTACGTTGTCATTAATGCGTAGCCTTATCCTTTTCTTCTGCATTATTGGATTTAGTTTCTCCCCACAATTTGCACTTGAATGGAAAGGTGCGATCATTTGTTAGTGCAGCTTATAATTGCTCTCCAATTTGATGCACTTCATCTTTGAAACATTCACTTTGGTTGATTGAACTGTTATCCAAATAAAATTGCTCTCCAATTTATGTTATTGTCTACCAATGTTACGGTGACGAAATTAGTAAGTTTTCGCTAATAATTTATACATATTTAGAAAAACTTATTATTGTTTGATAATGTTACCAACTTTTGCAAGATCCATTTACCTCATTATTACATCTTGATTGTGTATAACGCCTTTTCAGGATATGCAAGTGTTACATGCATAAAAGTATTCTTCTTCGTTCAACTTATGGATTGGCTTCACTTTGTTCACTAGAACAATTAAGTGGCTGGCCTAAGAAAAATTCATTACAAGCACAATGTGAAAGAAAATTCATTACAAGCACAATGTGAATTTTCAGCATAAAGAGAAAAGTAATAGAAAAGGAATTAGGAAGGAAGCTACAGTTAACGTGCAAAACTGCACAAGTAAGTACGCGCCCACGTTTTTGTAAAATATGAAACGGAACAGTAGTCCGAGAGAGAGGTTTCGTTTTTGGAGGTTTGCTGGCTAGAGTGGGCGGCACTGAGAGTGGAGGATACACGTGTCGTTGTCGACCGATGACAAAATAGCGCCAGAGTGCCGATCTTGTCAGACTATGGGAGCTCAGATGCGGACATATTTTTGTGGGGAGCGTATCAAACGAAAACGGGGTTTGAATAGTTAAAAGTGTACAATATTGACGTTATTGGGCACAAGTGGAAGAAAAAGTTCCATGTGTTGTTGAATGGCATATTCCGATGGCTTGCCCGCACTAAAATCACGCGAACGTCTTCTACATCTTTTGTTCGTTTGTTTTCTTAGTTTCCCAGATGCATTCTAGTTGGATCAATCAAAATGGACATTATACACCTTCATGGCCCAAGATATTTTTTTGCGAGTTTTCGACAGATGGAAATCCTCGTTGACAAGGAGGAAGAAAAATTTGTGCCCAGATCCATGGTCTGGATGTGGTGCAATTTTACTAAGTCGATTGATTTTCTTATGTTATTCACTTGATTTTCTCAGCTTACATATTTAATTGGCTCTCCTCTTTTTTTTTTTTTTTTTTTAATCATCAACAAATTGTATCACAACATATGTTATCTTATACAAATAGGGTAAGGCTTCAAATGGTATGATGGGCAAAATTCTAAACTGTTTGCCACTCACAATTATAAGTGTAACTTTCCGATTTTAAATCTATCATATTTTTCTTTCCTCCCTCCTAAATACCAAGGCTAGGGTTCGAAGGGCTAAGAAGTAAAATGCTTCCTAATCTTATCTCTGAATTCGCGTCGCCTAAATGGGTTCTCTATCAAAATTTAATCTGAAAAATAAAAAAGTGACTAAAAGTCGATAATCACAAGAGACATTTCCGAGCATTCGTTTAGTGAAAACATGACAATTCAAAGATTCCTTACAATTTTCGTTTCACATTATATTAACTTCTACATTCCATACATATAACAATTTTGCCTCCTTCCTTTTGATTCATCAGCGCGTCACCTCCTAAAACATTTGTAAGGTTGAATCGAGAGTAGGGGTGTAAACGAACCGAGCTGCTCGCGAGCTGCTCAGTCAAAGGCTCGGCTCGAGCTCGAGTCGAGCTCGAGCAGCTCGAATAGTTTATCGAGCCGATTTCGAGCTTTGATATGTCTGGCTCGAATACTCGTCGAGCTATTCGAGTGCACATATATTATATTATTATTTTTATTTTATATATGTAAAATTACTAAAAGATTTAAACTTTTTAGACAAATTACATCTTTTTATCCATTCTAACTTTAAATATCAGAGGGTAAATTGGTAAAATCATTTAAATGTAAAATAAACTAATAACAAAAACAACAAAGTTGAACAATTGCCTCAAATGTCGGTGGTCCTCCTCTCTCTTTGCCGAGTTCCCTATTTTCATTTTGCTTCATCTCTGCAATGAGATTCCACTGGCCATACACACTGACGAAAACACACCCACAAAGACACACACAAACACACCAGTAGCAACAGCCACACTCACACAAAATCGGTTGTTGCTATTTTATGATGTTTTGTGGTATTTTTTAGAGTTTTTGTTGGATTGAAAATATGACTTTTTGAGGCTTATATTTGTGCATTTTTTATCTTGTTTGTGACTGATAGTTTATGGATCCTTGTTTTGTGTATTGCCCCGATCATTTTGGTGCAAATATTAGCTCAATAAGTGGTTATTTGTCCACGGTCAATGTTGGTCTACTTGTGATTTTGTTTTAGATCTACACGATTTGGTTCATTTTTGTCCAAATCTAAACTTAGATCTACAATCTATGCGAAAAAACGAGTCCAATGATGTATTTTGGAAGCGAAAAAATCGCCGGTGGCGATTGTAGGCGGCGGACTGCCGGCGGCTCATGGTGGCCAACGGCGGTCTGCCACCCACTGTGGCTGAGGACCTTTGTGTGAAAATTTAAAATATTTTAGGGACCTTTATGTAAATACTTAAAGTATATAACTTTTTATTTCTTATACTTTCCAACCTTATCAAATTTTTTTTAATTTAAAGATTGGCCTCAAAATTTGTAAGAAAGTTCGAGCTCGAACTCGAGCTCGAGCATGATCGAATATGGCTTGAGTCGAGCTCGAGCTCTAAATTTATATGCTCGCCGAGCTCGAGGTCGAGCTCGAGCATAGTTATTTTGTAATCGAGCCGAGCTCGAGCATGGTAGTATTCGGACTCGACTCGGCTCGATTACACCCCTAATCGAGAGATTGTGATTTTTCTAAAATTTTCTTGCATGCTGGGTTCAGATGATATTATCAGCAGCCATCAAATTCCATTCCACAGACGAGAATTGATTACACATCCTCTCCCGTGTATTTACTGGATTACTCGTGTAGACTATTTAAACACCTGGGAGGAATCTTTTTTATACTTAACTATTCAAACGGCCGTTAAGTGCCAACTTCCGAGAACTCCATAGTCCATAAAGGCTAAAAACCGGTGTTGTAATCGTATCTAATACATTGTCGAGCAACACTGACAACAAGAAGAACAAATATACTCGTCACCTGTTTTGCGTCCCATTCAAAGCTTTATCAGCAATATCATGAACTCCATGAATATATCAAAAGGTGATTAAGGAAATGTAAATGAAATGATCATGTTCAATATGCAGTTGCACGAGGACTTATTAGAACAAAAACACGGGCCTGCAGGCTCAAAAACTTGTTGCTGTAAGAGAAAATCAAAGACTGGATCTTTAATCCCATCAGTTGTGGTCCTTGGAGTCTTCCTCCCCAGGAAATGCTCCGGTTGTTATTATCTCTGTGTGACCGGAGGAAACATCAAACTTAGGGAATAGGGCGTTGATAAAGTGGCAAAGCTCCCAAAGCTTCACGTTCTGCTCTCTCCCTCTTTACCTGCCAGAATAGAAATTTTCAGCAATAAATTAGTTCATGAAGAATGAAATTTAGATATTGCCAGATACGTATATACAGCTGTTATTCACACTATTAAGCTTCCAGAAATAAGTTAGTAAAACTGGTTACATAGTAAACTGCACAAACAATAACCAATCTCAGAGTAATTTGGATTGGCCATAAGAGCTCTCTCCATTTGCCCAATTGAGGGTCATAATTTCCAACAATAGCGGAAATAAAAATAGCCAAAACCACATAAGATAGGGAACTAAGAGTACAACTAGAATGAGTTATGATACAAGAGTAAATTTCATAGCAAATTTCTGACATAAATTAACTTGATTCACAAATGAACGAATTCTACTAAATATACCTTTTTTTTTCCTTGTACTCCTTTTCAACCAATGTAAGCTACAACAGCTGCAAAGTAAAATAGTTTTTTTTTTTTTTTTTTTTAACCCTTGGACCAAGAAACTACATGTAAAGCTTTATCATACATGCTATGCCACAGCAAGCTAATCCAACTCATCAAAGCAAACAAATCAACTCTCTCTCTCTCTCTCTCTCTCTACACACACACACAAAGTACACCAAATATTAGCTTTCAAGGGCCAGGGTTCCAATGTGAGTAAGCATATGCAAGTACATATCTAGGCAACAGAAATCTGTACTCTACATTGCCATTGATAATTTTGATACACATGGATTGGAGGAAGTACAATTAAGTATTTACAACAGTGGTTATCACAAGAAAATTAGTCTCTGATTTGACAACAATCAATAGATACAGTTATAAGATTTATGATGATAGCCAGAATCAAATAACATGTTTCGTGGAAGAAAATATAGGATATTTACCATAATCAGTACTAAACCATACAAGATTTATCATCTCTAATGCACATCTTTTTAACCTATAACAACAGCCAGTTCACATTATGGAAGGGCCTCTCATGCTCTACAAATAGGATACTAATATATGTGCCTTTCAGGACAGATGAATTAAATCTCTGACAATTGATCCCCTGCATCTACTTGAGAAATTTAATTCTTCACATGCCTAAGTTTGTCAGAAGCCTTGCCAAAACGCTCATTTTCTTTCGCAATTACCAGGTGAGACTTGTTTATTAATGCACTAGTCTAACAAACAAGGATCTTCTTCAAGACATCCAAGCCTATTATTGTCTAACAGGTTGGATAACCAACAAGGACATCTGACATGGTAGGCAAGTTTATTGTCTGACTTACTCTTAACAGTTGCGCAACAACTGAGAAGGCTCGGAACCTAATGACCATCTAATGATATACAACACTGTTACAGAAAGCACAGGGACGTATGCACAAAAAATGCAATGATCTTATGACACTAGCATAAAACCATCCTTTCTCCATCTTACACACGTTCCCCTTCGATGCTGTGAAAGAAACCTATAATTTTTATAAGCTGGTATTTACCTAGAATTCCCAAATATCATATTACTGGTAAACTCGTATCGGTGTTCTTTTCTGTTTCGCTAATAACAAGAGCAAATTAAAATCGAAAACAAAGACCTAAAAAAAAAAAAGGGCATAACATAACATATCTCTTCCGCCAAGCCTTAAAAACCACTAATTTCAATATCCCATGTAAGACAAAGGCATCAAATTAGAAAAGCAAAACTCAAGGGACTTACCAGAGACAGCATATCTTTTAAATAGCTCCTGAATGGGGTCTGCTGAGCCTGCATTACCAACATTAACAAATCTTCATTTCCACAATTTCTCATTTTAACAATCTAAATAAATTTATAAACAGAAAATTCATTCTAAAATTCTAAAAAAATATACAAAATAAAATATAATAAAAAGAGGAGATTTGAACGAACCTGGAGGTGGTCGGGAAGATATTGATGCTTCATGGAGAGATCCATGGCGCGCAAGAGGCGCTGATTGCGAGCGTCGACAACTTCAGGAGGAAGCCGTCTCAAAGCTTCTTTGATGTCCATGTCCTCCATCGGATCATACAGATCTTCAAACCTCAATCCTATCCATTCAATTTCATTTAATTTCCATTTCCCCCATTGTTTTTTTTTTTTTTAAATTCAACCTAAAAAATATACCACCACTGTAATTATAATAATAAAATAGCTTAAAAAATTTGTAGGAAACGAACGAACCGTATTTGCGGAGCCGGGTAGAGACGGCTTTCATGTGCATAGCGGCAAAGGGATTCGCCTTTGTGTTCAAGATCTTCGCCACCCAAGACGACGTCGTCGCCATTTCACTTTCTGATATTCTAAATTCAGGTGGCGCTGCTGCTGCTGTTAATTGTGTGTGTTCTAGTGCAGGGAGAATGCTGAGCTAAATTTAGTTTGCTCCTCTGGGTTGGGTCGTCATAGACTTGTTGGGCTTTCAAATTTCCCTGTTTTGATGGACTTGGTCCAGTTTAAGCCCTCCATATTTTTTCTTTAAAAAAAAAAACGAAATGTATATTATCATCGTTTTTAGATAAAAAGTTAATTGAAAAATATGTATAAATTTTTAAAAAAACATGTTTTTAAAAATCAGAACCAAACAAACGGAGGCTATAATATTCAAAGGCTCTCCTTGGTTGCTTGGATGGTATGTAGAAGGAGATTAGCTGCAGAAACTTGGAGAGGTGAACAAAGAACAAAGAAAAATCTAGAGGTAGCTTTAGAATGGGGAAAAAAACTCAGATGTTTTTGTGTAAGCACGTGAGGAAGTAGCTAGAGAACATTGAGCATCTAAGCTCAAAGTGCAAAGAAGGATTGTACACTGTTTCAGTTATTAATAAAATTTTTTACTTACACACAAAAAAAAAAAAAGAAACTATAATGTTAAAATGCCAATAAATTCTGTTCCCAGGGTCAAGTGGGGCCAGAGGTTCGACAAATGTTTAAAAGGCCCAACAGGATAAAGCCTCAAACTTGCAACTGTTGTAACATTGGGCTGTAAACTGCCACCAGTAAAGACAATGTAAGTACTTTTAATTATCTGGAATTAGTTTTGGATCAACACCCCTTGCCGCTAGGGTCTGCAAGTTGACCCGGTGACCCAAAAACCCGGCCGATCTGATCCGGACTCGATTCGAAAAATACTGGTATCTGACCCGCCGAGTTTTAGCAAATACGAGTCATATACGGGTTACTCTATCAAGCGGGTCAGATACGGATCATGATCTTTAAAACCCGGCTCTTACCCGACCTGCATATGGGGGTAATGATGTAATTTTATAAGATTTCCTAATATTAATATGTGATATTATTATGTAATATTACTATGTGATATTATTATTATTATTATTATGTAATATGCTATTAGATATTATTATGTGAAATTACTATGTAGTATTTGTAATTTTTTATTAATATTAATATCAATATCTTTTATTCTTATTTTGTAATCTTTGGTAGTAAAGAGTACTGTATTATCAACATTGAAATGTGAAGAATTGAAGATGCGGTAATATAAACTCTAGTTATGATAGTTGTCTTGTGTGTTTTTTTCATTATTTGTCTCAAAAACATAGTTAGTGTTTATGTTATAAGATTTGTGTGTACGATATTTCTCTGTCTCAAAAAATTAAAATTTTCTTTAGTGCATGTGATAAATTCATGGTTTGTAACACTTGATTTAATATATGTTATTGAAGTTTATATTTGTTATAAATGACACTCTAATTATTATTAGATTATCTAGGATTTGAAGCAAATTTAACAGTACGCCAGTACGATCCGAAAAAATACGAATATCCGACCCGAAAAATGCGGATATCCAACCCATCGAATATCCCCATATACGGATACGGATACGAGTTACATCTTTGTCAATCCGCATATAATGAATCGGGTCAAAAAATACCACATGCGGGTCAAATATCTGACCCGTGCACACCGCTACTTGCCGCATGAGGATAGATTCAATCATTCGATAAAGTGACAAGTTTCACTGTTTAGGATCATCACACAGGCAGACTTGGGGAAAGGCGAAACTTTATCCGAGAGATTCTTTCCAATCAATCTTTTACATAAATCTGTAAGACGATTGTTACCATAACTTTCAAGCATGATAAATCTTCGTACACAAGTTTCAGCAAAATATTATTACTTTTTTTTTTCAAAATTATACTATATTTTTTTTTCGATTACCTTTTGTCACCAAGCATTTTTCAAATTTGTAATATGTGGTTTTTAATCATTACAGCAAGCACATTAGTTCAAACATTAGTGCTTAGCAAAGGCCTTCTTTAAATTACCAAATGTACACAGCATTCCTACGACTTTTGTGCAATGTATTTTATCTAATGTGCACTAATTTATTGGAGAAATTTCCTAAACTCGGAAGCAATAGTACAGCATGCGTTAATGGTTCGCCCACTAACTAAAAGAAAGCCTCTCTCCTTGACAACTCCCCCGGCTAAGGTTTAGGCATTTGGAAAAACAAACCCCTACATACAGAGAACAACATTTGATGAGTCCCTCCCTAGTAGACAAATTGGCACCAGTTAGCTTTTAGTTTTAGACTTAAAAAATATATAGATACATATAAAAATCGGCCCCAGTTAACTTTCAATTTTTTGACCCAAAAGATGAAAAGAGTTAGGCTAGCACTGTATATTTGTTTGTGGACAGATCTTTCCTCAGTTGATTTGGGTTTGAAAACATTTGCCACATATTATTATAAAGATATGACATGACATGATAATAATCACAATGTGCAGTTGGTATAGGTGGAAAAGAACCGAAGACGCAGCTTATTTTATTTTCCCTTCTTTTAAAATATCAATTACTAAAAGATAATTTATATCGGGGATTTATCATCGGAGATTCCTTGGCGTGATGGAGAAGGCATCATGATTGAAGAAAATTAAGTACTTGAGTCGGTTGTCTTGGACCCAATCCGTGGGCTTTATAACGTGATATCTGGAAGAAAAGTGAAATTAACCCTTTTTCAGAAAATTTTTCAGATGGCGGTTGGAGATTTTTTTAAAATGGACCCGGTCCATGATAAAATCTCCCGGGTTTGGGATCCTGGCTAGATATTTAACGAGTTCTCGGTATCCCTTCGCTTTCGCCCTATTGTTAAACGTGCTCTTTCCATGAAAACTCCCTGGCCCCGTATCCTTTCAAGAGAATTTCATGATTTAAATGAAATAATTAGGAATACCCCATTTGGTCAGGATATCTTTCCCTGGATCTTGTAATGAAAATTAATTAATGAAGTTTGATTTGAAAAAAGATGAAATTGGATACAAATTAAATGTGAAAGAGGAAACAGGGTGTAGTTATGGTTCATTATCATTCAATTCAATCAATTTGGATAAGGCCCTTTTTTAATTTTTCTGATATATTTGTTAAATATGTTCAACTAATTTTTTCATTTCATGGGCATTACATCTATAGTATTATTTTTCTAAAAATACACTTCAAAAAAACTGCAAAAACGGGGCCAACTAATACATAACGACTTTTCTTCCTTCTTCAACTGAAACATAAAAGAAATAAGCTAAGGACCTTTCATTTTCCTCTTTATTTCTGTCCTCTCGTAGCACCGCCCTAGGGTTGAGGAAAAGAGACGTGTTCGAAGTCATGTCTCAATAATATTGCACGCGAAGGCAGCTGAAGAGACTCACCCAGTTGATCCTCTACAAGGAAAGTTCAAAAGTGGAAAAAAAACTTATGACTTTCTTCTCTTTAGTTAAAACAGGACTTTTAGACCAAAGCAAAAAGGATTACTACCAACCAACCAACCAACCAACCACCAACCAACACCACATTCTTTTCGTTAATGGGCATTATAGAACTTCTAATACACCAATTCTACCATTTTTCACCGTCCAGTAACTTGAGGCAATCAACCACTACATTTGAAAATGCAAGCAGGGGTGCAATTTAACCCAAAAAGGCTTCATTTTGTCACAAATAGGTTATGGTTTCGACCCTCACTAGTCACAATGAAATATGCTGTGTGGTTTACAGTTTGGTTTAACGTTAATTTTGTTCAACAATATGTGTTTCGTTTTTATTAGTCGTCTTGAAACACCATTATTATCTTACTTTCCTCAAAAGAAAAAAAAACACCATTATCTTACTACTTTGGTTAAAAAGAAATTTGTACTACATTGTCGGTAAGTTGAGCATTTTCACATTGAACACCTAATTGGTCAGATTAAAGTGTCCATCATGGAACACTACCAACCAAATGTCAATATAGATGCGAAATTAACAATTGTCCCACTCTTTGTTTGGCCTTTACGTAGACTAATGAAGTGGGTTTGCACATTCAACGGCAAAGACAAATTATTCCAGGAGCTTAGCATAGCTAAGTGCTAGAAGTAACATGGTAAACGTAGGATTCTATGTGGAATATTCTAGTGCACATTCGTCGTTTCAGTTCTTAACAGTGCAAATGGTTCAAATTCTAGATCACAAAAAAGTTGCTGCAGATGCTAAAGAATGCTAAATAAGTGCCACTGATAAAGGCTAACTTGTGGAGTTTAAGCAGGAAAAGTAAAGGAACACTCCAGTAATCCAATGTGGTAAAAAGAACATAGAGAAAGAGAGTCTCATCTTTTGTTGGAGTTCTCAGAAAGTAAATGAAGTATCTAGCGTTCGTTTTGAAACTTGGTTACAAACACCAGTAATTGTAAAAAGAAATAACCTAGTAAAACGTTCAGATCTTAGTGCCATCTTTTCTAATACCAACTCTAGCATCACTAATCAAGAGTTGCCATTTTGTATCCATACTTTAATAGTTATCTGATTCATCTTAACTACTATAAATATGAATGTTAGATGATAACCCCTAATTGGTGGCACTAGGAAAGATAGCATTGAGAATTTGATCTGCAAAAACTAGGGTTTCCATTATGTAAACAATTGATGCAGGTACATAACAATGATTTTCTCAGCAATGTTTACATTTGACAAGTTAGTCTTAAGAGCTCATTCTCGAATGCAAAATATGAGTTTCAGTAAACGCCTTTCTCTTCTGGGATTGCTAATTATTAGTAATTCTTCAGGGACCACAGGATTACAAGTTATTGATTCTTTTTTTTTTTTTTTTTTGAGAATCAAGTTATTGATTCTTTGATCTTTGACGAAGGAAAGTCCAGATATTTAACCAATTCGTGGCGCCATTATTGGATATCCAAAACGATTCGATTAATCTTTTCTATATATCAAGTTATCCATTTGACGGGTAACGTGCAATAATTGACTGGTCAATGTAGAATATCCAAATAGTATTATGCTCAATTAATTGAATAAGGGAGAAGAACTCGATTTCACGAACTCGTTCAAAGAAATTGACATTATGGCGATGTGTACCGTGAAGTGAGCCTCCACATGATCATGTTGAATCCAATTGTCCAATCTAAATTCATTCAAGAATTGTGTTTCCATGACAGAAAAGTTAATACGTGTCAGTTTCAATGAATTGACGAAACAATGTCGTAGGTGTCAAGCTTGTTTACCTACCAAAATGCAGAAGATGAGAGACTGACGTTCTAACTAGTGCGCCCGGCAAATTCTTCAATTTTATTATTTATTCTTTTTTAGAAATTAATGCTGTTGAAAATTGTACATTGAACTTCTGGAGCACTAAGTTTTTAATGCTCTAAATATATACATGTGGATATATATTTTTTTTATGGGATAATTACTAAAAAACATTTTTTCAAAGAAAAAAAGGGTTAATAACAGTTTGCCCCCTTAAACTAATAGGGTAGTCACAATTTGTCCCTAAGCTTTGAATATATACATTTTACCCCTTCATGCGTGCTATTTGATTTTGACTCACTCATATGTATTTTTTTTTTCCAAATTACCCTTGCCTATACGTAAACCAACCTTAGCTTCATGAATTTTTAGTTGTTAACATTTGATTGTTCCAATAATCTCTTTCATTTGTGCTATATATTCCCCACGTCTTATAGAAAAGGTAAATTGATATCTCTATCCAAATTAACAAGAACATATATATCAATCGCTCCGAAATGTCAAAAATAAACCTGGCAAAAAAGATAAACCAATATTTTTATCCAAATCAACAAATTTAGACTACAATTTTTCTTGTTTCATGAATTTATTTGAGATTGCAATTTAATAGATTGTTATAGTTTTATGTGTATTTTAGTAGGGAAAACATGTTGCTTTTGGAATATTTTATTGCCGTGTAAAACCTTCTAGTTTGTGTTTTTGTTGGGAAGAGCATATTCTTTCTAAAAATAGTAATGGTTAAAATATTATGGCAAATACAGATTTATTTTTTACATTTTAGAGCGATTCATATATTTTTTCTTGTTGATTTGGAAAGAGATATCGTTTTATCTTTTTTGCCAAATTTATTTTTTACATTTTGGAGCGATTCATATATTTGTTCTTGTTGATTTGGAAAGATATATCATTTTATCTTTTATGCTGGATTTATTTTTAACATTTTGGAGCGATTCATATATTTGTTTTTGTTTATTTGGATACAGATATTGGTTTATCTTTTTTATAAAACGTAGGAAATATATATAGTAGGATTGAAAGAAATTAATGGAATAGTCAAAAGTTGACTATTAAAAATTCATAAAGCAAAGGTTAGTTTAGAAATAGATAAGGGTAATTTTGGTAGAAAAAAGTACATATGAGTGGGTCAAAGTCAAATAGAACACATAAAGGGGATAAAATGTATATATTCAAAATTCAGGGGGACAAACTGTTACTATCCATTAGTTCAGGGCGGCAAACGGAAAGAAAAACTATAGCATCTTATTGCCAGGATTTGTTCCACAGCATGTTTGCATAAATTTGTTCTGCAAACTGTTGGGTGTAGTGGTAACATAATTATATGTTTCTGAATCGGCGTGATATCCAATTGAATACCATGGCCAACCATAAAATTGAACCACTTAGCTAGAAGGCGTGATGTCTCTGTTCCAGCTATCACGCCTTTTTCCTGCTGGAAGACTACGATAATTATCCAAACAAACAAATGAATCTATGTATTAGCATCCCATAATGCTCCATCATTCTACATATCCGCCCAAAATATATATTGTCTTCCTCTAGAAATTCAACTGTACATGTGCCCGAATCATGTATTCAAAAATCAATTGAAGCAGAAATTAAGAAGGCGTGATATAGTAGTCATCGTTACACGCCTCTTATTGCTCAAAGGCACTCATATATATTCAAATGACCAATCATCGCCCTCATAGGCCTCCGCGTTAATGCCACCCTATATGACTATAATAGTTGAACATTTTGCAGTGCCATCTCCGAAAGTCAAAAGATGTAAGCTTATTAATGGTGGTGTATCACATAAACACCTTAAAATGTCCTCTCTTTTGGACTTCATAAGTATCACGCTTTTACTGATGATGCCGTTGAACTTATTTTTAGACTTAGTGCAGGCCGAAAACATGCAGGGAAGTTCCGCAAAGTTGAAAAACGTCTTTTACAGTAACTTACTAATTTTATCATGGCAACTTACTATTTTTATTGTAAAATTTACTCAACTTTTTTTTTTTTGAGAAATAAAATTTACTCAACTTGGGGTTTGTTTGTTTGGACTGAAAATATATTCTTGAAAAATATTTTCAAAATTTTTCTTGGTGCCAAACACCAAAAAATATTTTTTCTATGTAAAATGTTTTTCAATTTTCTTTCATTTGGCTGGAAATAACATACATATTTAATGAATGTAAGTTATTTTCTTAGGAATTCAAGAGTGACATTAAACTTTAATTGCCTACTTTTATAACTTCAATTATCAAACTAATTTTTGTTTTGAATTATTATCAATTTATTTTTTCATAAACTTAGGCTCCACAATAATATAATTATAGTTATGTATATTTTACCATTATATTATTTTGAAGATTAATTACAAACAAAAAATCTCTAACTAACTCTAATTACTTATCAAACATTTATTGCAATTGTTATTAGTGTATTTAACTCATATTAACAATAAAAAAAATAAAGACATCAAAAAATTTAATTTTCAAAAGATTTTTACATTGTTATCCAAATACCAAAAAATTGTAAGAAAAATGACATTTTTCATATAAAATATTTTATCAAAAAATAATTTCTTAAAAAAAAATATTTTACTTCCAACTAAACGAATCCGAAAGCGACAATTTGTAGTTAGTTGAAGTCGTAGATCGGTAATGGGCATTATGTCCTCCGGAGCACCAAAATAAATAAATAAATGTAGATCCGAGAAGATGTTACGTATGCGTTTCGTGTTCAATGTTTTCGAGCTCTTGGCCAGTTTATGTCTCCGCGTTACAGAATTATCATACATTTATAGCGAGAGAAAACAAGTTGGAATTAGCAACTAGGCAACTGTAGCCCAATCAAGAATTAGTAAGTGGCTCTGGTCGGTAGGGTAATCAACTCTTGAAAATGAAAGCAACAATTTTTTTAAGATCGAGAGATCAAGTTGATTACTCTTCTCGAGTTATATTGGGTTTGTTATCAATATATTTTGATTTTTTTTTAAAAATTAAATTTGAAAAAGTTAAAAATCGTTGGTTTTAAATTAAAATTTACAAAATAGGGTAAAATGGCAGTTTTAAGAATATCACAAAACAATTTTTTTTTTTTAATTACAAACTAAAAGTAAGGAAAAAAAAACTGTTGAAAATATGGTCATTATTACTTGAATAGAACTTAAAGAATGTCAAGAGTCAAAAGGGAATTACCAATTTGATAAATCAAGAAAGCCTGATCCTGGACAACATATAACATGAAAACAACCTGAAGTCTTCTTCTCTTCTTTAGACATTCTTCTATATCTTTAAATGGAAAAAATTATACATTTTCATGGTGACAGGGCTTCAAGTGTTTTTATTTGCGATAGAAATATTAATTAGGTACTCAATTAATCAATTTGATAAACATAATAAACAGAACTATAGCATTTTCCTTCATTGTTGATAAATTGAATATCCATCATTTTCTAATGTATGATATGTGACTCAAGTTTAAGATCTGTCGGATCTTTGAAAAGTTAAAAAAAAAAAAAAAAAAAGAAGCTTTAACACCATTTGGGGTGATAATTATTGATGTAAAATATTTCCATTATTTGGTAGCCAGTAGACTAATAAAGCACAAGTGAGCAAGACAGCATCATGTGTTAATAATACACAATTTTATAAATTTATACGTATATATCATCCCACTGTCTCAACCGTCATAACAGTATAAACTACTATTAGGACTTTTAGACACACTCATATATGCTGTATAATAATTAATTTAAGATCAAAAGAATCACAGCCATCCCTGTCTTCGGCTGGATGAATGCTTTAAATAATTATGAGACTATAAAGAAAAAATATTATCCTAAAGGGGAAATAAAAATGTCAACTGTCCTCCAAACCTGGTGGTGGTGCTTAAATGCACCTAATATGTGTGATTTAATATCAAATGCATATTATAGCTACAACTACAAAAATAATAAATAACGTTACCTTCATATCACCTAGCTTTCAATAGTAAATATCAGATTTTTTTTTTCTGTATTCTTTTCTCTGATAAATTTAATCAATAAAATGAATTTTTTCCCACTTTAATGTTAATGATACAACTAAGATGCATTGAAATCATTAATGCATTTCGTAATTTACATTATACTTAAAACATTTATAGTGGAACGAAAATCTTATGACTATCTAATTATTCGGAAAATGTTCAACGCAAGTATTTTAACAATGTCATCCTATATTATCGGGTTATTTAAGATTTGCCTGGTTACATCGATTTCATAAAATTTATTAAGAGTACACTTATGAAGTTACTCTAGCAAAGTTTGAGTTTTATGACTTATTGTGTTATTGTTAGTAGATGAAATAATATTATCACCAAATTGAATTTCACAAAAGCTGAAATTTTTACGAATCTAGTTAAATTTCAAAATTTGTTTTAATGCTTCTTATGCCCCTACTATATTACAAATTTGACGGTCAATCCACTCTTTTCCATTTTGCCGTGTTTGATTACTGGGTGTGATACAATTAACATGTGTATACCTTACATTGATGTATCTTCTCATCCTGTAGATTCTATCACAAATTTAATAGCAATTAAGTTTGTGCTTATGGATTAAGGTTTATAATGTAATTATACTCAAATCAATGAGAAATTCCAGCCATTGATAGCTTTTTTTTTTTTTTTTTTGCCCCTTTAAAGCTATGTAGCAAATTAAATTGGTATTTATTATTTTATGATGTTTGCATCCGCACAAATATCTTCTCTAAAAAAATCAGACGACAATGCGCTCGTGATCCCTGCTAGCACTACAAAGTCAACAGTACAGATTAATAGATGAGAGGTAACATCGTCATATGGACTTTTCCGAGTTAAATTGTCCTAACATGTCACAAATGAATAATACAAGTTTAAGGGGCCTTTTTCAAAACTACGGATACTTTAGGAGGACCATCTTGCAATTAACGACTTTAAATTTGCACCAGCATTAATTAAGGGCTAATGTTAATGCCAGAGCAAATATTATCTAACCAGAGCAATTTGTTTTATATAACAACATTACCCTCATAAGTCAAGTTCTCTTTAATTCCATGTCGGACATACTCTCCCTCTTTCTCAACCTAATCCTCTTCACCTAATCTCCGCTTTCCTCCTATTTTTGATCCTGTCATCGATTGCCATCAATAAGTCATCGTGTGTAGAGAACCAGAAATCACACTACCATATTTTTTTTCTTTTCCCGTGCATTGCCTCTGTTTTTTACTTGAGCCCCAAATAGCTTTGACAAAAGTTCAGCACCATAATATAACCACACTAACCCAATTCATTAAATCAATTAATGCAATCTCCAAATTTTGCTTTTTTTACAAATAATTTTTTAGTATTAGGCATATATTAAATGAAAACTTCAACAAATTAAATCAATTAACACAATCTCCAAATTTTTTCTTTTTTACAAATAACTTTTTAGTATTAGGTATATATCAAACGAAAACTTCAACAAAACACTCTATCGTATGTACACACACATAGAAGTAGATGAGATGTATCAGCATGGGAAAGGGAGAGGATAGAGAGATTTCAACAGATGGGGAGAGAAAAATACCTATAGAGAGTGGGGTGTTGGGAAAATGATTGATGGTGTGGTTGTGAAAGGCTAGAAGCCCCGTGGGTGAGGAGGGATCATTGAGCAGCATGGTAGGGCATGCATGATTGGAAGTCGGATATGGTGTGGAATGGGTAAAGGAAATTCATGGAGGCCTTCACAAAAGAACGGAAGGAACGAAGATTCAGGGAACCAAAAAGAGAGAGAAGCTAAGAAGGCCCATAAAGAATTTGTGAGATAAACCAATTTAACTTAGAAAGGGTAATTTTGTCAAGTTGAACAAATTTGCTCTGACAGGAATAATAATGGCTCTGGCATTAACAGCAACCTTAATTAAGTAAAAAGATCAGCGAGAGGGCCAGATGTGAACGACCCGTAGTCACGAGCGAGATAGGGGCTGGGATGCAGACGATAAAACAACAGGCGGGCTCAGGGTACGGGGACAAATTTGATTTTGTATCTTTCTTTCATAATTTCTGGAATATTCTTGAATGAATTTAGTCACGAGTTTAGAAGGTTGTAGTTTAAAAAAATTCACATAAGTTTTTTAATATTATTTTTTTTATATTAGCATACATTACTATGCTATGTTCATGTAATACTCTTTTAAACCATAAAATCTACAGTTAGAGTCGAAATCTAATCTACTTAAGAATCTCCCCTAATTTTGTACTAATTTTTATCCCATAATTTATTTTTCCGCCAAATTTCTTGCAGTAGTATTATGGCGTATATTTACATGCAAGAAGATAGTGATTGACATAAAAAATGGGATGGAAAATTTGGAGTCGGTCTAAAATTGAGTGTCATCAGTAGAGTACTTATATAATGTCATCACAATTGGTATAGTAAGGCAAAATCTTCGATGCAATGTATATTTACCCCCTTATCTTTTAGTCACTCTAATATTATTAGATATTTTTTTCCAAAATTATGGTAATCATATCTTTACTAGTATGGTAGAATCTCCCAGTACCACTATATATATATAGAGAGAGAGAGTAAATAAACACATTCTGATGTGATGATACTTTAATGTCTTATAACTGTGTTTTACGCATAATGATATGTCATTTATAATTGTAATAACAATTTTATCAATAAACTATCAGAAGTGTTCTTTTTTTAAGCATATTAATGGATTATGCACCAATCAATAGTATATAAATAGATATAGATGATGCATAATTATCACTGAACCAAAAGAAAACTAGATGGAGAAGGAAAGAGACAAAAAATATGGTAAATTAATGTGAGAGGAGAAAGGGGACGGAAGGAACCTTCGACCCTTTTTCTTTTATTTATTTTTAAAATTTTTTTCAATTAGGAGGCTTCCAGTTTGCTGACTAGATGAGACCCGTCACCCGTGTATATATAGCGACACAATATTGAATTCAACAAGGAGAAGTGGGAAAGAAGAAGAAAGAACTAATACCAATAGGAAGTAGTAAACTAAAATGTAAAAAACAAGAAAGGAAAGATAAAGAAAGAATAATAATTACTAATAAGAATGGTGGGATTGCGGAGTAGTGGCTGTGGTGGGGGTGGTGGAAATTATAATGGAATGTTTAGTAGAGTAGCAATGTGTGGAGGTGCAGTAGAAGAGATAGAACAGTTGTCTAGAGAAGGCAGCCATTACAGTTTATCCACCGGTATTCTTCCTTCGCTAGGTGCAAGAAGTAACCGTCGAGTCAAGCTCCGCAGATTCATTATCTCCCCTTATGACCGCCGTTACCGGTGAGTTATCTTCAGTCCTGTAACATAACATGGCGGTGGTTCTGTTTGCTGCGTGCGCACGCGCTTTCGCAGGCGGCAGCTAGCACACGTTCGTATAATATTGGTTGTTTGTCTGTTGTACAATATTTTCTTGTCTGTTTGTCTGTCCGTCATTTGTTTGTATAGATTACTATGTTTTTGTTAGTTGTTTACATATGTGCGTATTTGAAGGAAGATTCTTCTTATCTGGTTCTACTACGTACAAGAGTATTTGATAGAGTTGTTTGTTTTAATTCGTTTATTGAATGAATGAATGCGGCATAGTGGTTGCAACGATGAAATCATTGTCAGAAAATAGAGATGTAAGACTGGGATTTGCCTACTTCCTTTTTTTTGTCTTTTTGTTAATTCTGTTTAGTGTGGGAAATCATTGCAGAGAAGAAGATGCATAGTGAAAATGGTTGTCAAGGTTTGAACTTAGAAATTGTCACATAATTGATTGAAGTTTTTACCGGCTTTCCCAACTGTATGCTTTTGACTTCTCACAAATAATTGAAGGAGATGATTTGATTACTTGATAAAATTAACACGCAAAAAAAAATAATAATAATAAATAAAATAAAATAAAAGAGAAAAGTCTTTTTCTCTCGGGTTCATAGAAATTTCTTCTAGTTTGGAATGCTGATAATCAAGAATTCTTCGGGATACGGCTTTTGTTGACTTTATGGTTCAGGTTTGTCCTTTCTTTATCACTGCCTCTTTTTTGTTTGTAATTTTATAAGATCTGGCCTCAATCCTGTTTTGCCCTGTTGGTAACACCGAGGTAATATTTATACTTCCTTTTTCTCTGTTTTCAGTTTCATAAGTCGTTGAATTTTGCTAATGTATGTATATCCTTACAGCATATTGACTAAATGATAGGAATATGAAATATTGTTTTCTTGAAATTTCCAAATGAGTCAACGGAAACACATTTCTGTGCCGTTCAGTTGATTTATGCTTCTTTTGCTGTTATCAATGGAAACATTTGGGAATAGTTGAAGTCCATTTACGAGGTTGGCAGTTGTAGACTCCATCTTTGTTCCCATTCACTTTGCATTAACTTCATGTAGGACAAATCTTAGTCCGCAAATAATTAATTTGATAATGGAGGTGCACTGGTTGCTATGTTTCAACTAAACTTTGACCTGTTTCTGTATTCAATTGTTGTTATGTTCTAATGATTCGCGCAGTTTCACATCCAATGCAATATCTTTTCGTTTAATCCAAGCGATCCAATTGCAATTTTTACAGGGCATGGGAGACTTTTCTGATTGTTTTGGTGGTTTATACTGCTTGGGTGTCTCCATTTGAATTCGGGTTTTTGGAGAAGACCAGAGGGACCATTGTCCATTGCAGATAATGTCGTCAATGGATTCTTTGCCACTGATATCATTCTCACTTTCTTTGTGGCATACCTAGATAGAACTACGTACCTTCTTGTTGATGATCGCAGGCAAATTGCTTGGAAATATGCCAGCAGTTGGCTGGCATTCGATGTTATCTCCACTATTCCTTCTGAACTTGCTCGCAAAATTTCTCCTCAAGCTTTGCGGACATATGGCTTATACAATATGCTTCGTCTCTGGCGTCTTCGAAGAGTTAGCGCCTTATTTTCCCGGTAATTGACTCAAACATCAAAGCAAAATGTTGAGCATACTATTCTTTTTCAAGCATGGAGATAATTGGGGCTGTTTTTATAGTTTGTACCAATTCCTGCTTTTTTTCTACTTTGGAACAGGTTGGAGAAAGATAGGAACTTCAACTACTTTTGGGTTCGATGCGCAAAGCTTATTTGTGTATGTATATTATTGCAATTTTCTTGGTAAATAAATCGCTCATTAGTAGGGTTTTCTCGCTAAGTGCTGTTCTATCTGGGTTTGTAGGTCACTCTTTTTGCTGTTCATTGTGCGGGTTGCTTCTACTATATGCTTGCTGCTCGTTATCATGATCACAAGAAGACATGGATTGGAGCTTCTATGGGGGACTTCCTTCAAGAGAGTATATGGATCCGTTATGTAACCTCAATGTACTGGTCCATCACTACTCTAACTACAGTTGGCTATGGTGATCTACATGCTGAAAATACAAGAGAGATGATCTTCGACATTTTCTACATGCTCTTTAACCTGGGGCTGACAGCATATCTGATTGGGAATATGACCAATTTGGTTGTACATGGAACCAGTAGAACCAGAAAATTTGTGAGTAATTCTTATTCATTGTTCTATCACTTCAAAGTCAAGGCTAGTAAAGTTCAGTATTCCTATAATTATTGCTTGTGTATAATACACAATTGTCATTAAGGCGGTGTATTCAAATTTGAACTGCATTTTACAACAGAGAGATACCATACAAGCTGCCTCAAGCTTTGCACATAGGAATCAATTGCCCGTTCGCCTTCAAGATCAGATGCTTTCTCACTTATGCTTGAAGTTTAGAACAGATTCAGAGGGGCTGGAACAGCAAGAGACTCTTGATTCTCTTCCAAAAGCCATTCGATCAAGCATATCACACTTTCTCTTTTACTCCCTAGTCGATAAGTTGTACTTATTTCAGGGAGTGTCCAATGATCTGCTGTTCCAGCTGGTAATTCAGTGACAGTCCAGTCAGTAGACATTTTTATTTTTGAGGCTTTTGTCCTTATAGTGTATAATTGACTTTGCCTAATGCTAGGTTTCAGAGATGAAAGCAGAGTACTTTCCCCCCAAGGAGGACTTAATTCTGCAGAATGAAGCCCCAACAGATTTTTATATTATTGTTACAGGCGCAGTGGTAATTTTGGGCTTCTTTTTTCTATTTTAATCTTACATATTGAAATTTTTGTGTTTGTAATGTCTTTCTTCATTTTGAGTTCTCATAAACATATTGATTCGTAAATGCCTGCCAATGATGTTTGAATTTCTCACAGGATCTACTGGTCTTCAAAAATGGGGCTGAGCAGGCAAGTCTGATGCATATACTCAGATCAAATACACCTTTTTTCACCTGCACTAATTACTTCAGAGAATAATTTAAGATCTAGATATTGTTCTTGATATTGAAGATGGTGACTGAAATTGAGGTAAATACTGCAGATTGTTGGGGAGGCAAAAAATGGTGATCCTTGTGGTGAGATTGGGGTTCTTTGCTATAGGCCTCAGCTGTTCACCGTAAGAACCAAAAGACTGAGCCAGCTGCTGCGACTGAACCGAACCACATTTATGAATATCATCCAGGCCAATGTTGGAGATGGGACTATAATCATGAATAATCTTCTTCGGGTGTGTATGCCCCAAAACAGATACTTGCTTTACCTTTGTGTTTCCACTGAAAGACAATGTGCTATTTGGTCAAATTTTGCCTTACCAAATTCTATCCTGGTCACTTTTTTTTCCCATACAAGAAAAATCCAGTTCGTCTTGAGTCATTTACAGGAAAATTTTACAGTGTTTATGAAGCTGATATAAATATCTTTTTTTTGGCTGTTTTCATTGGTTGTGCAGCATTTGAAGGAGCTAAATGACCCAATTATGGAGGGAGTTTTGTTAGAGACGGAGAACATGCTAGCTCGTGGTAGAATGGACCTACCTGTTAGCCTGTGCTTTGCCACACTGAGGGGAGACGACTTGCTGTTGCATCACTTGTTGAAACGGGGTCTAGATCCAAATGAATCCGACAACAATGGGAGAACAGCCCTGGTGTGTATAATAATAAATTTATTCCTTAACATATTTTCTAACCTTCGAAAGAGTTTTCTCTCATTTTGTTTATTCTATACTCGTTCATGTTTTCAGCATATAGCTGCATCAAAAGGAAATGAGAAATGTGTGTTGCTGCTTCTGGATTTTGGAGCAGACCCCAATAGTAGAGGTATCTTCTACTTCATACTGCTTACATTATCAGTATCTTAAGAATAACATCCAAATGCTGCATTTGAGTTTATTTCATTCTGCATTTTATTTGTGCTCAGATTGCAAGATTATTTGGAGAATATTCTGCTTTTACTGGTTATTTGCAGCCAAACATGTTTTCTTAGGTGTTAACCATTGTAGCTCAAGTTATTGCTAGTCTGTCTCACATTTGATTAAAATCCATGCTGCTGTTGAGTCTAAAGTTACGTTATATTATGTCATCTTAACAAATTCCATCCTGTTGTTGAGTCTAATTTATGTTACATTATAGAGACATTGATAACGTAAACTGTATGAAAGTTGAAGATACCTCTAATAGCGATCATGACATTCAGATGCTGCTTTGGAAGACTTTTTATTTCATTTTGCATTTATTGCAGCTCAAACTGGAAGATACATGCAGACAAACATGTTGATTTATGTGTTAATCCTTGTAGCTCTCAATTTATTGCTTGTCACTCTCACATCTTATCAAATTCTATCCTGTTGTTGAGTCTGAGTATGTTTATGCTATCTATTTATACTTATTCTTGTTCTGATCTACACCCGGGCTTAAGATTTTTGTGTAACTTCATACGTAGAAAACACGTTGCCTGAAACATATAGTCGTTGCAGGGCCCAAAAACATCTCTCTATAAATTTGCTTTATATATAAGCGACATCTTTGTAAACAATCCACCTCATTATGCCTGGGGAAATGCTGTCCCATTCGCATCCCCCACTGTCTTTTGTCACAAAATTGTATCTAATAATTTACATGTCCCTTCTTAACATTTTAGTTGTAGCAGGGGGTCAGTATAAGCTGATAACTGGTCACTAGTAGGAAAAGAAAAAAAATGTAGTAGTAGGGCATCTGTTAGCTATCGCAATGGAAGCGGTAAGTCGACTTAGCTAAATGTGCCTCCGAAAGTCTGCAGGTCAATTTAACTTCTTAATTCGATTTCTTAATTTGAGCTGTATTTGATTTAATTGTCAGCTATCCTCATTCTGTTAAAGTAGGCACCATGGGGGCTGCCCCTCTTGCATTAATCAAAAGCGAAAAATATGCTTTTGGTCAATCTGTGGAAGTCGCAACTGCTGAATCAGCTCTCCTTGTCAACTATGACAGATATCTCTCATTTATTCTTTCTTTAAGGTTTCACATTTTATTTACTGCATTATCCATTTCATTCTAGTTTGCCTATTTATCTGTATTTATATCACTTTCAAAAGACTGACTTTTAACTCTCAGTACTGATTGACTTTTCTGTTATTGATTTCTTTCCTGTTTCTTATTCATTTTTCTATTTGATTTTGGGAGGGGGCAAGGGTCATGGAATTAATACCCGTGCTTTGGTTGTGCAGACTCGGAGGGAAATGTACCATTATGGGAGGCCATGTTGGGCAAGCATGAATTAGTCATCAAACTATTGAGTGATAATGGTGCTAAGATAACTTCTGGAGATGTAGGTCAATTTGCATGCACCGCTGCAGAACAGAATAACTTAAAATTGCTACAAGAGATTGTTCTTCTAGGCGGGGATGTTACACGTCCCAAGAGCAATGGATCAACGGCTCTTCACGTTGCTGTTTGTGAAGGTAGCACTGACATAGTGAATTTCCTCTTGCAACAAGGGGCTGATATTGATAAAACAGACGATCATGGCTGGACCTCGAGAGATCTAGCCGAGCAGCAGGGCCATGAAGACATAAAATCTCTCTTTGAATCAATAAAAGAAACTAGAACTCAACCTGTTGCTCCAATTCTTGAAGAAAAGAATGGAGTTAGATTTCTTGGTAGATTTAAAAGTGAGCCGACAATCCTCCCTGTGCCCCACGAAGGCTCATTTCCAGCAGTAGATGGATCATGGGGGCGATCACGTAGAAGACGCAGGGCTGATATTTTCCACAATTCACTATTTGGGATCATGTCAGCAGCCCAGAATGGGCAAAATGACTTGCTTTTATCAGTAAATCGGGCTAAAGGTGCCACTACTACCAGAATCTATGTTGCTAGAGTAGCCATCAGTTGCCCTGAGAAAGGAGACGTTTCTGGAAGGCTTGTTTTACTTCCACCTAGCTTTCAAGAGTTACGTGAGATTGGTTTGAAAAGATATGGATTTTGGCCAGCCAGAGTTTTGAACAAGGATGGAGCTGAAATTGACGAAATACAGTTAATAAGAGATGGTGACCATTTGGTATTTGCAAGTGACGGGGGAGTCCATCAACCAAATCAGCAAAATACTGGTGGTACTGGTGGATTAAGATAAATCAGAAACTACACATTTTATTTTGCTCCATTAAGTCACAAGGGCTTGTTGGTTCAATGCCACCAATTTTTGGCTAACGGCCTAAGCCAGTAAATGAAAAAGTCTTGATTGTAAATGAATCAATCCGCCAATTGTTTTTGGTTCTGTAAATTCTTTTATTGTTTAAAAGATCAAAATGAGAGGCTGAGTCCGGACAAGCATACAACAATGACCGCTGGCCCCTGAAAATATTTACGTGTACCGATTCACGGGCTTCACCCGTGAATTTAACGGTGGATATTGAGCTACCGGGATTCAAGGAGCTCTTTATATTCCGGTGGTTCAATTTCTACTATTAAGTCCAGGTCCATGAACTTTTGGATCTATTTAAGTATTTTCCCTTCCTGTGGTCAATAATTACGTGTGGGTTTATAGATCCTACTTAAGTCCTCCTTCTCTTTTTCTTACCCTTGGGGGTTTGTTTAATTAAAAAAAAAAAAATTCTTACCCTTGGGTGTAATTAAAAAAAAACCATGACTGCGTTCAGTGCGTTATGCCCTCGATTTAATCCTCCTATGTATATAGCACACCTAATTTTTTTGGTGTCCATCTTAATTTAACAATTGCACACCCAAATCTTCTTCTTTTATGTAAATCTTATCAGTATCAGTGCGTGATTTGATAGAATGCTGCTGATCCTGGTGCTGGCGGTCAGTAACAAATGTTCAGCATTTTTACGGTTATCAGTCAACTAATATTTCTACTGCCATTGGCATTAATTAATGCTGGTCTTATTATCTGGAAAGCGAACAAAAGTAAAAGTACAAGAATATCCTCTATCAAATTCGAATATCTATCCGCACGGAAGGATGCAGTAACGATTAATCAAATAAGGTTTTTCATGTGATCTATTCATCGATGTCACAACAATGACATTAACCTGACACCTCTTATGCAACTAAATCAAACAACATTGACATGCGGAATTCTCTAACTTTAGTCAAAGTAAAAGCAAGATTTGCCCCGCAAATTCTACAGGTGGTCTGTGCATTTGCATAGCGGCAAGATTGGACTTTCTTATACTTTATTATTATGATAGCAATGGCAGATTCCAAAATCTTCCATGAAAAACTTTATTTTGGGGTTTAAAACTTTTAGCAACACCATCATGAAAAACTTTTCCTGGGGTTCAAAACTTCTTGTAATACCATCCTGAAAATACAATTTAAATTTTTCCTGGGGTTCACAACTTCTAGCAATACTAACAACAGCATATTCTGCAACTCTTCCATGAAAAACTTACCAATCACCACACCGAAAAAGCAAAATGTTTAAGATAGAGTTTTTATTTTTTATTTTTTTTATTGGTATAATGTTCTAATTATCAAGAATTAAAGGGTTTTATTGAACAACATTTGGGTTTGTCTTTACTTCTGTTCTTTTATTTATTTATAGGAGTCTTGGCTTTTTCTTACTTTTTAAGTTTTAGGTTCGGTCTTAGGTTCAGTCTTGAAACAATTCATTAAATTTTACTCTAGACTTGCTAGAAACGTTTATCTAATTTAATATTGTCATCTAATACAAAATTTGCATAACCAGCAAAATCGTCAGCGGGACAAAAATAGTTTTATTTACTTTTCCGACGGAAATGTCTACAAGTATAGGTTCATGTAAAGCGATCATCTAGAAATGAGGTATAAATGCGGGAGAAAAAAAACGCAATAATCTAGAAATGAGGTATAGATGTGGGAGAGAAAATTCTGATGGTCAGGTGACCTTCCTAATTTCTCCAATACACCCACGCGCAAAATACGCGCAAAGGATAAAAATAGAGTGGATTTTATATAAATAATATATCACGTGCTCGTTTTCCTTGGCACTAAGCATAAGACACTTACAAAAACTTAAGTGGTAGAAAGATACAATTATGGTGTTTGCTGGCAATTACGGTGGAGAAGGAGGTGGTATTGGCTGCTCAAACATGGGTGGCCTGCCTCTCCAAATCGTCACCAGCTGGTGGTTCATGATTTTTGGCACCATTCTCATCATGGCTGCCGCCGGTGCAACATACATGTTTGGTCTTTACTCTGGCGACATCAAATTAGCCCTTGGCTATGACCAAACCACACTCAATTTACTTAGTTTTTTCAAAGACTTAGGAGCCAATGTTGGAGTCCTCTCAGGCCTAATCAACGAGGTCACACCACCATGGGTTGTGCTCTCAATGGGTGCAGTCATGAATTTCTTTGGCTACTTCATGATTTGGCTAGCTGTGACCAAGAAAATATCCAAACCACAAGTCTGGCACATGTGTTTGTACATTTGTATTGGTGCAAATTCTCAGTCATTTGCCAATACAGGAGCCCTTGTCACAGGCAGTGAAGAACTTCCCTGAAAGCCGAGGAGTTGTTCTTGGACTTCTCAAAGGCTTTGTCTGGCCTGAGTGGTGCAATCATCACTCAACTTTTCCATGCAGTCTATTACAAGGATTCCAAATCTCTCATTCTCATGATTGGTTGGCTTCCAACTGTTATTTCTTTAGTTTTTCTTCGAACAATCCGTATCATGAAGGTTGTTCGAATCGAACATGAGCTCAAAGTGTTCTATAGACTTCTGTATATGTCACTTGGCCTTGCTGGATTTATCATGGTAATGATCATAATCCAGAATAAGTTTCAGTTCAGCCAGAGTGCGTATGGAGTCAGTGCTTCAGTAGTCGTTATCTTGCTCTTTTTACCAATTGCTGCTGTTATTAAAGAAGAACTTGATCTTTGGAGGAAAAAGAGGCAAGCCCTGGACAATATTTCCCAGTTGAAAGTCACAACTGAGGCTCCTAAACCCGAGGTTGCACCTCAACCATCAACAGAGCCAGTGCCACCAACATCAACCACCCGAGAAGTAGTGAATTAACCTCCACAGAAATCCAGGAAGCTTCTTGCTGGAAAACCATGTCTTCCGGCCACCGAATAGAGGTGAGGATTTCACTATACTTCAGGCACTTTTCAGTTTGGACATGTTCATACTCTTCTTTGCAACAATTTGTGGAGTTGGAGGTACTTTGACGGCAATAGACAACTTGGGGCAGATTGGAGCTTCACTTGGCTACCCCAAAAGAAGCACTAGCACATTTGTATCCCTTGTGAGTGTTTGGAATTATCTAGGAAGAGTGGTAGCTGGTTTCCTCTCTGAACACTTCTTAACAAAGTATAAATTTCCTCGTACCTCTTATGCTCACCATAATACTACTCATATCTTGCATAGGCCATCTACTCATAGCTTTTGGTGTCCCAAATGGGCTATATGTTGCATCAGTAATTATAGGATTTTGCTTTGGTGCACAATGGCCATTACTTTTTGCCATAATTTCTGAACTTTTTGGCCTCAAATACTACTCCACTTCGTACAATTTTGGCTCTGTGGCTAGTCCAATTGGCTCATATCTCCTCAATGTGAGAGTTGCTGGACATCTATATGATAGGGAAGCAGAAAGGCAACTCAAAGCTTTGGGAAAGACTAGGATGCCGGACAGGATTTGAATTGTAATGGGGTAGAGTGCTTCAAATTGGCCTTCATCATAATTACAGCAGTAACAGTTCTTGGAGCTTTGGTTTCTGCAGTTTTGGTGCTGAGGACTATTAAGTTTTACAAGAGTGATATCTATAAGAAATTCCGGGAGGAAGCCAAGGCGGCCGAGTCTGAAATGGCATTAGCCGGAAATGGCACCATTATTCCTAGCAATACAAAGTGATAGATGTTACCGAAAACAAAAATTAGAATAGAATTTGTGTAGGTTATAGATGGATTAAATGTTACAGCAGGTAAAAAGTTGGACATATCCTTTTTTACGATACCTATCATTTCTTCGTAAGATAAATATTTGGGTCGACTCTCAATCACTTGTTTCTAACTCCCTATGTATCGACACATAAAATGATAATCCTGCTTTGTAACATTTTTATTTGATGTAATATCATGTATTTTATCATACAATTTCTTCCGTTCTTCGTATGTCTTCTGTTTTTTTTTTTTTTTATAATGCATTAATCACCCCTTGCTTTCTTTGAGTTGAATTCTTTTATCCTTTTTTTTTCTTTTTCTTTTTTGTTCCTTTTGTGTTGAAAACTTGAACACTTGTCGTCGTAAAATATTTAGGTAGACCGAGTCCACAGGTGGGTCTACCCGTGGACCTTGTAGTTCACTTTCATCCACATCTACCAAAAGTACTATGGAGCTCACTTGGGGTCCACAAGAGACCTACAAAAGGGCCCATTGGTGAAAAATGTGGCTGAAGGTGGATCACAGAGTCTACGACCCTAAATGTAGCTGAAGGTGGATAACAGGGTCTACGACCCTACCCGTGGACCCAGTCCACGTAAGTATTTTTCCTTGCCATCAATGTTGTCATGAAGTTTGTATTCAACTTGTTTGACTTGACAGTTTTTGTTGTCTCCTTCTGGAGTACCTCCCCCAAACAACCACAAACAAAGACTCGCCGCCAACACGTTGCAGCTGTTAGGAGCAGTAATGCTTGCTTTAGTTGGCAACTTCGAATATTCAGAAACTGGGTTTTGTTTGTTTGTTGCTGCTAGGGACATATTTTTTAAAAACTTCATATATATTTTTTAACTATTTTTTTATTTCATATATATATTTATAAAAAAAAATATTTAAAATAACTATAGTAATATTTTTTAAAAAATATCTCGAAAAACATTCATCCAAACGCAACTCGCATCATATTAAAAAATATTGTGGTTGACCAAGGACATAAACTCTGACAGACAGGTATTTTTTATTCTCAAAACGTTCATTTTGGTCTTTTTTTTTTTAACATTTTCACCACTAAATACGATTTGAAGTTATGAAGTTACATGACAAGATTAGCATATGTCAATTTCTAAATAACCCAATTTTGTACAAAACATCTACAAAGCACATTAGTACAAAACAAGTCAATTGATAATATCTATCATTCTTTTTAGTGCAAATTTTACCTATTATCAATTCAGACAGTTAAAAGGAACATATTTGGTGGAAATTAATCATCAGACACAAGCATTGTCGCGTCCTATTTTTCGAAGAAAGAACAAGTAAAAAAAATAGTTTTGAAAAAAGGATGATTTTTAGAAAAATAATTTTATTTTTTTTGAAAAAAAAGAAAAATTGCTTAAAATGGGATTTTAAAAATGCGACGATTTGGATCCGAAATAGAGTTTAAAAAGGGTGTTTATGAGAATGGGAGTCCCCACTTGATATTGAGTTTTAGTGTACCAAGTCATCAGAAAAATGATTTAGTGAAAAACGTAAGAAAACAAGAACAAAACCCTTTTAGAAAATATTTTTAGGAAAAAGCAAGAAAAGTGACAAAATCCTTTCTAGACGACTTCAGGTCTTTGAAAATAAGAGAAAACAAGTTCGAGAGTCACAGAAAGAAAAGACAAAGGATCACGGCTAAAGCACCCTTTTAACCTAGTCGTAACTAGTTGCGAGATTTAGTCAAAATTTTCCTAAAGTTATCCTAAAATCTTATCGCAAATGGATGCCTCTATATGGATGCAAGAACCTAGACCTAAAAGGATATCGAGAGGGGCAAAATGTACCTTCGAAGTTAAACAGGAATTATTGCATTAGTTGTAAAAACTCCAAAATGAAACCTTGAAAAAGTCATGAGTTATACATAATGAGATGCAAAAGAAAAAAAAATAGATATAGATATAAGTGACAAAGGAAAAGGAATGTAACATAACAAGTACGCCAAATGAAGGCTCGTGACAAAATATCTCATCTTACAAACGGATAAATAACTTGCGAAGGCTACAAAAACCATATTCGCCCGTGTTTGAAAGTGACTCTTCCTAAACTAAATAAACAAGTGGCCTATCTAGCCTGAAATTCTATGTGAAATGTAATTCTAAATATTATGATTCTCGTAATCTAATTTGAATTTCTATGTGAAATGCAATTCTAAATATTATTATCCACATTTACGGGGACAAAGGACAATATATATAAGGAATGTAATCAAGCAAATGGAGAAAAATCCTAAACATATAAAAATGCATGAAAATGTGATGAAGAGCATACAAATAAAATTAACACGTGAGGAGCGTAACGATTATCATTGGACTAACCCATTTTTTATAAATTTCTCATTGGCATTGGACTAGCGTGGAAACAATGAAAGACACAACTAGCGTTGGATTAGCATGGTAACATCACAAATAAGCATAAATTAAAGCATAATAAAATTAAAATAAACACATAATAGCACATAAAGCACGTAGGAGCACATAACACATAAGCATAATTTTTTAAATGTAAAATCTTAAGAAAAGCAAGTAAAACATATAAGCACATAGGGAACACACAAAGGCCCTAACTATTATACCGGAGAAGCCTGATTATAATCTAAAAGGAAAAAAGATAGGAAAACGACCTATCTAATCTGTTTATTACATTCTCTATCTAAAATACAAAATATATTAAAATATAACATATCTATTACATTATCTATAAAGATACAAATTTTGTTAAATAAAATATCATCTATTTATTATATTTCTCTAAATAATAAAAATTAAACTCAAATAAATAAATATACACAAAATTGATAAATACTCAAAAATAAAAGAAAATTAAAACAAAACATAAAAACACATAAAAAAAAATCACATAGGAACACATAAAAAAAAATTAAAAGGTAATGAGGAATAGCTTCCATGTGAATAACCGGTATAAGTTCAAATATTTGAGGATGTCCTCACATATAAACATCAAAAAATTTTAACCAACTCCTTAGGAGAAATTTATCTAGCCTGAGCTTATTAGGAAAATAAATAAACAACCATGCATCTTCATTAGCTTTCTTAGAGAGTGGGAAACAAAACCGTAAACAGCCTTTTTATCAATTTTCTTTTTCTCGTTCATGAAAAGTGATTTAAGGTGAATAAAGTTCTAAAACTACCAAACTGAGCAATTTCTCTGTAATATACAAAAGAACTAAGGCTGCGTTTGGTTCTATGGCATTGGAATTGAATTGGAATTACAATTCCGTAGAATTGTAACACCATGAAATTGTAATGCCAAATATTGCAATTCCTTTGTTTGGGAAATGTGTAGAATTGGCATGGAATCAACTTTGAATTCCAAATCCTCTGTTTGGATGTAAGAAATTTGGTTAGAATTGGAATTGCTTGTATTTGGAAATGCTATAGAAGATTTTTTTTTAAACAATAAAATTGTTGATTACTTGTACAATTTTTTTTTTTATAAAAAATCTACACAATTTTATAATTGTTATCTTTCTACATATCTGTATACATGCAACTTTTGAGGTTAAAGATGGACCAGTGCACTTCCTGAGACTATTTAATTGCCATTGGGTTTAAGTTTTCCTGTAAAGATTTCGACCAAATTGCACATAATCATAAGTGTGCACTTGATAAAAATTTTTCTAAAAGTAATAAGATACAAATAATATAACAATACATCAAAGAAAAAAGATAAGATGCCCATGTGTATATTTATTTGGAGAGATTTAATAGTAAATAATGATATAAATCGATGCAACAAAAATATTGTAAATGATGCAAGAATAATAATGGTGTCTAAATAAAGTTTGCAAAATATAATAATTCAAGGCAAATTTTTAGCAACATAAATAGATAATCTAATGATACAAATTTACTCAATAAACTTTTACAGACTATCTATTTAGTTCCAAAAATCTTATCCAAATCACCACATCAACATCAAGAACTACACAAAATAAAACCTGTAGGAGGTGGCTTCATCTATGAATCTGATTAAATCAGCTAGCACAACGATTACTAGTCTCACCATCACCAAATTACTTTCAATACCCAATACACTTCCAATACGAAAACCAATCCAACGAAATGCATCTATTACTGGAGCATCTTCTACCTGTAATCCTCTAGCTTCAATTAGCTACACAACTCTATTTGCCGCAAAAGTAACTTAATTCTTGATTCAGTTGAAGCAACTTTAACTGCCCCCCACCCCACCCATAAATTCCCTCCCCCCCCCCCCAAAACAAAAACCAAAATAATTGCTCATAACAGGCTCCAATCCCAGATCAATTTATCCAGTGAATGAAACTAAAGTCAACTCAGTGAAAATTACATAAATTCAAGAACCCATTGGGAAACTTATTATTAATTGTTCAAAAAATAAGAATTTCTGGATAAAATTCACCCAATCACAACTCCCACGGCAGATAAAACATTGAACCCACATAGCATAAACAAGGTTCAGTATCAAGAACCCTCACACTAGTAAAATTAGCAACATAATTGAAGCATAATCATAAACATGCACAAAAATAATAATAATAATAATAATATGCACAAAAAAATATTTCTAAAGGACTACTGCAGACTTTTAAACAAACTAAATAACAAAATAATTGTAGGACAATAAAGAACTACATAGCTTCAATGCTTCTGCACATAATGAATTTCAAAAAAGCCTTGCGCTCCAACAATTTAGTTCCATAGAGTTTCAAGTTTCTCTTTCCAAAACATTACAAGTAACAAAAGCTTTTCAAATAACCCAATTAGTCATTCACCAATGTGCATCAGTATCCACTGCCTTTTCAGCTCATTTGGGAGACCAGAAAATGTGACGAACTTCCTTTCATTGTTCATTAGTAAATCCATACCCTTCAATAATTGTCTTTCATCCAGATCAACCTTAGCCAATTCATGTAGCACGCTTTGAGTCGTAGCTTTTGGGGACTCGGAGTTCAAGTATCTATCCAACGAATCAGCCATCCTTTCCAACACTTTGTAATGTGCCTGAGAACTCGTAAGCTTCCTCTTTGTGCCACGATTATTTCCTGAAGAAGAAGCTTTTGACTTTGAACGTTGTTGAGCTAATAAGTTGTTCATGACTTCATTCTCTTCCTCCAAGGATTGTGGATTTGTTTCCAATGATTCTACGAAGTTGGTAGACTCTTCTTCAGCTTCTATTTCTACATTAGCCTCAATAGCAGTTTGAGCACCCTCTCCAGTAGCCCGATCTTGTGAAAAGAGCACACATATGTCATCCCAATTTTCAACCAAAATTTTTCTGCGATAAGGTCCAAGTTTAGGATTCGCCTCCAATCGTTGTTGCCACACGTCCTCATCATGTACTTCAATTCTTCCCCTTGAATAGTCCCATGTAATAGCAGAGCCAGAGTTGCATGATTGAAGCAATGGATGTAGTATATCATAGTGTTTTTCTCATGTCTTGAAACGCGATTGAATGTGTGCCTTTGTCACGGAAATCTTCAGCTGCTCATGTAATGCATTAATAACAGCAGTATAAGATGTCTGCTTCCAAGCACATCTACCATCTAATTTATTTCCTTGATTCATCTGATCAATGAAACAAGTCCCCATAATTCGGTCCATGTCAGCAGTCCAGGAGAAATATCCCTTTCCTTTCCCTTTTGAATGGGATGTAGCTTGTGATTCAGTTGCCATCTGTTATGTATATTAGCACATAGAAAAAAAAGAGTTAAAATTTGATTGTTTTTTCAGTTAAATAGTGAGAGACAAGAATGAGAAACAAGGTAATAATTGCAGCTGGATAGTAATTTCAGGCTAAAATAGGGATGAACTGCAATAAGTGAAAGAAAGAGCAACAGAAGCATCAAAAATCTTCTGTTACTCTTGTTCAAGTTGAAATCTTGTTCAAGTTGTCTCAAATAAAGGATTTTGTGACTGTAGGAAGTAAGATAGCTTCATTATTTTTTCGGTTGCCCTGTTGACCTTTTATTTTATTGACTCAGAGTCGTGAAATGTATGTAATATTCATTCTTAAGTATAATTAATTTAATCATCTTTGGTGAAAATGGTTTGTGAAAAATAAACTACAGTAGAGTTATTATTTATGGTTCATGGTTAAACTAGAAGTCATGAATATTAATTTCTTCTGAGTGATAAGTCAATCGCAATCATTTTAAAACGCAACTGATGTATATTATTCTATTCAGCAATTGGGTATGAATCATGTTGTAAAGACCATAAAGATTTGTTCACAATATTGCTTCTGCTAACTTCCAACAGTATCTATGTTACTAGAACACTTTAGTTCCAAAAGCATCTTTTCTTGTAGGCTTATGACTATTATGAGAGAATCAACATGTTTTTGTGGTCTCAAAATAGTGGAGCATTAAGTTTCAGTATGACACAACTCAAAGAATGGTAGTTTGGCTTCCTTATGAGAGTTAAAATTTGACTGTTTTATCTGTTAAATAGTGAGAGACAAGAATGAGAAACAGGGTAATAACATAGTGTGTGCAGTGTGTGTGTGCAGTGTGTATGTGCATGGCTATGTATATGTTTTGTAGCTGTGTTATTGTTCAAACTTTCTGTACTCTAAGGCAATTCAAGGGTACAGTTATTCTTAGGTAGTTTGTAAATTAAGTCCAGATGTTCATATTGTCCCAATTGCGTGATCTAGTGTTTTGAAGTTCAAAAAGGTGGTGAACAGTGAGAAGATTAAGTTTCTGCACAGAATGTTATCAAGTATTAAAGTTCACATGGTTTATAATTCTAACTCGTATTTTGTTCCTCATTAAGTTTTCAAGAAATTAACAAATGTTGTCTACAAAAGAGAAGTGTCCCTTTATTTTGCATTTGAAGCTTGTAAATTTGTTTTTATAGAATTTGGCCTGAGGAAAAATGCCTAGCAACAAATTGGTAGGAGAACAAAAAACCACAACGAACTAGACATAAACTCCACAATAACTAGCTACTTTTACAGTCTAATTCTAAATGTAGGCTATTAAGGCTGCAATCAAATCTTTCAGGCTGCAATGTCTCTTATTTTAGGACTTCAAAATTTGGTCTTTTTATGTCATTGGTCTTTCATATCGATTATAAAAGGTGATTGCCAGTCAATCAATTTTTTGGTTCTAAAGTTTCAGGTATTAAAGTTTCTTAGACTGTTAGATTCTTACTTGTCTAAAAATGGAACTATTCTATTGATGAAAATGTTCACGTCAATAAGTTGAACACCTACTGATCTCTTCAACTTCTAGCAGCCAAGGCACATCATTCAGTTTATCGAATCTGGCAACAAAAACATAAACAAAACCCAATGCAAAAATGAAAAAAGAAGCTGGATACTAACCGGATTGATCTTGAAAGTAACCAAAGATGTTTGCGTAAGGATAAACTACCGTTTCTTCCAACTTCCAACCTGAACCTACAAGAAGTTCAATATATATCAATTTAGAAAACATGACAATGTGAGAAATCAGTAACTAAACAAATTATTACCGGGGCTTGTCAAAATTCAATATATATATATTGAAGGAGAGCGTGTCTAATATTGTGTACATGTATTAAAATATCCCTTAGAATCTTGGACGTGATTAATGGATGAGAAGTAGATGTGAAAATAATTATATAATAATTGTAGTGTACAGTGTTGAATTTTGTAATGGTTGTGTAGAAGCTACTAAAAAAAGCCAAATAATATTCTCGAGGTTGTCTTTTGTGTAAAGAACATGTAGAAGAAATTAGAGCTCAGAAGACTAGAAGAAACATAGAACCTGTGCTTATGAACTCAATACTATTAGCTAGGCGAAATAATACAGGTAGTCATTGTTCATTTCTACCTCATTAACACTCACAAATTGATGGGAAAAAAATGCTACTTTAAACCAGAAATGAAAACCTTGTAGTTTTAATTCAACGTAAGGAAAAAAAATGCCAGAAAAGTATTTTCAGCCTCATAAGGAAAAAAAAAAAGCAATAAAAGTATTTTCAGCCTCATACTGTTTTCCTTTGTAAAAAAAAAAAGTAAAAACGAAAATTTGGGCTAATTGCTGGTTTTTCTCCCTCCCTCCCCTCCGCCTTTCTCAACTGAAATGTTATTCTAAGATATGATTAATAATTTTATCATCCAAAGACAACTGCAATGATAAGTGATACCAGACACAGTGCCCTCGAAATTTATGAAATGGAGTTGAAAACAAGTATGATCGTGCAAATTCAGATTTTTGATGAGTTCTTCATGTCAAATTGCCAATTCTAACTACTACGTTGTTAGATCTTTTTGCTTATCTTTATTGTAATGATTAATATTTTATATACTAAACAATAAATCTCATGCCCGAGTAAGATCATATCTATTTAATTTTTCCAATAAACAACAAGATTACAACATATAATAACCCGTAAGAATAGAATTAATATTAACACACGTAGTTGACCAAATATGCAATAATATTTTATTTAATAGAAACAAACTGAGGTCCCAAAGTGACAATTAATTCATCTTGAGAGCGTCAAAGGACCAGAGAGAGAGAGAGAGAGAGAGATTGAACACATAATTAAAAGGTCTACCAAAAACAAAATCCCAGCTTTTTGGGGATTTTTTTGGGTGTTGAGAGAGGGGGGAAGTAGGGTGGCTGTAGAACAATGTCAAAATGTGAAATCATGATGACCAAATTAAATATATCAGTCAGTGAAAAAATATAGCACTTGAGTTTTCTGTAACATTTGAATATATTAGAATAACAATTTCTGTGATGACTTCTAAAAATCAAATCCCACCATCGAACACAATGAACCTATAACTCTACAAAAACATACCCATATTTCTAGGAACTTATGAACTGTGAACTCAGATATTCTCAATCTAAGGCCAGAAATAAATCTATTAACAATCGCTATTAGACACCCACATCCTACATAAGTTCAAGAAACAAGATACTCTACTTCTTGGATACTCTTATTTGTTAATACTAGTTAATGATCCACTGTCACAAACTCACACTAAGATTAAATGACAATAATCCGTATTACCCAAGAACAAAAGAGAATCATAAATTTCTTTGCCAGAAAACATATCAACACTGTGATTGGCTTCTTTTATCATAGGAAGCATCAATCTCCAGAAATAATAATAAAAGAAAATTGCTAGTATTCTACACAAAATCTCCAAAAAAATTTCATGGGCAGGATTCCAACATGCAAGTTCTGCAATGTTCTTTCATGTATCCCCATCATTATACTTGATTTTAAAAAACCAAAACTTTTGGATGTAGGCAAATAACGTGATGTCAATTCAAAAAAAAGAATGCAAAATTGTTTAATAGACCAGAACAATCCAAAAAAAGAAATGCAAAACTATTCAACGAATCTAATAATGGAATACATAACAAATCTATAATTAGCAAAAAAAAAAAAAAAAGTTCTCCAAAATTTATGAAACCCTAATCAGCAAGGAAAAATTCTAATTTTAGGGTTTCTAACAAACTTCAAAATAATTAAAAAAAAGTATTAAAACAAAGGAGGACTTACTGAGAAGATGAGATTGGTCCCCTTTTGTAGCGATTGAATGATGAGGTCAGGACTAGAGATTGGAGATTGACTGCAATTGTGAGGAGATTATCCGACAGAAGTGAAACCTTATCTGGAGAAAAGAAAGGCCGACTGGTCGAGAAGAGATGAAGGAAGAGGAGGAGATGGAGGCGGTGGCGGAGGGGAG
Organism: Mitragyna speciosa; assembly: GCA_024721245.1. Taxonomy (NCBI): domain Eukaryota; kingdom Viridiplantae; phylum Streptophyta; class Magnoliopsida; order Gentianales; family Rubiaceae; genus Mitragyna; species Mitragyna speciosa. The sequence goes on along the minus strand of CM045556.1, from coordinate 25,770,920 downwards.
GCGGAGGCGGAGGCAGAGGTGGAGGTTGGAGGTGGAGTAGCGGAGAAAGAGAGACGAGAAAATTAGAGAGAGGAGGAGAAAGTGGGGAGAGTAATAGAGCAAGTGTTCCACGCGTTGCGCGAGAGGGGGGATGGATTGGCAAAAAGCTCCGTATTTTTTGGGAGTAAGGTGTAGAATTGGAATTGTGATTTTTGACTGAAAGTAAAGAATTCAAATCATGGAATTGGATTATATGGAATTGTAATTCAATTCCAATTCCATAAACAAACTTATCAAACAAACAACTGAATTGGAATTGGTGCCTCCAATTCCAATTCCACGATGCCAATTCCAGGGAACCAAACGCACCCTAATAGTATTCCTCAAACTAGGTGACCCATTTTCTTCTTACTAAAAATCTACCCAGCGATGATACAAGTGTATACATTTATACACGTGTAGATCTACAGAAACAAATTCATGAAACCCAGACTTGATTTTAGGAGAGAGGAATATGGAAAAAAGGGGAAAAAAAAAATATCCAAGACAAAGGAGACTTGGTGGCAAATTTGAAGTAGCACCAAGAATAACAAAACAGGAGAGAAAAATAGGATGGTGAAGTGTAGGTTCCGGGTGGATTGATTGGGGACGGCAAGAGAGCCTTGAGGTGGAGGGGAAAAAGATTTATTGCGGGCCTAGAATACTTGAATTAATGAAATTTGACTAAAAAGGGTAAAATTGACATCAAATACAAAATTTGCTCTGGAAGCTAATTTTTGCCATGGCATTATCATCCGCCATAAATTAAACATGTAAACATCCATACTGTCTCATTTAATGGTCATCAATACCACAATATATAACATTTTTTGTTTCTCGAGTAACAACTCCAAATAAACTCAGAATATCATTCACTTTCAGATAAAGACCTACAAAAGCTTCAGCTTTTTGAGACGTTCTTCATGCTCGGGGTCCAATTTCGGAGGCGAATAACAGCCACGAAGATCCTGAACATTATACTCCTGCAACATTCAGAAATATTTCCATCAGTAATGAGGAAAACAAGAGTAAAATAAAGTCCTACCAAGCCCTGCCCTAGGAAGGATAACTCTAGAATTATCCAAGTGGATTCCTTATTAGATTAGAAGTCCTAATTTTCACTTCAGAATAGGCAAGGAAATCAATGTCCATTACTCAAATGTCCTGGATGGCAATACGTATTTTAGCACACCCTCAGAGCATTTAATCTCCTAAAACTTATCAAACCTCCTAGTTCATCACTCAAATGATATGCAAAACAAATTAAACCCCTCAATACAGAGAACATATTGATGAATCAACACAATCATTCCAAGTATCCCTAATTACCTGTTCTTCAATTGTTCAGGGTTTTAAGTAACTAAATTGCAAAAGTTTTCATTATTCACAAGGATAGCTAAAGCTACTTTCACATCCATGTACTAGTTGAAGAGGCCAATAAGTATGGTTTGAAGATAATGTGACTACAGAATTCGCAAGTCTGAACAATTGCGCAGCTTCAACACTATCACATGGTCAACATCAATCGCAAGTATGTACATTACTAAACCAGAATCAATGTGGTCAACCATAAGATTACAGATGAAAAAATTCCGCAGAAAAATAACTTAATTTTTGGATTTTCAGGACTTGTTCGTGGATAGAAGTTGAGAGGTAGGTCCAACTGACTACTATAACTGGAATACTTAACTTTTCTTTAGAGGCTATGGAGCTAGGGAAATTGGATAAGAATCTCACCCTAAATTTTCAACCGTACCCATAATAACTACAAAAGCATGCTTTAATTTTGTTATATCTCTAGTTTGGCTACTAATCCCAGGTCCAGGCATTAAAACCAAATTCATCATTCAGAAAAAGCAAGTCAACAACCTCAGAGTTCCAAAGTAAAGCCTCTTTTCCTACACAACTCCTATTCATTTTCATAAAGCACACTGTCTTACAACCATCAAATAATATCATTGATTATAAAAGAATACTCCAGTTACTCATCAACTTCAAGAATAATATAATAATAAATAGATAAATATAAGAAGAAGTTGACTCCAGCTGGCTAGTTTCATTACAAGATTCTGAGACTATGTGAGTTTACTCTTATCAGAGCGATAATTTTATTTGCTTATGCAGTTATACCCAAGACAATCGGCCTAGCAATGATACCTGTGTGAGTTCTCTCTTTGCAAGGATGTGATAGTGTCTCTGCCAAATCCTCTGAATGACCATGGTGGCAGCAAGGAAACCATAGGCAATGCCAAGAATGGCAAAGATTACCACAAAAACAATCACTAATGCAAAGCTTGCTTCCATGGATGCAGGGAAACAATCCAAGATGCCCCAGCCATAACAGCAATTCCGACAACCATCCACACGCTGGTTATTGCTGTTCAGAGAGGAGCAGTGTAGTATGATCACAAAAAATCCAAGCAGCACAAAGAAGCCAAGAACCCCTGTTCAGTCAACAGAATAGTATCATTAGATCCAAGAGATCCTTCTGCCCTTTGATCAGGCTATTGAATATAACCAAAAAAAAAAAGAAAAAAAAGATAGGATTACCAGTTGAAAAATAAACAAGATTTTCACCACATGTATGATCAACAACGCCAAGGAATTCAGAAACACTTTAAAGGAAACAACTGCATCAGAAATGGTAACTGCTATCCTGCTAAAACAATAAATTCCACAGCTAAGGTAACCCAATTTGACACAGTTAAATAAGTTAATCGTCATAAATCATAATACCGACACCATTAGTCCCTCAAAATGTATCACCCAATACAATTCAAACATTCCTGAGATATTAGGTATATAACAAGACTGCCTTACAACAGCCCAACTATCTCTTCCAAGGAATCCATGATCTTCATTTGTAAATTACAATTAATGATACTACACTGACCATGCACTTTGAAGTCGTCCCAGTAAATGACATAAGAGTTGAAGCATCTTTATACTGGTATTATTCCCCTCCCAAACTCTTTCTAACAGTCCAAACCCCAGTTATGTGCTTCAATAACTTCATCAACTAATCATTTTTATAGCCCTTCAACCATGTTTTCTTGATGTAAATAGTTATATTAAGCTGAAAATTGACATAGAGAAGTCCCGTACCTACAGATGGACATTTGAACACGACCGCCAAAGGAGACACAAGAGTGAACCTTCGGTAGATTTATTTTTTTAATAAATAAAATAAATTCCTGGCTTTACCTATACAATAGTAGAATGGAATAGGATGCTGTGAAAGTATCCGATCCCAACTATCATTAAATGAATTCCTGAAAGTTCCATCTTTATCCATAAGATAAGCAAAACCACCTATGACAGCAATCACCTGAAAAATTAAGGTAAATTAGTTAAGACTCTAAAAGAAATCCCCCGTAGAAATTGAAGTCTGAGTCATGCATCATGTCAAAAAAGTAAAAGTCGATAGAGAGGAAAGGAAACCTAAACTGATGGAATGTTGCAACAATCCCACAAGCCTAAGACTCCGATTATTTTTACTTAACATACTCAGCAAGAAAAAAATTTAGAGAAGAACTAATAGAAGAAACTCATTAATGCATAGCTAATAAATTTGAAAATTGAGGACCTCAGAGCACCAAACAGCAGCTGCATATTCACAAAACAGAAATGGCATAAGCATGTAGGGGTTGAGAATTAATTGATTCTCATCCTGGAGATCTTCATTTTCATTCACTAGCTATGCAAGTTTAGCAGTAAATTAAATCAGGAAGAAATTCAACCAAAGTACCATAAGGTGATTAGCAACAAGCAAGTCCACAACTTCAACATTCATTACAGAAATTCCTTAATTTCAACCGTCCAGCCCCCTCAATAATTAACTGCAAATTGTAACCTCCAATTGAATTTGAGATTATTAACTTACTGCAAAATAATTATTAGTGCACCTACATATGCGCCGTTCATAATACCCAAAAAAAAACAAAAAAAGATATAGAAAAGTTAGTAAAAACCTCGGCACCAATGGCCAACTTAAAAAACATCTTGAGCCAGTAAAACGGAAGAGGAAGAGAGCTTAGGCATGTCAATGTGAAAAAAGCCCATTCCAAATTTTATGACTGTTATTTAGGGAGCAATAAAGGTAAATGATAAAGATTTTCTATCCACATAAAGATTTGGGATCATGTCAGCAGCCCAGAATGGGCAAAATGACTTGCTTTTATCAGTAAATCGGGCTAAAGGTGCCGCTGCTACCAGAATCTATGTTGCCAGAGTAACCATCAGTTGCCCTGAGAAAGGAGACGTTTCTGGAAGGCTTGTTTTACTTCCACCTAGCTTTCAAGAGTTACATGAGATTGGTCTGAAAAAATATGGATTTTGGCCAGCCAGAGTTTTGAACAAGGATGGAGCTGAAATTGATGAAATAGAGTTAATAAGAGATGGTGACCATTTGGTATTTGCAAGTGATGGTGGAGTCCAACCAAATCAGCAAAATACCGGTGGTGCTGGTGGATTGAGATAAATCAGAAACTACACAGTTTATTTCCCTCCCTTAAGTCATAAGGGCTTGTTGGTTCAATGCCACCAATTTTTGGCTGACGTCCTAAGCCAGTAAATGAAAAACTCTTGATTGTAAATGAATCAATCTGCCAATTGTTTTTGGTTCAGTAAATTCTTTTATAGTTTAAAAGATCAAAATGAGAGGCTGAGTCCGGAAAAGCATAACAACAATGACTGAGTTCAGTGCGTTGTGCCCTCGATTTAATCCTCCCATACATACAAGACACTCCAATTTTTTAGGTGTCCATCTTAATTTAACAATTCCACACAAAAATCTTCTTTTATATACATCTTATCAATATCAATGCGTGATTGATAAGTTTGCTGATCCTGGTGCTCAAGGTCAGTAACAAATGTTCAGCATTTTTACGGTTATCAGTCAACTAATATTTCTACTGCCACTGGCATTAACTAAAGCTAGCCTTATTATCTGGAAAGCAAATAAAAGTACAAGAATACCCTCTATCAAATTCGAATATCTATCCACACGGATAAAAAAGAACCTGACCCACGAATTAAAAAGAAAAAGAAAAAGAAAGAAATTAATCACCTAACGTTTACACTTCTTATGCGACTAAATCAAACAACCTTGAGATACGGAATTCTCTACCCTCGGTCAAAGTAAAAGCATGATTTGACCAGCAAAGTCTACAGGTGCTCTGTGCATTTGCATAGCAGCAAATATGATCATCGTTACGGTAACACAATACGGCAGAAAATTAAATCTACACCATTACAGAGGCATATACATACGTAAAAGGCTAGCACAAGGGATAACATGTTATACTGTCAGACTGTGATACTCTATTCGCACAAAGGTTGCTCGAAGTGAGCGTTAAACTAAACATAAGTTAAACATGTAAACATCCATACGGTCTCATATAATAGTCATCGATACCACAATATATAACAGTTTTGTTTCTCGAGTAACAACTCCAAAGACACTCATAATATCATTCACTTTCAGATAAAGACCTACAAAAGCTTCAGCTTTCTAAGACGTTCTTCATGCACGGGGTCCAATTTCGGAGGTGTATAACTGCCACGAAGATCCTGAACAATATACTCCTGCAACATCCAGAAATATTTCCATCAGTAATGAGGAAAACAAGAGTAAAATAAAGTCCTACCAAGCCCTGCCCTAGGAAGGACAACTCTAGAATTATCCAAGTGGAATCATTATTAGATTAGAAGTCCAAATTTTCACTTCAGAATAGGCAAGGAAATGAGCATTTATTCTCCAAAAACTTATCAAACCTCCTAGTTCATCACTCAAATGACATGCAAAGCAAATTAAACCCCTCAATACAGAACATTTTGATGAATCAACACAATCATTCCAGGTCGATCCCTAATTACCTGTTCATCAATTGTTCAGGGTTTAAGTAACTAAATTGCAAAAGTTTTCATTGTTCACAAGGATGCAAATGTGTTTTAGGTTACAGCTGGGAGCTAAAGCTACTTTCACATCCATGTACTAGTTGAATAGGCCAATAAGTATGGTTTGAAGATGATGTGACTACAGAATTTGCAAGTCTGAACATTTGCCCAGCTTCAACACTATCACATGGTCAACATCAATCGCAAGTATGTACGTTACTAAACCAGAATCAATGTGGTCAACCATAAGATTACAGATGAAAAAGTCCCACAGAAAAATAACTTAATTTTTGGATTTTCAGGACTTGTTCCTGGATAGAAGTTGAGAGGTAGGTCCGAGTAGTTTAAATTAATAGAGCACAATGAAGCATCAATTTCCAACTGACTACTATAACTGGAATACTTCCTTTTCTTTTGAGACTATGGAGCTAGGGAAACTGGATATGAATCTCACCCTAAATTTCCAACCATACCTATAATAACTACAAAAGAATGCTTTAATTTTGTTATATCTCTAGTTGGCTACTAATTCCAAGTCCAGACATTAAAACCAAATTCATCATTCAGAAAAAAAAAGTAAATAACCTCAGAATTCCAAAGTAAAGCCTCTTTTCCTACACAACTCCTATTCATTTTCATAAAGTACACTGCTCTTACAACCATCAAATAATATCATTGATTATAAAAGAATACTCCAGTTACTCATCAACTTCAAGAATAATATAATAATAAATAGATAAAATATAAAAAGAAGTTGACTCCAGTGGCTAGTTTCATTACAAGATTCTGAGACTATGTGAGTTTACTCTTATCAGAGTGATAATTTTATTTGCTTATGCAGTTATACCCGAGACAATCGGCCAAGCAATGATACCTGTGTGAGTTCTCTCTTTGCAAGGATGTGATAGTGCCTCTGCCAAATCCTCTGAATGGCCATGGTGGCAGCAAGGAAACCATAGGCAATGCCAAGAATGGCAAAGATTACCACAAAAACAATCACTAATGCAAAGCATGCTTCCATGGATGCAGGGAAACAATCCAAGATGCCCCAGCCATAACAGCAATTCTGACAACCAGCCACACGCGGGTCATTGCTGTTCAGAGAGGAGCAGTGTAGTATGATCCCAAAAAATCCAAGCAGCACAAAGAAGCCAAGAACCCCTGTTCAGTCAACGGAATAATATTATTAGATCCAAGAGATCTTTCTGCCCTATGATCAGACTACTGAATATAACCAAAAAAAAAATGTTTTCTGGGAGAAAAAATTACAGAGACAATGCGTGATACAAATCGGAAGCATTGTGATCTGATTATTAGATAGCATTATCAGTTGAAAAATAAACTAGATTTTCACCACATGTATGATCGACAATGCCAAGGAATTCAGGAACGCTTGACAGGAAACAACTGCATCAGAAATGGTAACTGCTATCTTGCTAAAACAACAAATTCCATGGCTAAGGTAACCCATTTTGACATGGTTAAATAAGTTGATCATCATAAATCATAATACCGGCACCATTAGTCCCTCGAAACGTATAACCCAATACATTTCAAGCATTCCCGAGATATTAGATATATAACAAAACTGCCTTACAACAGCCCAACTATCTCTTCCAAGGAATCCATGATCTTCATTTGTAAATTACAATTAATGATACCACAGTGACCATATGCTCCAAAGTCGTCCCAGTAAATGACATAAGAGTTGAACCATCTCTGTACTGGTATTATCCCCCTCCCAAACTCTTTCTAACAGTCCAAACCCAGTTATGTGCTTCAATAACTTCATCAACTAATCATTTTTATCGCCCTTTAACCATGTTTTCTTGATGCAAATAGTTATATTAAGCTGAAAATGAAATAGAGAAGTCCCATACCTACAGATGGACATTTGAACACATCCGCCAAAGGAGACACAAGAGTGAACCTTTGGTACATTTTTTGTTTTAATAAATAAAATGAATTCCTGGTTTTACCTATACAATAGTAGAATGGAATAGGATGCTTTGAAAGTATACGATCCCAACTATCATTAAATGAATTCCTGAAAGTTCCATCTTTATCCATAAGATAAGCAAAACCACCTATGACAGCAATCACCTGAAAAACAAGGTAAATTAGTTAAGACTCTAGAAGAAATCCCACATAGAAATTGATGTCCGAGTCATGCATCATGTGAAAAAAGCAAAAAGTCAATGATAGAGAGAAAAGGAAACCTAAACTGATGGAATGTTGCAACAGTCCCATATTCGGCAAGAAAAAAAATTCAGAGAAGAACTAATAGAAGAAACTCATTAACACATAGATAATAAATTTCAAAATTGAGGACCTCAGAGCAGCAAACAGCAGCTGCATATTCACAAAACAGAAAAGGCATAATCATGTAGGGGTTGAGAATTAATAGATTCTCATCCTGGAGATCCTCATTTTCATTCACTAGCTATGCAAGTTTAGCAGTAAATTAAATCGCGAAGAAAATCAACCAAAGTACATTAGCAACAAGCAAGTCCACAACTTCAACATTCATTACAGAAATTCCTTAATTTCAACCCTGCAGCTCCCTCAATAATTAACTGCAAATTGTAACCTCCAATCGAATTTGAGATTATTAACTTACAGTTTGCACTGCAAGAAATACAAGGAGAACGTCCCTTGTTACAAAAAGCCTGAACTTTATTTTTCGCCAAGAATTGTCCTCCAACTCTGCCGCTTGAAGATGAAATTGAGCTTTACAAGTTGTGCAATGAGAAAAAGCAAACCCTTCCTACATCAGGTATAAGTTATGATCAATAAAATGGAATCTCGATCCTTGAAGTTCACCGCATGGTTGCATTAAAAGTATTCTCACCTTGACTGACCGCCAGTGATCAAGGCATGTGCGATGAACAAACTGCTGTGTGCCTTTGCAGATGCACGGAGATATTAATTCATCATCTGTCAAGGAGATAAGAACTACTTAGGCCGAGAAATGAAATCCAATGGACAATCAACAGCACAAGAATAACACTCTAACACGCAAAGTTATACGCAAGCCATTACGTAAAGGAGACCGCTGAACATATCTATCAAGAATGCGCGAAAATTAATCAAAATATAGAGTTAAAAATAAGACAGCTGTACTATGAAAAAAAAAGAGGCAATATGACATCATCAGAATTTGAAAAATCAATTTCGCGGTAACGAAAGTTAAGACGCTCAATAAAACCCTTGAACCTCAGAATACCAAAAGTTTCATGCTTTAATTTTATTTCAAACTCAAGAATCAGGGAAAATCCTTTCAAGCTTCGAAGCTTCATGAATTTTTTCACACGCAAAAATTGAGCTTGCACGAAACATCAGAAATCTTTTAATCACAGCTGTTGCATTAGCTAGTAATTTACTTAGATATTCCTACTTTCAAATTGCATTTAACAGCCACCCAAGAAACATAAAAACTAAAACTTATCACTAATTCAGAGAAGGGAAAAGCGGGGGAAAAAAAGCGTTACTTATCCCAAAAAAAAAAAAGAAGGAGACAAATATATGAATGTAGTGAACAAACAAAAACCTCCATTAACCAACAAAACTCAATGAATAACCCACGATCAAACAATAATACTTAATTATATTACTAAACACATTAGTAGTAGTAGAAGAATACCATCTTCGCCGTCGCATTCAAGGCAAATTCTGCAACAAGGCAAGGAACCGGCCTCAAGGTCCTCAACCTTTATCTCAGAGGAGCTAGGGGGAAAGGAGTCGACATCATGTTGAAGATGGCGGTGTGCATGAAGCAGAGGATCGGTGTCGCGGGGGTTCCGGCCACCTCCAATTGACTCCAGCTGTAATTCTCCGTTCATCGGAAAGCCCTATCTTTAAACCCAAAACACAAAAAAAAAAAAAAGGAAAATGCAGACGATTGAAATGAATTTAATAAGTTTATTTAATTAGAAACTAAAATTGGAAATGTGAAATTATGCAGAAGTGTAAGAATTAGGAAAGAATTACCTCACAAAATTAGTACTGTTGCAGAGGAGAAAGGAGAATGCAAGGAAGAGGTTGATATGCAATGAAGGCTTTTAATTAATTTTAAATATATGAGAAAGAGAGTAAGCGGTGAGAAGAGTTCTCTTCTGGCTTTTTTCTTTTTCTTTTTCTTTTTTAAATAAATGAGAAGAAGAAAACTAGTACCAATCCCTATTCATTAACGATTTTAGGTGTACTTATTGGCAAATGGATTGGGCTCGGAAAAGGACTTAAGGACACCTAGGTATTTTGCGTAATGCACGTCGAGACATATGGGCTCTGTAATCTGGGCTGGCTAGTGGATTGCAGAAGAGTTTTTTGGGCATGAGTTTTTGGTTGATTTGCGCCCGTCTTGTGGGCCTTTGCTGCAAAACCTATTCTGTTGCCGTTGGAGTTTGGGAACTAGGCACGTTCAGCTACCTTTTTCGGTCAAATCATTCATCTTTTATTAGTTACGGGGCAGCATCTGAGATCCCACATCCCAAATCGTAATAATGAAGTTTTAAGCTTCGTCATTTAGAAAGGGTGGTGATGAACAAGAATGCCAATAACCATAAAACACACTTAGGGCTGGAATCCGTGCTTGTGATGGATCAACAACTTTAAGGAATTTATGTAACTTCCAACCATAAATTATATATCAATGTTCACAAGTGAAGGTAGGAAAAACATCAATTTCAGGAAAACGATACAGCTCAGTGGATTCTTACACCGTTAAGCTCCCCTTGGAATTACAAACCCGAAGGGTGCAACAACAGATGCAAATATAATATCTTCCAAATAAAGGACATACTGCAATATAAGAACAATGTTGTGCAGAGTTTCACTGTTTCAAGTACATCAATCCAGAAAAAACATGTAGAACTCTTATTACTTCCATAGCTTTCGCAGCGACATATTTTTCTCCGTCTCCTTTTTCATCACCTTGGCAACAGCCATCTCAAAATCCTCCTGCGTCACATGAACCCTCCTCTCCCTCAGAGCAAACATCCCAGCTTCTGTACACACAGCCTGCAAAAAAGGGGCCACAAAAAGCCATTAAGAGACAGTAACGAGCCACAAATGAACTTAAACATCTCTTGGAAATATCGTATTTGTATCAAAGGAGACAGAGCCAAGAGAATGGTCGTAGGAAGAAAATTAGGGAATTAAAAACGATCCCTGCATTTGATATTGTCATCCAGAATATAAGTCATCAAATTGCACAAATCCGTACGAGCTGCTCAAACTCAGTTCACTGTAACTAGTATGATAAAGGTTTATAGGCTAATTAAACCAAGTCCCAAAAGGAAAGTCAGTAATATTGAATTTCTCAACCCCATTCTTTATATTCAAATAAATTTCCTATATCCGCTTGCATCTGTTAAAAAAATAAAAAATAAAACGAGCTCCAAGAACTAAGTGTTCAGCTAGCTCAACTTGTCCAAACCCTTAAAAAAGTATACATGTCTAACAAATTCCCTTGATCCCGCATTATTAACAGATAAATACTGAAGTCATGTATCATTAAATCTGGATTCTGAAAATTGGTAGGCATGCTGATACAACAAATCAGGGATTGGAACCAAAAGCATGGCGATTCTCCTGCCTGAAAATTGGTTGGCTTGCTGATACAACAAATCAGTGTACAACTTATATTGTATCTAGGAAGTTTGGCTGGATGCAATATAAAGTCATATACACTTCATTGGCTGAGACAGCAGAAAGCATCAGCTTTAAACCAATATAAGCAACAACAATATGCCAGAATCATTCATTCTCCCCCCTCCCCCCTCTCTCTTTAAACCAAGTTGCCAGTTACTTAGCACAAAATGCAAGAAACAGTAGGTTAAGTCCTAAGCAAGCATATAGAAGCAGATAAGAGTTGCACCTTCAATTCTGCGCCTGATGCACCATTCATCTTCTCTGCAATCTTCTTTAAATCAATCCCACGCATTAAATTCATCTTTCTTGAATGAATTTTTAGAATATCAAAGCGAGACTGCAAAGTAATTAAGTACCAAAATCAATTTATGAACAGTATGAACAGGTAGCTGACAGAAGTAACTACCAAAAGGTGTGATCACTAAACCACAAAATTATCACAAAGACGGCATGAAGAAACAAAACAAAAGTGTCTAAAATATAGCTTTAATTAACATGTCTATGAGCAGGTCAAACTAGGCTTTTGGCAAGATTCAACAATGTTAGACCGTAAGAAAACATGGAAGGGCAATTTTCCTTTCACAGTTTAAATTCCCAAAATGAGGGATAGAGAGGAAAAGCGGAAGAGGGATCCATCCTCAAAGACTGACATCTTTATGGTGACTAAAGAAGCATTTCATGGACTGGAAAACTGAAGAAATAAACAAGGAAAATATTTTAAGGATTCAGACATTGTCAAGACTTCCTCATACCTCTTCATTAGGATTAGGAAATTCTATCTTCCGGTCAATCCTTCCAGGTCTAAGAAGGGCTTGATCCAAAATATCAATACGATTTGTGGCCATCAAAACCTGAGAAAGCAAATTTTGACAACCAAGCAACCATGAACATAAAGTACCCTTGATAAACACAGAACTAATATTAAATAAAGCATCAATATGAGCATTAACCTTGATCTTATTTGACGCCTCAAACCCATCAAGTTGGTTGAGAAGCTCCAGCATTGTCCGCTGTACTTCACTGTCACCATTGCCACTTCCAGATTCCATTCTAGCAGAACCAATACTGTCGATTTCATCCATAAATATGATGGACGGAGCATGTTCCCTATAAACAAAATAAAACCCAAAAATATATATTAATTCTTATAATATGCAAAAGATTAATTATGAAAATGTATCAGTATCATCGAGTCCAGGTCAAACTTCAGTTATAAAAAGAATTCACGCTACCGAACATCATTAGGACAAATAATCTGAAAAAATAACAGATCCAGAGGACTATCCATTTAACTGTGAGATGATGTTTTCTCGGTTATACTGAATAAAAAGAGTATTTCTTTTGTGTATGCGACCTGCTCACTTGGCCCAATTACAAAAGAATTGCTGCATACAAATTAAAGAGAAGGACAGCTTGAACTAAAAGGGGTTAAATTTGTAATGTACAATAAAGCCTTATGTTATTATCAGTCTATACAAGTGCAGTTCAAGTGCGTCCCAGGATGCCCAATTTCAAATGTCAATATCAAGATTCAGCCTACAACATGACCGCATCTAGTAACTGATAGCAATTAAATTTTCCCTGCATCCAATTTCTAATCACAACTTCGAGGCCAAAGAAGTATGTACCCTTTGCCATTCCCAGAAAAAAGAATTAAAAAAAAAAAAAGAGGAGTACAAACCTTAGTTTCTGTGCACAAAAAAATGAAAACAATTCAGTTTGCAGCATACCCACAGACCCAAAGAACTAACTAAAAACGATTTCACTAAATTAATGTATCATAACAGACTTTTGTAGATATATCCTACTCAACTGTCCTTTCTCTTCTCTGCTTCTTTCATCCAACTCATTTTCCATAACCAGGAGAAAAAGGCTTGATGTCAAAATCATGAAAGCCCAAAAGAAGCTGGTAAAATAAATATACAGACAAGTTCCACAGAAAACAATGAAAATAAGCATATGGACAGTTCATTGAAATATAGAGTCAAAGACATCGTGCATGAATAAAGTAGTTTAGCAACCAACCAAAAAGAAATTTAGCAACCAACCTGGCCATAACAAAAAGTTCCCTCACCATTCGGGAACCTTCCCCAATATATTTTTGCACTAGTTCAGAGCCAGAGACCCTGATAAAAGTACAATCAGTATGATGTGCCACTGCCCTAGCCAACAATGTTTTCCCAGTTCCAGGAGGTCCATACAGTAGGACTCCCTGCCAATTTAAAACAAAATGAAAGAGAGAGTCAGCAGAAAAATCAAATAATGCTAAGGCTCGAGGCACATGTTCAAATAGCTAGGTTATATAATAGTACCTTGGGTTGAGCTATTCCAAGACTCTCAAATAACTCAGGATGTTTGATAGGAAGCTCAATAACCTGGAATTCAACAGAAAGAAAAGGCATATAATTAATATCTTATATCATAAAATTTCACGGTCACCCATGCATCTATCATAACTTCCAAATACTTGAAAACACAATATAAGAGGAAATGAATGGGGGAAAAACCTCCTTAATCTCTTTGATTTGCTGGTCAAGGCCACCAATCATGTCATATGTAGAATCAGGTACTTTTTCAACTTTCATGAGGTTGACTAAAGGATCCACTTTGCTAGGCAAAATTAAATGAAGAACATAGCTGTCATTTCGGAGGGCAACTCTGGTGGATGGAGTGATCTTTGTAATATCAATGTTTTTATCAATATCCACTACATATTTTCCCTCTGGATGGACCTGAAAGGAAGAACAAGACAGACAGAATCAACATCCAACTGCATTGTGTCAAGTTTCATTTGTTCCCTCTTTTTTGGGGTATTTAGAAATAGAGGTTGAAAGAACATGAGGAAACTCACTTTAACTAAAACTTTTGATTTCCCCATTACTTTGACAACTTCACCTACATAAGATCCAGGCTCCTGCAGCAATTGTAACTCCTCCTTAAGCATTCTCACTGGCCATTTCAAACACAGAAAAAAGATTATCGTTGAATTAATATAGGAAACACATAGTGGATAATAAGAAACATCAGAACTAATAATGAGTTAGACAGCTTAAATACAGAAAAAAAAAATCCATAGTCGTGACTTCTTCACAAGAAAAATAGAGCTGGCTTGCCACTAAAAACGTTAAGTTCTTCAAAAAAGAAGTAACTAGATAAAAAAGAAAACAAAGAAGTGCCACACTCACCAAAATAAAAAATTTTCTTTTAAAAACAATGTTCTCTCTCAACTGATCTATCAACACTCCCATTTGCTTCATTAAACTAGATTAAGCAATGTAAAAAGGATTATATTGTTCTCTGTCAATGCAACAATCCCAAATCCCAATAACTTTATTAAGGATTTCTTGTTAGCTTCCTAAGACAATTAAAATTGGCTTGGATTTGGAATTTCACACTACAAAAGTTTTACTCAAATCCTTGACAATACAATTCAATGCCTTGTCAATTTCCAATCCTCTCAGTGGAACAAACAAAACCTAAGCTAAAATAACAGGTATATCCATTTAAAACTCTTTCAACCTCTTAGCATAAGGTTTAAAAAACTACTGGATTCTTCCTCATCCCAACTGAACTAAATAATTTTCAGCTAAGAACCTTAGCATACATGACAATAAGTTGACCAGACCATACATGAATTCAAGATCTAAGAATAGACGATCCAAAACTCAGGTCCTGCCAATCCCAGCCTATCACTTTTGAGCTCTGAATGATGTGGGTCAAGTGCTAAATAGCATATCCAAACTACTCTTCTGGAAAGGAAATTCCTTTAATAAACTTCCCAAAATGTAATCTTTCATATACCGCTAGGGCTCAAGATAGAAACTTTACCAACTCTAGACCTTACATCCACTTTGTGCATTGCCAAATAATTCCCTTAAGCTACTACTTCCACAAATCAACAGTATAATATCTCCCAACATTCTGTCAATTCCTCGACAAAACAAATTTAAAAATACTTAGCACAGGAAAAAGACCTAGAAAAGCCCCTAGCAGCTAGCCCCCCAACACCATACTAAGTATTAGCAAGTACTACAAATAATCAAGAACATAAAATGAATCAAAATATTCATCATTCTTGATAAAAATTAAGTTAGGGTTTTTAACTATAGGGAGGAAAGAAAACCGAACAAACAAGGAAGGAAGGAAGAATTTGCGCGTGCGATTGTCACCTTTGGAGTTGAGCTCGTTGCGTTGGGCTTCAAGACGGTTGAGATTGTGAGTTTTCTGGCGCACCTGGAGCTGGAGATCGTGGATATGTTGGAGATAGTACTGCCGCAAGCCTTCGCCTTGCTTCACCGTCATCTTGCTAGAACAGCTCTCTTCTCTCTCTGCTCGGCCTCGGTTCTTCTCCACGTCCACCGTAGCCATTGATTTAGGGCTTCGATTTTATCGGATTTGACGATAGGAAACTAGGGATTTCAGTTGCACCTGATCGACGATTTTGATTTTCCTCAGAATTTTGGTTTTGTTTTTCCTTTTTCTTTTCTGTCATTATATAGAGACGGGCAAGATGGGTGGGTCGGTGCGTTGCGGATTTCCTATTGGGCCTAGGAACACAGCCGACAAGCCCCAGTTTCTTGGGTTTACTCTTTACTTCTTGGAAAACTCTTTTTTTTTTTTTTTTTTAAGATTAACTTACTAAATATAAATCAACTTCCTTCACATAAAAATATTGTGCAGTAATACAATGTTGTGAGAAATTAAATTTGTCACTCCGACATTTACGATATTACTCAACCATCTCAAATTGTTAAAAAGAATTTTAATGTATTGTTCAACACCAAAATTCAATATGTTTTAATGACAAGATATGACAGAAGATTTTCACATTTACTTTAAGCAGTAAAATTACACTTGCGATGTGTATGTAAAAAAAAAAAAGCAGATAAAAAATATCAATTGTGCCTTGTGATTCAATTATAAAAAATCTGTAATACGTTGTCCGTTTTGCTGTAATTTTATTTATACTTATATAGATGATATGAATAATACGAATAATGAACTACTACAGTCCATATAATATATTTTCTTCGCACAAATATTACTTCATTTGGATCATTATTTTTTGAGGTGTTTTTTTTTTATAAATCATTACCATAATAATTTTTAAATTTTTTAAGTAAATGTGCATGTGAAGTAAAGAATTAGTTAAAAATATATTTAGAATTTTTTAAAAACATGACAATAGAAGGAATGTATCAGTGAAGTGGGTCGATTGGCGCCAGCCCATGTATAGTCAGATACAATTGGTGCAGATTCTAGTGGGTAGAGGTCAAGCCCACTATCATGATACGGTATGTCACTTAGATCCAAGTCCAACGTTATAATTATGAATGAAAAGACAAAAGGGGACATCAACCTCATCTATATAACAACCTCGTCCCGACCAGGAAATTTTACCTGCGCCTTGCCCCAGCTCTTTCCTCTTTCTGTGTGCTTTCTTCCCCAACCTTTAGAACAATTTTTATTCTTTAATCGTAATATTTGGCTAACAGAGATCATATAAGAAGTGGGCTTGGTTTTTGTTCAGTCAACCCGATCAAGAAAATATCGTATTATATAAACATTTTTTTCTTGAATTTTCTTGTATATACTGATTAATAAATTTTAGATTAAAAACAGAAATATATAAAAAAAATAGCTAAGGGATTTTCTTGGATACACAATTTGGGAGAGAAATGGATAAGAAGAGATTGGCGGTGCCATTGGTTTGTCACGGCCATTCGCGGCCCGTGGTTGATTTGTTCTATAGTCCTGTCACACCAGATGGGTACTTCCTCATTAGTGCCAGCAAAGGTTTGCACTTTCGCATTTTTTTTCCTGAATTTTTATTCATATTTTGTATAATTTAGTAATACATTTGTTAATACATATATTATTACATAATTAAATATAGGTTTGTTGAAGATGGATATAATTGATAGTCTACGTTCTCTGCCTGCAATGTGTATTAGAATGATCAGTATGGATTGGATAAAAATTTAGCTCGTGTTGACTTTCTCATTTTGGAAATGAAGAAAGGAGTAGTGTCTGACATGGGTTAATTTAATGACGCGGATTGTATAAATATTCGACAGTTTATATACCTATAATTTTGCAGGTGGAAGTGAGTGCTGGTACAAGTATGATGTGAGAGTTTATGATAGTTTTATGTTTGGTTAGGTTTAAAGAATCCTGTTTTTTGAACATCCAATACATGTTGTTAGTTGTATCAGATTTCGTTCCTTTATTTCCAGATTCTAGTCCTATGCTTAGAAATGGCGAGACTGGAGACTGGATTGGGACATTTGAAGGACATAAAGGTGCAGTCTGGAGTTGCTGTTTGGATTCAAATGCTTTTCGTGCTGCAACTGGTTCTGCTGACTTCTCTGCGTATGTAAAATGTTCCTCAATTTCCTCTGAAGCAAACAAGAACTTGCACATTAGACACTTGACATAAAGACATTTATCTTGATGTCTCTTTGGGCTTCTTGTTTTAATTTACATCTTAAGAAAATTTGTCTAAATATTCCTTCGAGAAGTTTTTTCAAAAGCTGATTGAAAAACATAATACATGTTTTGCAGTTAGGATTTTAATTTCTCTCAACTGAGTAGACTGGAGAAACATTTTTTGTTTTGGCTGACCACAAATAATCAGGAAAGTGGGACATCCTATCCTGTAGTTGTTCCACAACTTCTATGTCACAAGGAAAAATGAAAATAATACAACGCAGGCAGTATTTATTCCATTTATCTGCATTCAACCGACTGCCTTACACATTCTGCTTTATCGTGATACAGAAAAATCTGGGATGCTATAACAGGTGACATACTACATTCTTTTGAGCACAAGCACATTGTTCGAGCCTGTGCTTTCTCAGAGGTATATTTTGAATCATTTCCCTTATACGTGCTTCCTGTTATGATTTATACTTTCTTACCTGTAGTTCATTTTCCTGGTATAGGATACCAATTTTTTACTTACTGGGGGAGTTGAGAAAGTTCTTCGAATATATGATGTGAATCGCCCTGATGCTCCTCCTAGAGAAGTTGACAAGTCTCCTGGCTCTGTCCGAACTGTTTCATGGCTTCACAGTGATCAGACGATTTTAAGTTCTTGTACTGATATGGGAGGAGTCAGGTATGCATGTAGTATGAAATATAAGTAATATACTCCCTGGTATCTTAAGTTACAGATGTTCATTCCGATTATCTTAGAAAAATAACATAGCTTCTGCTGTGAAAATTGAAGCTAGCTTCTATGTCAAAGTTACTGGTGGAAGCTTTAAAACTCAGACTTCCCCCGTCATATTGTACTGTAATGCTTTCCTTTTTGGGAAGTCCCGAAATGTTTGTCGCTTCTCAAAATGTCAATTTCCAAAATGTTTGTTGCTTCTCAAAATGTCAATTTCCAAAATGTTTGTTGCTTCTCAAAATGTCAATTAACCTCCCACAACTTTCCACTTCTTTCCCTTCAATTAAATCAATTTAAACCAAGTGTTTTTATGGAATGCATCGATTAATTATGACTATTAAAATTTCTGAATCTCAATTCCAGTGCATGAGATGCAAGGCAAAGACTTACTCAATGAATTGTCAAGCTGTGTTCAGTTATGCAATAAATTCTCCTGGACGCTAAAACTAAAATTTTCAGGCCCCACATGCATGATTTGTCTACTTGAAAATCTTTCATACAATTCAACAAGCCTTTGGTTTAAAATTGGAAATCAAGAATCCACATTTTATCCACTGAGCATAAAAAGCATGAATTTCAAAATGCTGTGTGAAAATTGGGACAGATTTAGTATAAGCTTTTTGCTATAATCCTATTTTTCATTTATTTTTGTGTCCGTACTCATTTTTCTTGTTGGAGATTCTTACTGGATTCATTTGAGATTTATTGGATGTTGAAGTTTCACTTTTAATAGTTTATTTACCTTTTTCAGGTTATGGGATGTCAGAACTGGTAATGTAGTCCAAACACTAGAGACTAAATCACCAGTGACTAGTGCTGAAGTGAGTCAAGATGGCCGATACATTACGACTGCTGACGGTTTCAGTGTGAAGTTTTGGGATGCAAACCAGTGAGTCCAATAAAGTTTATGCGAGATTGTAATGCGTTTGGCAAGATTATGCAGACATAATTTCTAGTATCATTTGTTTTCTTGTTTTGCAGTTTTGGATTGGTGAAGAGCTACAACATGCCATGTACTGTAGAATCAGCTTCTTTGGAACCCAAATATGGTTTTAAATTTGTTGCTGCAGGAGAAGACATGTGGATTCGTGTTTTTGATTTTCACACTGGTGAAGAGATAGGTATGTTCAGTGAAATAAATGAGATATAGGGTGAAACAACATCGGCCCAATTATTACAGGAATTTGAGATTTGGGTGGAATATGATGAGAATATTTTGCTGATCTTTTATGCATAGATAATATATTTCCCTTCCACTCCCTCCTTGGACACCCACTGCCCTTCTAAACCCTGGCCTTGGGGCTTGCTTTATGCTCTTTGAACTCCACGCTATACTTCATTTTCTTTTAGTCTTCTGTCAATTAGTTGAACTACATATCGTGATCTTGGCTTTCAAAATTTAGGGAATGTATCATTGGTTGATATCTGGTTGCATGCTATGTATTTATTTTTGGATGCAGTGTGTAACAAGGGTCACCATGGTCCTGTGCACTGTGTTCGCTTTGCCCCTGGTGGGGAAACCTATGCCTCAGGATCTGAAGATGGAACCATCAGAATATGGCAAACAGGGCCACTGACCATCGATGAAAGCGAGCCTGTTGCAGCCAATGGAGCGACAGGAAGGTTGAAGGTTAGTGCAGATGAGGTTTCCCACAAAATTGAGGGGTTCCACATCACAGATGAGGGAAAGTCCAGGGAGAAAGAAGAGTTGGACAATGCGTGAGGGGCTGATCATATTGATTGTTGTGATTGAGATGTGAAACGTTAGAAGTTTTCTTGACTTTTGGATATCAGTCTAATTTTATATCATTTTTCTCTTAGTAGGATAGCTTTAGTTTACTTTAGATCTCTACAGATGTGCTTTGGTTACAAACAGATCTTATAGTAAACTTGTGACCATTACTTGGTGCACTTTGTTATTGTATGTATGTAAATCAAGGCTTTGCTGGAATCTTCATGACTAATGATTCCCTAGTAATATTCTTGTATGACGCAGTTTTATACCTGCGATGAGAGTATCCTCATTGCCTCTTTAGAAAAGTTTTGCAGTTCTGAGTTATTATTCCAGTGAAGATTGTCAGTTCACCCCATTGCCCATGAATATTTCTGTGCCTGTTTCTCAACTAGGAATAAGGAGTTCTGCTTCTTACATCTCAAATAACCCTGAGTTGCATCTATTTACCAATATAAAGTTTTTCCATATAAACACAACCACCAAACTTCATTGGTTTTGAAGCAATTTGAGTAATGTGCTTCGAATTAATAGTATAAGCTTCATAAGTTTTACTACTCTGCAGTTTATAGCTTAGGGTATAAACTGCACTGCAATTCATAAAAGTTTAAAGGGGTGTAAATTGCAATTAACCCCATTTCCAATCCAGGCGGGGATCAGAATAGTAGCACCAGGAGTGGAAACAAAGTCAAGTCTATCCGGGTTTGCCTAGCGAGTACTTCAACTTTACCATAATTACTCTTTTACCCTCAACGTACGTGAAAAACAAGCGGGCAGCATTCTGCAATTTCAGTTGAAATTGATGGGTATATTCGTCACAAGGTCCCCCTCAAGAATAAGTGAGCAAACTCCATTGCTGTCAAACCGCGCGTTATATCAAGCTTTCCTATTTCTCATTTTCTTCTGCTGTATTTGTTCTCCTTCCATAGACTGCTTGCTTTGCTCTGCCCTGGCTCAGTTGGGAAGTGGATGTGACCCATCAAATTGAAAGCCTGAACCGGAAGCTTATTAACCCAAAAAACCCTCAAATTGTTTTGGCGGGAAAATGTCGGGAAAAGGCGCAAAGGGTTTGATTACGGGCAAGAACTCTTCCGCCTCTGCTGCCAGCAGCAAAGACAAGGACAAGAAGAAACCCACCTCTCGTTCCTCTCGTGCTGGCCTCCAAGTACTTTTTCTTTAACTTTTTTCTTTTTTTTTTGGGTATTTCCTTTAAAAAAATTCCGCACTCCTCTCCCTTTCACGACAAGCAAAAAGGCCGATTTTTTAAAGCTTCGTTTGTGATATTTCTTGTATTTGGGGCCAAGATTTGTCCACTTGCGAGAAAGATTTGTTCTTTTCCAAGCAATTCTTTATAATTTTTTTTTAAAGATTGAGATTTGACTGCATGCTAGTTTCCTAGGATTACAAAATTTAGTTATTCATGTTACAGAATTTAATGTATGAATACTGTAATCTTTACTGCCTTTATTCTTGTTGTTGCATCTAAATTTGGTCCTCAAATGAGTTTTTTTTTTTTTTTTTGGGGTGGGGGGGGGGGGGGCGGGGGGGGAAGTAAAAGGAAAAGATTTTTTTTTTTATTTTTTTTGTACAGGTGTGGAAATTTGGGCTATATTAGGGAAATATAGTGTATATATTTTATGCTGTCTGTTATTACAACAACTTGTAAGTTCATAGTTGTAATGCATGTTTTGGACACTTACTATCAAGTTGCTGAGGATCGCTTTTGTCCTGCTTTGGTTTAGAGATATGCTGAGCTTTGTTCTTTTCTTTGGATTCAAAAGATCTATGAGTTTCTACAATAAAAAGAAGTGAAAAATGCTATCTAACTTGTGATGTGTTTGGTAAAAGAAGGGAAGGCAAGAGAAACGCAGAATACTGTTCTTTTCTTATTTGAGAAGTTAGCAATGCTTTATGAGTACACTTCAAAAGATTAAACGAGAAAAGGAGATAAGATCATTGGATCGTGTGTGAAAGTTACGTTCTCTATGATCTACCTTCCCCAGCAGGGAAGTGAACGAAGAAGGTCTTTGGTCAAAATGCTAAAATCCGATTTAGTGGGTCGCTTTAGAAAGTTGAACCTAGTTTTGTCAGTAAAGCTATTGAAGAACCTTAGTCTTAACCCAGGTGCAGTTGGTTCAGGAATAAATCATTCCGGTGCTTAGAATTCCCTAAAGAGCCTACTCCTAGAGTTCAGGTGGGCCTGTGGAAAATAACAAATGAGAATACGCTTCTTTTGTTACCTCTTTTACTTCTTTTAGCCTCCACTCATGGAAGATAGGATGACTATGTAGAGTGAGGGTTGAAGCAACATGAAATTCTTCACCTCTGTACCTTCTTCTTCTCCTTCTTCCCCCCTCTCTCTCTCTCTCTCTGCAGGTTCTGTTCCACTTCTTCTTATTGGTTAGCGAAATGTAAAAATCTGCTATCTTTCTTTGCTCTGCAGTAGTGATATTTTGTTGCATATTCATGTTTATGCACTCAGTTAGCTGACTGTGGGGGAATTTTCTGTGAGTCTTCTAATTATTTGGTTATTGATGTGTCAGTCTTGGTTGTATGTGGCTCCTAATCAATAGTAACTATCTAGTTTTATTTTAATTATTTCAAAACATTAGTGAAGTCAATCTTGAGAAGCTTGAGTACCCTGCTTCCATTTTCATAAGAACTGACGCTTAATGCTCTTGTTACTATTCTATTACGTCTCTGCTAGCAAATGGCAAAAACTTATTCAAACGAAGGGTTGGGGAAGGGAAAGAAACAGTAGATTGTCATGCACTTAGAGACAATTGCTTTGTTTTTCACTCATATTTACGGCTTTACATTAGTTTTTTATATTCTGTAATCCTCCACCTTCCCCTCCCCCGGGGACGTGGCCTCTTTCTCTCGGATTGGTGCCACAGTAAGCCAAGCATCATCAGACTGGGACAATTGTGGTGCTATCTGGTTTCTGCCAAATGGTTGTTAAACTCATAATCCTGATAGATTTTACTGGTTTTAGTTTATGTTTTGTTAGAGAAGTAAAACTTTTCTGGTCTGGAGAAGTGATACTTTTTAAAAATAGTTTTTGATATCCTGTATTTAAGTAGACATTATTTTATTTTATTTTATTTTTTTAAATTGAGAAACTAGGCATTTGGCCTTCAATTATAAGGGAAAATCCTTAGTGACCGTAAAAGGGGAAAAAAATATCGTTCATTTTTTGGTAACACGCTAAAAATAAAAGAAAAAAAGAAAAGAATGTAAATAAACCTTTTACCAATTGTGAGGGAACTGGAAGTATGTGTTTTCTCTTAACATATGATACTTTTCCAGTTATGAAGTAATTTTGTGGTTTGACAACTTTCTTTGAAGGGCATTTACTGCTAGTACGCATCATTGTTTTCTTGGCTCTGAACTTTTGTACAAGCTGTTATTATCTGGACATATTCTAAATATGATGCGTTAAGCAATCCTCTTCTGAAATGATTGCGTATTGCATTTGAGTGCAGTTTCCAGTTGGTCGGATTCATCGTTTACTCAAACAGAGGACAACAGCGCATGGGAGAGTGGGTGCAACGGCAGCGGTATACTCTGCGGCTATCTTGGAGTATTTGACTGCTGAAGTGTTGGAGCTTGCTGGCAATGCGAGTAAGGATCTTAAGGTGAAACGCATTACTCCAAGACATTTGCAGCTGGCAATTCGAGGTGACGAAGAACTTGATACCCTGATCAAAGGTACCATTGCTGGTGGGGGTGTGATTCCGCACATCCACAAGTCACTGATCAACAAATCATCCAAGGACTAGTCTTTAATAGATGGTGGTTTCTTTAATTGAGTAATCCTCTTTTGGAAGGCACTCTGACTTGACCATGTGTCTGCATTAGTTCTTGCTGAAAAGCCTGGACTTTGCTTGTGTATCTAAACTCTTGTCTATATATATTCTAGCTACTTGTTAGATGCAGTGGACATGTTTACACTTTTAGGATATGAAGATAATGTATTTGTCCTTAAATTCTAGTGGGTGTGAGTGTGGTATTTTTTCTTCTAGTGCTTTAGTAAATTGAGGCACGTTTCAGTTTAGTTATATTTAGACTTGCTCATTTCTCGATAATCAGGATTTTGCCGTGAGCGTTGTCTATTCTCTAAGATGTTTACTGACTTGGAATATTATTCTTTTTACGTTATTGGTGTGTACTATAATGTTCTGAACGTCATTTTTTGTGCCAATTTAGCTGAATCTGTCCGGCTCTATTGATGTTGCCTTCTTTTGGTGATCATATAGCTGAATCCTATTGTGGTTTCTATTTCTCTATATCCCTTTGCTGAATCGACTGCTCCCCCTATTAATATTCTGGGCAATGGGCACGCCAGCTCCAGGATTGACTGTCTGGTTCCTCAAAATGGTAATGCGAGCATAACTCGTGAGGACCCGACTCTGCCTATTGATCAGTCTATTCTGTCGAAAGTTGCATTCCTCACGAACATTGACTAATATTTATGCTCACTAATTACCTGTTGCCCCAATTTCCGTATCAAAGGCTCAATAAATACTGGTAAAAACTGCAGATAATAATACTCCAGTTATAATGATGCACAGTTGAGAGTTGCTGTTGTGCCAAGTAATGAAGATTAATAATGCAATCTTGAGATACTCAATTCATGAGTCACCAAGTTGACCAAAATGGAATGCCAACCATCTCTAAATACATTCTCATAGGTTCACGTGCAAAATTCGGGATCAGGACCTCAGGACTTTTTCCGAACTCATGTAAATAGTTAATGCTATATCTGTGAGCTTTACAAATATAAGAACCGAGTCAATCAGCCCCTTTCAAATAAATAAATGTAACTAAACTAGGTCTGATACTACCATCCGCAAAATGTAACCAGCAAAATAGAATAATTGATGATGGCAACCTCTGACGAGCAAATTCTGCAACTTCTGCGTAACCACAGAACTGATTATTCTAAATACAATCTGCCAGAAATCGATGATTTGGACATTTTGAACCTCAAATGTTTGCTACCTTTGGAACGTCAACTGGAAACTCATCAATCTCAGACATCCAGGGGTTTCTTTCATTCGCAGGCCTTACAGTTCTGAGTGCCTTCCATACGGCACTGTTGCACTTGAAACCTGAACCAAATGCTATCTGCCATACTCTTATGTCCTCTTTTCACTCTTCCCCTTGGCTTCTGTGTAAGCCAATTCATACCACAAAGAGCTGCTTGAGGTATTGCCAAATCGATGTAATGTCATTCTTGATGGTTCCATATGCCATTCAGATAGCTGCAAGTTCTTCTCCAGTTCATCCAGGACAGCTCTCCCTCCAGCATGAATGCAGAAATGGTCAAAAGCTAGTTTAAAGTTCGGAATATAAGGCTTGAGTTTCATCTTGAATAGTTTCCTTCCAATTAGTGTAGCAAAGAAAAGCAATTGTTCAGACATTGGGAGAACAAGAGGTCCGAGAGTAGTGATATTGGTCTTTAATGCATCGCCAGCAACAGCCATAAGTTCCTTTGACAAGGAAACACCAATCTTTCCATCTGCATCTTCTTCTTGGGTGACACAGGCAAAGCACTTATCATCAGCACCCTTGTGGGTGCGAACAGTATGAACCAATTGATACTTGGATCTTCTTCTTTCTGAGAACTTGTTGAGAAGTAGTATTGCAGCACCTCCCATTCTGAACAAACAATTTGACACGAGCTTTGATCTGTCAGTTTCCAAAATACCAGTTAAGAGTGAATGTTCTCCATGCTGAACAACCAAGGCATATGAGTTTGGATGGTAACTGAAGAAGTTTTTTAGCTAGATCAATAGAAATTAGACCTGCACTGCATCCCATGCCACCTAAGTTATAGCTGGCTATATTCCTCGAAGCTTATAATGATTAACTATCATTGCAGACAAAGATGGAGTTGGATTGAATAAGCTACAAGTTGACAACCAAAACTCCAATATCTTTTGATTTTACTATTAGTCTTAGCCAAAAGCTCATCAATAGCACCAAACATAACAGCCTCAGCTTCTTTTCTAGCTTCTTGCATTGATGGATTTGGAGGTATATTAAGGATAGCCTCAGGAAGATAAGTGTTATCTCCTAAGGCCAGACCTTTGAAGGATTTTCCTCTGAAACTCAAGATTCTCCTTCGTAAATGAGCGAACCATTTCAGATTGATCCATGAAAACCTTCATTGTGCATCTTCGAGCTTCATCAGGCTTGTAGCAGGAGAAATCAACAAGGTAAACTGGGCAAGGACGAGTTAGGAAATAGATGGTCGATATGAAAACTATGAGACTTGAGCAGAGGATCACCGAGATGAGGTTATACCGAAGATTATCCCAAAGCTGATACAGGTCAGGGAGAGACCAGGTAGAGATTTGTGCTGCAATTACAACCACAAAAGGGGTTATAAAGAGGTACATTCCATGAGTAATGAGGTAGTGATAACCAAGTTTAACATATTTTAACTTGATTGATTTCTTATAATCTGGGAATTTCCCTGATGAAGGGGCGAGCAAGGGCGTCTTTAACTTTGTCTCTTCCATTCTTTTCCTGCTCAAACATAACAAGACAGTGTGAGAAAACCACAAACAGATAACTAAAGAAAAAAGAATAAAATAATTAAAACCATCTAATTATAAGGATAGAGTTGGTTCTGATAGAGAATTCCTCGAAAATAGTATTTTCTGAAGCATACTAGACAAAAAAAAAAAAAAAAAAAAGAAGCATGGAAGAAAAGAAAAACATGATATTGATTTGTGGGCAGATTACAAAGTGTAAAGATATATTTTCATACAGTTGAGAAAATGCAGTTCTATCGTAGTTATAAGGTAGTCAGAATGTGGTTCCACACACAGTGAAAAGACAAGTATATATCAATATCAACTGCAAAAATCAACTCTGATCGTTCATCATATTTCACAATCCTTTTGTTGAAAAAAAATGTTCTTTCCATAATTCCATTTCATTACAAATCAAAATTAAGCTAAATATCAGTAACCATACATAAGAACTCTCGTAAAGAAAACGAATTCTGTTGGGCGCTAGGTTGCATATATTATTAAAGTTGTGCTACTTTAAACAAAACCCGGATTAGAAATTCTAGAATAATAAAAAACTAGTGATGCATCATAAGATTCAAGAACATAAAACGCTGTGATTAAATCTATCCAAAAACTAAATCAAGAACAGATCTCTATGGTGATATACTAATGTACTAGTCCAGTGCATGTTACACAATACCAAATATTCCCAAAAAAAAAAAAAAAGGAGAGCCCAGAAAAAGTAATTACCTGGGAAGGTGGAATCACACCCCGGATAGCTTTAATCTCTCCGAAAAACAGAAGCCGCAGACGGAAAAGAAGAGAGTGTAAAAAAAAATGGAATGGATCTTATGGAGGTGGTATGTTAGGGAAGAGAGAGAAGGTAGATCGGAAATAGACTTTTTTTGGGGGTGTTGTGGCCGGTAAAGTAATAGTGGAAATGAGGATCGAGGTGGGCTTCCAGGAATATATGCAGAAATGTGAGAACAAGGTGCAATGCCACCAAATTTAAATGGTCAAAATTATGCTGCTGTTAGTCTACGTACGCGTTCTAGAATCCGCGTCTCATAACCCACGCACACAATCTATTAGATAACTAGATAACCACATAGACTTATCTGTAGGAGAAAGAGGTGGCGGCGGCGGCAGCGCAGACGGGGGTGGGGGACAGAGGTATCTATTGGGCTGCTTTGCTAGTTGCTAGGTATGAGTCTTTTTTCCTGTGGTTTTAATGGGGGTTGAGAATTGTAATCGCTCTTGTTTTTTTTCACAGAAAAAACACACGGAGACGGCTAAAGGCGAACCCAAACAAAAAGTATGGAAGATGCAATAAAGAAAGACCTGAATCATGCATTAGCATTGCGAATTGAGAAGGAGACTGGAGCCGGGATTTATTACATTTCTTTGGCCAATAGCGGGTTGAATGGTCAGACCTGGCTGGTCAGTTGTGACAACTGACAATCCTTCCTGGAAAATTCATTTGTGCGTTTGTTTGGCAACCAACAAAATAGGGAAAAAGAACGAACCCAACAAAATAGAAAAGGTCGAATTTCTGAAGGCCTAACGTCCCTCTTAGGATCTTTCGATTTAGTCAAAACAAATTTTAAAAAGAACCCAATTCCTTTTTCCGAAATTCGAATCTTTGAAGCGTTGCCAGTAAATGCTATTGACGCTGATGCAATTTTGGGGGTCCATTATTATTTTAGTCTACCATTTTTTTAATCAAGTAGTCTATGAATTTCACATATAGTTTTGGAGTCCATTGTTATTTGCTTTATCCTACATGCAAAACGATCCATCGGTTCAACTAGTGAAGACAGCCTGCCCCAGAATGATAACAATCAGAAAAATTAAGAAGGAAATAATAGGAATCAACTTGTTACTATTGTTTCTGCAACAATTATCTAAATTATTTAAAAGATTACAGCCACGCTAGTGATTTGAAGATTATTGCTTCTGATATTACATGTTAGGTTTCCTCAGTTTGCAAACATGGTAGCAACATGAAGAATGCTAACTTTATTCCAATGTGAATTCCTCAAGCCATATGATCACTTCATTCCTCTGTTAGTACAACAAAACAGGAAACGTTAAGATATTATTTAGTCGGTAAAGCTCAAAATATAGGATCTAACAATTTTAA
Source organism: Mitragyna speciosa (assembly GCA_024721245.1). Lineage (NCBI taxonomy): Eukaryota > Viridiplantae > Streptophyta > Magnoliopsida > Gentianales > Rubiaceae > Mitragyna > Mitragyna speciosa. Next base: position 25,741,776 of record CM045556.1, on the reverse strand, counting down.
TGAGTAAACATTTAAAACTGATCATAAACAAATGCAAGAGAAGACTTCCAATTCCATAGTCCATACCATTATAAAGCTCCACGTTCGACCTGGATCATTGTAACGTGCAAGCAAGCAACCAATTTTAGGTTTTAGACCATCTTTGATGATATCAGACCGAAGTGCTTTCTCCTTCTCTTGAACAGTATCCTCCATAGGTTTTCCACTAAATTTTGAGACTGCAGCAATGCCTCCATCCACCTTCCTCAATTTGATTGCTTCTTGACTTGGAGCTGGTAAACTGTTCAGATATGTTTTTGCTGTGTGACCGTCAACATTTTATAAAATTTGGAATAGTAAATTGAAAGTCTTTTTCTGGAGTTTTTCTCTAATTAATCCTAAGAGGGCCATTTCATACTGTCCCTTGCTTAGTCCAGTTTCAGAGGTGGTAACATGAGGCAGTTGTTGAACTTCACCTGCTCAAATCTTTTTCTGATGGCAGAACTATCTGGATGGAAACTTTAGATGTTTCAGCATCAAATGCCTGAGTAAACACAGGAGTAGTCATGGGTATCTTTTCCTCCGCTGCATTCTTGGCAAAAATATATCTATATGGCAAGATTTAAGCGTTTAATGATCGAAACAAGAAATAATAACCAAATCAAAAGTAATACAAACAGGAAACCTCACCCAGCAACAGCATTAAAACCAGTTGAACCAGACAACTTGTCGCCATCTGTCTCTACGACAATGAAAGCTTCGTACTTTCTGATCTGCATTGATATTAAAGGATGGTAAGTTGGTGATTCTCCAGATACCTTGGCATGAACATAAGCAAGATGGAATTCCTAATTCCAACTACTAGGTGATTAGCACAAAGGTTGCTGCTTCTTGAAAATTGAAATTGCACATTTGTGATTCAGATCAGAAAACTAAAGTAATGCCAGCTTTAATTTGTGTAAGTTAATAAGGCCGAAAATTATCCCATACCTCATATGTAGCACTTCGTTTTAGTATCTGATATTTAGGTGTCTCTAATTCTGGAGTCTTGTAAAATCGCAACTGTTAAAAAATTGTAATTATATCAGATTAGGGTTCCACTTGAAATTGGGAATCGAAATTTAGCCAAAAGTAGAATTGCAAAGGGAAAAATCTGCAAGCAAGGTAGAAAGCTCAGTACCTGCTTTAACACATCCAATAGGCCTTCAATAGAGAAATAGTCATTGTTCTCTATAGAATCCCAATAATCCTATTAATATTTGAAAACAAAAGATGAATAAACGCTAGTTTGCATGAAGCCCCCACTATGATTTTCTTTTTAAGGCAAAGACAACATCTTACGATATGGCTGCAGAACTTCTTGGTATCTGGATTGATTCCCATAACAGAAGTACCAGTGAAGACTAATTCAGGTTTCCAAGGCAGAAGCATGAATGTCATTACCATAGTCCACCTTGTGGTTATCTCATTAGGCCCTGTCTATAGCAACTCAATCAATCAAAAAGCATCAATTGCATAATACGGAAATTTTGCAAGTAAAGCTATTCAATAGTAGTAACCAGTAAATGTTTCAGGAGCAGATACAAGAATTGAATGTGAATACAAGAGAAACTTTCAGACCTAGTAATCAAGCATCGAAATCCAAATTTTAGCTTATATTTATTCAACATGAACAACCATTGACATGATTAACATGGATACTCAATGACCGTGAAAATGTATAGCAGCTCGGTATTATAATCAGCTAATGAAGAAAATCATACCTGTTTAACCCAGTGTAACTGAAAATCAGGCCTGAAGAGCAACTTCAACATTGCAATATTGAACAGATATCCGCTTACGGCATCATGTTTGGTAATGGGGTCTCTAAACTTCACACGCTCGTCATAAGCAGTCTTGTCGATCCCTTGGTCATCAAATAGGTGTGGAAGATCCTCGTACAAGAAGTCAACTAACCGTTCCACCTCATTTACAGTTGGTTTTGGCGGGCTCTGCCCAACTAAGCTCAGTTTAACGGGCCAACTGATTTTTGGATTCCCTTTAGTAAGTGATGGTATCTTTTTACTGGTATTTTGACTATGTTTGGGAGGAATGAAATAGAGTGTGGGGTGTTTGGCTACAGGTTGCCGGTGGAAAGTGGTGGTGCAGCGGTGCGGGAGTAGCCGGTAAATTTGGTCGCAACACAATTGTGCAGTGGACATTATCTTGGCTTTGTACCAATTTTTGGTTTCTTGTCCGAATTTAGATGCGTCAAACAATTTTGTGTGGTCTGAGGTCGGTCTGATTATTATATTATGTAGAAAATCATAGCCATAAAGGACCGGTTGGTATTAGTGGTGCAAGCTGGAAGGGGACTGTTGATTCTTGGCCTATCTTTTATGATCACAAATTTCTAGTATTGCATAAATGGGGGAAAAAAGTGAAAAACTCCAAGTATTGAAAGGCATTAACAAAAAAAATAATATTTGATGCACACTCCATATGTGCGCAGATTGAAAATATAAATTTCAATAACTAATCACAATTGATTAAAAAAGGAATTATAACATAAAATAAAATATCTGAACAGTTCAAAACTAATCATAATTAACATGTAATTATGAGAGAGAGAGAGAGAGAGAGAGAGAGAGAGAGAGAGAGGAACACAAAACAGATATATTTATACCAATATAACAACTACTCATTGTATCTCTGAGATTAATACATATAAATTGTGAAGAAAAGACATTCTTATAAATACAAAAAAATGACATATTTTTATAACGCCAAAATGATTGCTTCTGATTTATAAGTATAAACTGAAACAAGATGACATCAGTTTCTTGAATGGATCTACCTCCTCTTCCGGCTGTATTTCTGGTCCTCATTAAAATGAACTATGTTCCGGGCTGATTATGTACTGGAGGGCCGAAGCCCAATGATGAAGTTTTGACGCTACCATCAAGGATGAGGATCTTAGCAGTCCAAGATGGTATATTATAGCCCAGACAAATAAACCAATTCTAGTAATGAGCCTTTGCTTCTTTCTTTGTTTTCTTTTCTTTTCTTTTCTTTTTGTTTTCTTTTTCGGAAGAATAATAATGTAGTCAATCTCCGTCATAAAAAATAAAAAAAAAATCTTGACTTTAAGATGGTATGTATAAGAGCTTTTCCGGGATTCTTCATTTTTTTAATTCATTTAACTTAGGATCAAAGCCAGAAATTATAACCAACTTTAGTTTAGGTTCGCCTGGAAATTAAAGTAAAATAGAGTATAAAGCAGAAGGAAAAAAAAAAAAAGGTCACATGATCGAATTGGAAAAAGGTTATGCCAACATGGCATATTTTTCCATGCGAAATACACACTTCAATCCAATTAACCCACACCCGAGCACGGGTGAATAGCATGTCCGACACTCCTTAAGGTTTTGTTTGAGTGAAGGGAACATGAATAAGAATTGAAAATAGTTCGATTACAGTAACATCTTGTTTTTTTTCAGAATTTCTGATTTCTATGCAATTATTATCGGAGTAATTCTTGCTGGTGATTGACATTTGATGTAGTCCATTTCTTGTAGTGTCTGGATAACAAGAGAATAATAAATAGGGAGGTTTAATGTATAGATATATTTTGTTTAGTTAGGGATTGAATAAAATAAGTAAATCTTTCTTGGTTTTTATATTTTGAAAATTCTACTAGAAACATTAGTCCATTACCTCATCACCTACCTATTTTATTTTAAATGCCTTTTTAATTAATAGACACACAAACAGAAGTCATTTTACTTTGATTCGAACTATTTCTTACATGATACTTTCCTTTACATAAACAAAACTTCATGTCTTGCAACTTTTTTCATGAAACTACAAGAAATTAGCATTTGAGTTAATCATGTACTACAATTTATATAATCATTCATTTTCTTCCACTGTCTTTTTACTACTTTTGGCCAAACAATTAATACACGAAGAAAAACCTTCTTTCTCTTTCTTTAACTCTCTTTTTGGAAGAATACGTACTTTCTGAATACCACAATTTTTCTTCTAATTAAAGAGTTCGGGGAAATGGAAACAAAACAGGAGAATTGGATACATCTTTCCAGATTAACTTTTCCATTTGGGATTGTTTTTGGGAGTGAAATAAGAGATTTGTCCAAAATGGGGGGAAATAGAGAGACACCTTTTTCATCACACCTATAAATTGTAACGAATCATCAATATTAAATAATTTTTTCCTAGACTTTAATTTTTCTTTCTTTTCTGAACTCCCAAACTAGGCCTAAACCCTCCAGATATACAACCTCGTACTGTAGAATGCTAGGTCAGGTGTATATATAAGTTCATCATCCCTCCTCTCAGCTCAGTGTCCTAATAAGAAATCCATTTACCTGCAACCTGAAACCATATCCATTTGCTTCAAATCCTTCGATTAGCTAACATGTCCACCATTTCGATGGTCCTGGTAACATTACCGTCCATGGTGAATCATGATCACGAATGCTATCCCATTTTTGATCCTCCATCATCAATATTCCAAGGAGTTGATGAACAAGGCTACTACTATTCTCCGACTAAACCTACTGATGGGGATGGAGATGACGATGACGATGACGATGGTGACGGAGGATATGATTATGCTCCAGCTGCCTGAGGATGTTATTGGTGCTTTATAGATACCCTAGTTTTTGATCCTCAGTGAAAACCCTAGTTACTAAACCCTAGAAACTATTAGACTGCTAATAAATTGTTATCTCTCCCTTCTGAAAAGTTTATCCAAGAATATCATCAGTTATTTTATACAAGGACAATGATTAATCCTTTGTATAAGAAATCCTGCTGGTGATTATATATATTGCTAATTTCCCTGCTTTGAATCTAATACAAAGAAAGAGTTAACATCTTAGGTACTAATTGTGCATGACCCTGGTTTATTATTATTCATTGTTGGACTTTAAGGAATATTTGTTCCACTAATTTGTGAATTCGTAAATGATAAGATTGTTAGAAAGGTCACATATGAATTACTATCTCAAAAATATAAGCAATCGTTGTAGTAAGGTTGCAATTTCCATCCCCAAATTGTGTCATTAGTGAGGCTTATATTCCAACAATTTTGGAATAACCACTGTTAAGTGTCTGATTTACATGGTCAATGAACGTTTGTGACATGGATACGCCGTTTAGGGTGAAGGAAAGAGAGTAGAATTTTGGATAATTTGCACTTCTGACCAAGGAGTTTGTCACCTGAGAACTCGAAAGTAATGCCTGATTCCAGCTCCTTCACCTCGATATTTCTTGCGCTGATGATGAACTGGGGGATAAGTGATTGAAGTTTCATATTCTAATTTGATTTACTTATATCATTTAGGGATTATTACACATACCTCTCCTAAAGTTTATCATAATTACACCTAGCTCCCCTCGGGTTTCAAAAATTACACTTACCTCCCTTATTTCAATAGTTTTGGTAAAAAAAAAAAAAAAACCATTTTGCTTGTGTCAACAAAAAAAACTAATTGAATATCTTAAAATGCCCCTAGAATTTTTTTTGCTAAAATCAGAAAAACAATTCTTGAAAAACAACTAACTAATTCAACATAAAGTAAAAAATAGCCATAATATTGTCCAATATTACCACCAATACTCAACAATTATGTAGCTTAATATACATCTCCCACTTAGTGCTCCAATTTCTACATCTTTATCATCTTTTTTATTATCCAAAATATGCTATAAATAAACGAGATAACTATTAAAAAAATGCGATGATCATAACAATTTGAAAAATTTGTGCAATGTGAACCTACACTCTCAAGAGTAAATTAAAGTAAATGTTAGGTTTTTTTTTTGCTTTTTATTTTCCTTATTTTCCGGTCTTTTTTCCCTTTCTGTTTTCTTATATTTTTTCCTAAGGTAATTATAGTAACATACAAGGGTATTTTAGTAATTCCAAGTGCCCAAGGGAGGTAAATGTAATTTTTGAAACCTAAGGGGAGCTAGGTGTAATTACGATAAATCTCAGGGGAGGTACGTGTAATTATCCCATCATTACATTTTTTGGTAGGACATACATCTGATTATTTCTTGTTGTTTCCAATGTATTATTGGTCATCAGTTCTAAATCTGTAGGGTAGAGAGTGGAAATGACCCTTTAACTACAGGGAAAATCTATCTTTAAACTGTTCTTGATGTTTTCCATTCCTTGTGATTCAGCCAAAGAACCTTTAACTATGGGGACAATCTTTCTTTAAACTATTTGTACGACCCATTGATATAGGTTACTTGTCACCCAATTTTTAAAAAGTCGCGTTGTGCTCAGGATTCTACTTTCCGATCTTACTTTTAAGAGAATTATATGCTTTTGATGTACATCTGGTAAATTAAATTTTCTGAAATCCGTATTATCTTAAATAATGACCAATGTGTAGTGGATTTTCCGCATAACGGTGAATGGTTTCTGGAATCTAGCTTTCAATTGCAATTGCAATGGCCCCAGGGAACTTTTCACAGCCACATTTAGAAAAAGCTCTAATTGTATGAATATGTATGTCGACATTATGAAATTTGGACTGTAAAACATGTCGTCATGAGTCCATATCCATTCTCCATGATCCATGATAGCAGCTTTGTGGTTCTGGGGTCTCTCCATTTTGTCACTTTTGGATATGTATGACTTAATAATGGCTTCCATAATTTTCCGCAAAAATGAAAAGTTTTTCAACAAAAAATTTCAACTTTTCTACATTTTTTTAATGATCACTATAATATTTTTTATGTATAACATTAATCTTACTGCAAGAAATTGGAACAATGCCACGGTTGCTGCATTTGGCCGTTGGATTGTATTAAAGGTGATTTATGGATCCAAAAATAGCACGATAGTCAAGGGTACAAGGAGAGTTTTTAACGAGCCAAATCAAGCTGAATACTACTTGTTCAGATTCTGTTCGTTTAATAAACGAATCGGTTCGGCTCAGCTCGATTATTAAACGAGTTAATATTTGTGTTCGAACTCGACTCGTCAAATAAAACATATGTTCGAGATCGAATTTGATTCGGCTCGTTTAACATAAACGAACCAAGCTCGAATAAGCTCGAACGGGCTCGGCTCGTTTAACACAACCAAATAGAGTTCGATCGAACTCGATTTTTACACAATCGGACAAAATTCGATTGAGTTCGAATGTTTTTATTTTGAAAATAATGTGAAAAGACACTATTACCCATATTCGCGAACACAAACGAGCGTTCGCGAACAGTATTCGAGTTCGTTTATTTAATAAACGAGCTCAAATTCTTATTCGAGTTCGGCTCGTTTAACTATTTGAACGAGCCGAATTCGAGCTTTCACGAGCCGAATCAACTTGTGTTCGCGAACAGTTCGATTCATTAAAATATCTAGAGATCTAGATACAAGTTCTTATGATGTTCAATCCATATTTCTTTTAACTTGGCTGGTGTACATTCCGATACATAAATAGCAGTATAATGGTCAGGTTATTACAGGTGCTATATGTCAATCTTTCTAGCTCCCTATATTTATTAGGTCGACAATGCGCAAATCTCCCTCACAAAAAAATACAATCTTAAATATCGTCACGACCAGGGATTGGGCCGCAAACACGTCATTAGACGAATTAAACTAAAACTTTAGACGTCATTTCACGAACCAAACAACCCCTACGATGTGAAACATTGCCACGCTCTCAGTCGCTCCAGCCTTTTTTGTCTGATACGGTAGACGTCATTGGTCTCCCAGTACTCCATTTTATCGGAGGAATTGAAAAATAAACCGCCAAGTATATTTTATATGTTTGACCCAAAAATTAATATTACAGAACATTCATTATACTCTAATTAAGTGTTTGCTGGATTACGAGTAATATACAACATGATACATATATCATAAGCTGATCATACGATTCGTCACAATCAGTTTAATAAAAATTGTTTCCAAGTCCACTCCGTAGAGAAGTTCTTGCATACTCATCCATACTTATTTTGCTCTTGCAAAAATTTTAATCTAACACGTTTATAATTGTAAGAGAATTTATGCTTCTTGATTGGCCCAATATAACACACAAATAAAAAAATGTGTTCGGAATCAATCAAGGGAGGAGACTTGTGCTTTGGTATATTGAGCACAGATAGAAAGTTCATGTTTAAAAACGCAAAAGCTATGACATGACATATGAGCATTACCAAAAATGTACCAAAAATATAGTTTAAAAAGCGAAACAGTAATTTTACAACCATGACATGACATATGAGCATTATCTTCTACGAATCTAATGAGTGAGTATTGCGTGCACCACGCGCGTCACGTGGCGTGCTACGTGGTGCACTAGAACCAATCACACATCGCTAAATAATATAAGGTATGACCCACCATTACCACATAGATAAATTATTAGTTCTAGTACACTACGTGACAATGCACGTGATGTATTGTATACTTTTCCCGAATCTAATGTGAATCATAATCTCAAGTTTTTCAGACAACCCCCAATACAACTTTATACTGATATGTTTGGACGGAGGCCATGGTGTGCGTACTTTAGAGAGCTCCTAGCTCAAAAAGAAGAAAAAAAAAAAAAGAAAACGAAAAACTCAAAAAATGATTAGACCAACCCCCCATCCGTATGTTTTTTTTTTCCCCACTAATGTTATTCCAAAAAGCAGTTGGGATCATCAATGACATCTTCTTATTATCAGATCTAATTATACTGATAAAAAAGTTATCACATCGCATTCACATTTTTTATAATTATTTGTAATAAATGTAAATGTAAAGTATCAAGTTATTATTAATGTCACTGAAAAGATAGTACGGGAAACCCGAACTGGTTCCTAATGTTAAATGGGCGGGTTGATGCTGATAATGAGTGCTGACTTGTCACATGAAATTCCACGGTGGCTAATGGACCAGTGCCACCCACGTAATCGGCGTCGGTTTATGCTTATAATCCCCGTGCCAACCCAATGCCACTCCACGCCTCCCCGCGTCGCTCCACTCTTATATACCCTTCTTCGTTTAGACCCAGTCCAACCCACTCGAATTCAAAGTCTTCTTTTCTACTATTTTTAATCTTTTTGGTGCCCATTTTCTTTAGCTCACCTCAGTTAAGTCTCAGTTGATCCGAATTACTCAATAGAAATAAAATGTCATTCGTTTTTGGGAACATTGACTCGTGGTACAACAAGAAGCTCAGGATGCATGCTGATGCGGATGGAGATGATGATGATGATGATGGTGGCTACGATTATGCCCCAGCTGCATGCATCGAAGGCGATGGTGATGATGACGATGGAGACTATGACTATGCTCCGGCTGCATCACTGGAGGGTGACGACGACGACGATGACGACGGTTCTGATTGTGCTCCAGCTGCATGAACTGTCCACAACATTACCCAAATTTTCACTACTATTGACTAAGTCAGTCAATAGTCAATACCCTTGTTATATATTCGAATGCACCCTGAAATTTTTGTACTCTGACATTTGAATATTGGATTCAATGTCGTTGTATTCAAGTACTAGATTATTCACTATTCTATAATCTAAAGTAATACTTGTAGAATCTTTTCGGACGTTTTAAATCCGTGCTTTACAACTTAATCATGTCATCTAGTATTATTAATTAGTTGCAATCTCCAATGACGACCGATACTTATTTATGAAATTATGATACTTTAATAACCGAGATCAGAGCTCCCTTTTTCGGATTTTTATATTGGAGATTTGTCGTTTTGCTGTTCTTTTTGCTATTTTTTAGAATTTCTTGTAATTTAGTACTTCTGTGCGTTAGTGTGTTCAAATATTTTTGGATTTTGACGACAATGTTTTTAGGATCCTAGTTCCAGTGATGACAGCAATAATATTAGTAATAACATAGTAGCATGGAAGATTTTCGAACGGCAAGCAACACAGAATTAATTTTGGTAGAGCAGCACGAGAAAACAGGCTTGGAATTTGGGCGTTGTCCAAATAGCAAGTACTTTTAGAGAGCTTGTTCTTGAAATCGCATTTCTTTGCTAACTCATCTCACATAAATACAAGAAGTAGTTCTTTTATCCTCTGTTAGTAGCCAAGCAAATGTTGTAGTACCAAATGTTTTCTGATCCCTAACGTAACTTCATCTCTTCTGTTATGAAGAGAGAAAGATTAATTTAAATATAACTACACTATTTAACACATTGCGACACAAAAAGGGCTGTTATCTGTAACTAAAATCAATATGACAAGAAAATACTGATACTCCTTTGGTTGAATCCATAACACATTTAGATGTCCAATACCGCTACTTGAACAAGCAAATATCTAACAATCAATCAACAGTAAAGATCTCTGACTATGGCTGTGCACACCGGGTCACGAGTAACGAGTTAATACTATTCATCAAAAATCACTGTTATTCCAGCAGCCAATGCGGAAATCGATCGACATACATGTGGCATTCACGATCCGCTCATCTATCACCTGTAAAAATGGATTTCGGTGATAAGCATAATATCCGTTGCGAATGTCAACCAGGTGTTAATTACATTCCTTTGCTCTTAAAAGAAAGTAGCCACAATAAGATTTGTATCTTCTTTAAACATATGGCTCAGCTACATTCTTCGCATAAAAATGGCATCATCTACATATAGCTTTCACCAGTCACCACCATGCACAAATAACTTCAAGATCTTTTGACTGATTTTAGACCAACAAATTGCCTTTTTGCCCATTCCCGATGGTGACCCATTTACATGCCAGCCGACATGCTTACTGACTTGTCATATTAATTCCAACCTGGAGTGCAGATTTTCTGACCTGGCTGTGTTATTTGGTGCCACATGTAACTAGAGTTGGGTCTTCACGCCCATCAGATACCACTCCACAAATTTCCACGAGCTAGCCTTGTGCCAAATTGAGTATACCAGTGCTTGTTACCTTTTTTATGAACTCTTATACAGGCTCCTTGTCCATGCAACTCCGTTTGCCTTTTCTTTCCCAGTTGTCTTCAACCAAAATCATTGATTTCTTCAATTACTTCACTAGAGAATAAGAGAATCATCCAAACGGATTTGATAATAGTATGACATAAACACAATTAGGCTCCAACAAAATAATTGGAACAAGATGATAATAATTGTCAGAAGATTCAATTCTCAATCAATCCCCCTAATCTAGCTATCAATCAATCCCCTTGATTTAGCTATCAATCAATCCCCCTAATCTAGCTGTCAATCAATCCCCTTAATTTAGTTAACTTATTAATGTATTTTATGTACTTTCCTAGTTAGATAGCCAATTAAATATGTTAATGTATATCTGTAGCCTATCAATTAGTCAATTAGCATAAATTAGGGATTTTCTTATTGTAAAACTAGTCTAGGTTCATTGTAATAGTTGTCTAGATTCGTCTTGTACTAAGCCTATAAATATAGGCCTAATTTCACAATGAGAGATATACAAGTTCCATTTCTCAAAATTCTCTGTGTTTAACATGGTATCAGAGCCCTTGATCTCTACATAGTCATAGTTCAGATTTTTTCCAGCCTTCTGTTCCTAGTTCTCTAGCAACCTCTTTACATAGTCAAAGTCCAGTTCTTTCCTCCTAGTTCGTTCGTATCCTTATGTCTTCAGACAAGGAGTCATTGATTCGTTTTAATGGCAAAAACTACTCAGCTTGGGCATTTCACTTCAGAATATATGTCAAAGGAAGAAATTTATGGGGTCATGTTGATGGTAGCAAACCTGTTCCTAAGCAAGGTACGGATGAATATGCCAAGTGGGAGGTCACGGATGCACAAATCATGGCATGGATTCTGGGATCTGTAGAACCTAACATTGTTTTGAATCTCCGACCCTCCAAGACGGCTGCCGAGATGTGGAATTACCTAAAGAGAATCTATAGCCAACAAAACGCAGCTCGTAGATTCCAGCTTGAACATGAATTATCCATGATTCATCAGGATAATCTCTCTATTTCTGAATTTTACTCTAGCTTTATGAATCTTTGGGCCGAATACACTGATATAATCTATGCCACCTTACCATTAGAAGGTCTTGATGCTGTTCAATCTGTTCATGAAATTGCAAAAAGGGATCAATTTCTTATGAAATTGAGATCTGAATTTGAGGGTACCAGATCCAATCTTATGAATCGAGATCCTGTTCCCTCCTTGGATATATGTCTCAATGATCTACTACGAGAAGAACAACGAATTTTCACTCAAGCAGCCATTGAACAACGAAGATCCACATCAGTTCCAATGGCTTATGCAGCACAAGGGAAGCCAAGAAGTAAGGACACAAGGGCTGTTCAATGTTTTTGTTGCAAAGGATTTGGTCATTATGCTTCGAATTGTCCCAAAAAATTCTGCAACTATTGCAAAAGAGATGGTCATATTATCAAGGAATGCCCGATCCGACCTCCCAAGAAATCTGAAACAGCATTTATTGCCTCGGTTGGCTCTTCTAGTAATGGTGGTTCCGCGAATATAGCACCGTCAACACAAAATGTTCCTACTCCTGCTCAAACTTTAACACCTGAGATGGTACAACAAATGATTCTCTCTGCATTTTCTACCTTAGGACTCTCAGGTAAACTCTTGTCTACTTCACCCACTTGGTTTTGTGATTCCGGAGCATCCAATCACATGACAAATAATGCTCAAAACCTTACCAATGTCAAGAAATATTCTGGAAACCTTGAAATTCATACTGCTGATGGCAATTTGTTACCCATTACAGCCACTGGTGATATTTCTCCTTCTTTGACTAATGTTTATGTCTCTCCAAGCCTTGCCACTAACCTTGTTTCAGTTGGCCAGTTGGTTGACAATAATTGTAAAGTAGAATTTTCTAAATCTGGTTGTGTTGTGCAGGATCAACAGTCAGGGAAGATGATCACAAGGGGGCCTAAAGTAGGACGTGTTTTTCCTCTCCAATTTCCTTCCTCACCCTGTCTTTCAATTCCTTTTGTCACTTGTAATCTCGCACATGTTGATTATCGAGTATGGCACAAACGTCTTGGACATCCAAACTCTAATGTACTCCATGATTTGCTAAATTCTGACTTACTCGGGAATAAAAAGCATGTTTCTATTAATGATGTCCAATTTGATTGTGATTCTTGTAAACTGGGTAAGAGTAAAACTTTGCCATTTCCTACTCACATGCCTAGTCCTGTTAAACCTTTCGAAATGATACATAGTGATTTGTGGGGTATGGCACCAATTATATCTCATGCTAATTACAAGTACTTTGTCACTTTTATTGATGACTATAGTCGTTTCACTTGGATTTATTTCTTGCATTCTAAAGATGAAGTGCTTTCTGCATTTAAACTTTTTCATGCATATGTCCAAACACAATTTTCAGCCAAAATTAAGGTTTTACGTTCGGACAATGGGGGAGAATATATGTCTCATTTGCTTCAAGATTTCATGCAGGCTAATGGAATAATCTCTCAAAGATCATGTCCTCAAACCCCACAACAAAATGGAGTAGCCGAAAGAAAAAATGGCCACCTCCTTGATGTTGCTCGAACTCTTTTATTAGAATCCTCAGTGCCTACTCGATTTTGGTGTGAAGCTGTCTCCACTGCTGTCCATCTCATTAATAGGTTACCTTCTCCTTCATTGAATCATGTCTCTCCTTTCCATAAGTTATTTGGTCATCCCCCCAATTATTCTGATCTTCGTACCTTTGGTTGTGTATGTTATGTTCATCTTTCTGCACAAGAACGCACAAAATTCACAGCCCAATCAGTTAAATGTGCTTTTCTAGGATATTCAGTGCATCACAAAGGGTTTTGCTGTTATGATCCTAATTTGCGTCGTGTTCGCATTTCTAGAAATGTAATCTTTTTTGAAAATCAGTGTTTTTTTTCTGATCATCAGGAATCTCTTTCTCCTTCATTTTCTATGTTGCCTCTATTTCCTAATCCTATTACAGATCAAGAAACTTCTAAACCATTTTTGGTATATCAAAGACGTTCCAAAGCCACGATCAATCAGCCTTCTACTTCTTCTGCGCCCCCTCAGGCTCCTTCCCTTGCTGCGGATCCTCTCGCACTACCTGAATCTAACATTCCCAGACGTAGTACTCGAGTCAGTAAACCACCAGAAAGGTATGGCTTTTCTAATCCTGTCTCTTTGACAGCCACTTTGTCTTCTATTCCTATCCCTTCATCTTATAAACAGGCAATGGAACATGAGTGTTGGCGTCAGGCTATTGAAACAGAACTTCTTGCTCTTGAAGAAAACCAAACTTGGGATGTTGTACCACAACCTTCATCTATCAAGCCACTTGGCAGCAAATTTGTGTTTTCTGTCAAACTTCATTCTGATGGTTCCATAGAGCGTTACAAGGCTCGGTTAGTTGTTCTTGGGAATAAACAAGAGTATGGTCTTGACTATGAAGAGACATTTGCACCGGTTGCTAAAATGACCACAGTGCGAACTATCCTAGCACTTGCAGCATCTCAATCATGGTCCTTACTTCAAATGGATGTTAAAAACGCGTTTCTACATGGTGATCTCAAAGAAGAAGTCTACATCAAACTTCCATTTGGTATGCCTACTTCTTCTCCTAATGATGTTTGCAAACTAAAACGCTCCTTATATGGCTTGAAGCAGGCACCGCGCGTGTGGTTTGAAAAGTTTAGATCCACTCTTCTTGGTTTTTCCTTTACCCAGAGCCAATATGATTCTTCTATGTTTCTCCAACGAACATCCAAAGGTATAGTTGTTCTTCTTGTGTATGTGGATGACATTGTCATCACTGGTTCTGATTCAGAGGCTATCTCAAATCTTCAAAAAATGTTGCACACTACTTTCCATATGAAAGACCTTGGCCAACTTAACTACTTCTTGGGTTTGGAAGTTCATCATCGTCCCCAAGGTATTTTCTTGAATCAACACAAGTATACTCAAGATCTAGTTCAGTTGGCCGGACTTGCGGGCAGTGCTTCTGTTGACACTCCAATGGAAGTTAATGTGAAATATCGACGAGATGAAGGGGAGCTCCTCAAGGATCCTACTTTATATCGTAAGTTGGTTGGTAGTCTTATCTATCTCACCATTACTCGACCAGACATCTCTTATGCTGTACACACTGTTAGTAAGTTTATGCAATCTCCTCGACATCTTCACCTTTCTGCTGTCCGACGAATCATCCGATATCTTCTTGGCACACCTAATCGTGGCCTATTTTTTCCTGTTGGTTCTTTGCCTCAACTACAAGCCTACAGTGATGCAGACTGGGCTGGTTGCCCGGACACAAGGAAATCTACTACTGGTTGGTGTATGTTTCTTGGTAATGCTCTTATCTCTTGGAAATGCAAGAAACAAAACTATGTATCCAAGTCATCCACTGAGGCAGAATATCGTGCCATGTCTACTGCCTGTTCTGAGATTATTTGGTTACGTGGTCTTCTCACTGAACTTGGTTTTCCGCAACTTCAACCAACTCCATTGCATGCTGACAACACTAGTGCTATTCAAATTGCTGCCAATCCCGTCTACCATGAACGTACCAAACATATAGAGGTTGACTGTCATTTCATCCGAGCAGCCTATGACCATCGGGTTATTACTTTGCCTCACATTGGTACCAATCTACAGCTTGCCGATATCTTCACCAAATCCATGACACGTCAGCGTCACAGTTTTTTGGTTGGCAAATTGATGCTTGTAGACTTTTACCAGCATCAATTTGAGGGGGGATGTCAGAAGATTCAATTCTCAATCAATCCCCCTAATCTAGCTATCAATCAATCCCCTTGATTTAGCTATCAATCAATCCCCCTAATCTAGCTGTCAATCAATCCCCTTAATTTAGTTAACTTATTAATGTATTTTATGTACTTTCCTAGTTAGATAGCCAATTAAATATGTTAATGTATATCTGTAGCCTATCAATTAGTCAATTAGCATAAATTAGGGATTTTCTTATTGTAAAACTAGTCTAGGTTCATTGTAATAGTTGTCTAGATTCGTCTTGTACTAAGCCTATAAATATAGGCCTAATTTCACAATGAGAGATATACAAGTTCCATTTCTCAAAATTCTCTGTGTTTAACAATAATAAGGTTTAGAAGTTTTAAACTGTGCTCTAGAAGTATTCTTGGAAATTGATGATGTTGGCTGTGATCACGAGCCAGCTACAGCTGCATCAATGCACCCAATTAAGAACTTAGTACCAAAAAGTTCATATCACTTAGTCAACCAAGCAATCAACAAGTAGCCAGTGAAGGCTGCAGCCATTTGAAAGGACTAAATATATTGCTATAACACCAAGATTTTGTCGGTTGTGCTCAGATTCAGGCTTAAATATTAGCTTAGACATTTGATTCTGATGATATCATATGGAAACTACTCTTTTTAGAGTTTTTAACTTTATTAAGCATGCATTATATGAGAATAGTGCTGTGACATAACATTAGCAAGCCATTGCATTATCTTGTACTAGTACCAGGTCAGAGCTAATTAACTACTGTCAGTTTTGTCATTTAGCAAAACATTAACCTTATGCCTATTGTGGTCTTTCTTGTTAAAGCACTAGGAGATTGGACAATATAGAACTTGTACATGTTTTATAAGAAAGAGAATTGCTTGAGTGGGGACCAGTAATCACGGTAATCATGATGAATGGTCTCTGTTCTGAGTAAGAACTGCAACTTAGCTTTGGTGATAGTTCATAAAACATTTCTCATCCTTTCTAGGATTTACGTGAGATCTTTCAACTCAAGCATTTCTGTAGCCCGTATGACTGCATACATCCCTAAAACATTACTTAAAGCAGCAAAAATTTTGACAAGGAAGATTGCAACAATGACACATCAAAGACTTCTCCTAAGATATTCCAAAGAATCCTTCTTGTGAATATTATTTCAAGCTCCAAAAGGCATTATGCTAATGCTTTCATGGTCTAAAGCTCATTGATCTACAGCACAACCCCAAGTAACTCAACAAATTACATCATATAACTGCCAAACAAAAACTGTACATACACTACAATTTTTTGAGACGTTGAACTCTGTTGAGAAGTTGAATTTGTTGATCTACATGAATACAATTCCCTCAATGCCAGCCAATAATTTCATACTAACAAGGCTTAAATTTCTAGGTGTATTAACAATTTTACTCTTGATTTTCACATAAAATAACTTCAAGTAAACCTGCCATTGCTAGCACTAAAGCAAGCTTATTTGTGAAAATATATATATATATATATATATCTATCTTGTAATTCCAGAAGTCTCTCCACACAGATCAGCAATTTTCTATCAAAGACTTGATACAGCATTATTGTTGACCTAATAGTTGGGACCTCCCTTTATAGATTCCTATGCTATCTTATAACATCAATTTTATGATTCACTGAAAACTCTTGACTCTAATTTTCAGTTTAGGAGTAATTATGTACATTGACTTACCTTACATCTGCATGATTTGTGATATGCTTGCGTTTGTAGACCATACTTTGCTTCTCACTCAACAAATCAAGAAGCTCACCAGATCAAGACACAGGCAGCATGGCAAGGCTTGTTGTTCTCCCCTGACATTGGCTTTGCTCAGGGAGGTTGTTTCTTGGGTAATATCAATAGTTTGAGCACCTTATCAAAGATCCAAAGTTTACATCTTTAATGTTGCCAACCCCTAAATGTATGATCATGGTCATACTAAAGAAATTTTCGAAGCTGTGAAGAACTTCCATAAGATAAAAGCTTAGAAATTTGAATTAGCAAAGAGTGAAGAAACCACTCATTGGCCATCCGTCACAATTTTATATCCCCTCATTTTGCTACCTTATTCAGCTTTTGGGTCTTCTAAATGCAACAGTGGTTTAGCCATGCTAGACAAAGTGAACTTAGTTTCTTTCATCAACATGGCCAGCAAGCGATTCATGTATATTGCTATGAACCTCAATTGAACTGCATCCAGGGAACTTCTTAAATGCGAGAGCGCTCATTTTCCTTCTGACCTTTTTGACGTCTTCCCACCTGTCGGCAGATGCATAAATGTTGGCCAGAAGAGAATGAGTACTAGAATCGGTAGATTGAATTTGTATCAGAATGTTAGCAATGCGTTCACCCATATCAACATGACCATAGATCCTGCAAGCACTAAGTAAAGCGCCATAAAGGGGTATTACAATTTTGTCATCTTTATTGGGTATATTTGCTATCATGTCTTCAGCTTCGCCTAACAGTCCAGCACGACCAAAAAGATCTATCAAGCACCCATAATGTTCTAACTTTGGTTCAATCTGGTAAACTTTTTTCATAGAATCAAAATGCTGGCGGCCTTCCTCTACCAATCCACCATGACTGCAAGCACTTAAAACTCCAATGAAAGTGATATCATCAGGTTTAACTCCAGCTTGTTTCATTCCTGAGAACAGTTCCAATGCCTTGCTGGACTTGCCATTCATGGCTAGCGCACAAATAACAGCCGTCCATGATGCTGTGTCTTTATCCTTCAAGATATTGAAAATTGCCAGTGATTTTTCAATACGTCCACACTTTGCATACATCTCTATCAGAGCAGTACCAACAATAGCATCTATTGATATGCTATTCTCCTCAATGCAAGCATGAAGCCATTCCCCTTGTTCCAGGGCCCCCAACTGAGCACATCCTGTAAGTAAAGTAACCAATGTGAATTTATCTGGCTTTATACCTTGCATCTGCATTTCTCTAAACAAGGATAGTGCCTCATCGACATGATTGAACTGTACATACCCATTGATCATAGCTGTCCAAAGAACGAGATCGCGAACGGGACTTCTCTCAAACAATTCTCTAGCCTCATCCAACTTTCCACTACTGACATAACCTGAAACCATACTTGTCCAACAAACCACATTCCTATTTGGCATCATATCAAAAATTTGCCTGGCTATATTTAAGCATCCACACTTGGAATACATATCCAACAGGGCATTCCCAATTATAACAGTCAATTTAAGCTCACTGCGCACGTATTCATGTATTTTCTTCCCAAGTTCCAAATTTCTCATTGCAGTACAAGCAGATAAAGTACTTGCAACAGTAGCTTCATCAGGCTTAACATCTCCCTCTTGTCTCATCCGCCTATAGACCCCAACGGCACCCTCAAATCTATTACACCTAACAAACCCAGAAATCAAGACATTCCACGAGACCAAGTCTCTCTGACGCATTTCATCAAACACCTTTCCCAAACTATCGACATAACCGACCACGCCGTACAAATCCATGATTGAGTTGCAAACGTAGCAATCAAACCCATCCCCACATTTTAACACAAACCCATGAATCTTTTCACCTTCCTGTACCAATTTCAGCTCTCCAATTGCCTTAAAAACAAACGGATAGGTATAATTATCAGGCCGTAGACCGTGTATTCTCAACTGATCAAACGAGCAAAGCGCTTTTCTGAAATTACCCATTTTCGTATGTGCTTTGATCATCACATTAAAAATAAACACACTTGGGTGTTCAATGTGGTTAAAGATTCTTTGTGCATAGTTGAGATTTCCCAGAGAAGGGTCTGCAGTGAAGGCCATGAGCTTGTGGAGAACGTCCATATTTTGGTGGAGGCCTAACATGAAGAGTTGGGCTTGGATTTGGCTCAGGTGGGTCATGGATTTGCATGCCTTGAGGAGGTCTATGCATGATTTCTTGGTGAGTATTGTTGCGTGGGAAGAGGTAGTCGTTGAGGAGTAAGATAGCTGCGAAACAAATTGGCGGGAGATAGATTTCATGAATGACGGACGTTTGATTTCAGGCTTTTACATAATACTAAAAGGGCATTACTGCCCTCGGTCAAATTTTGTGGGTGTTTTTTAAGTATCTAAGCTCCAAGACAGAGGACTGCTTGATTTTTGAATAATTAATGGACCGAGGATGTACCCATCGGATAGTTCAGCCCAGAAAGAACTCAATAATTGTATATTGAGATAACTTAGGATGAGTTCTGGTGTGATTGTTGCTCGTTTATAACTTCATTCCATTGTCATGTATAATTTCATTCCATTGTCAAGAAAAGTGAAATATTTCAAGAGATGTATAAATATACTTGTCAAGGGTGACTCCTGTGCAGCCCAAATCATTGGACGAGATAGGATTGAGGCGTCACCTGTAACACAAATAACAAATAACAAAGGGTAGAGTGAGGCTTTTTTTCATTGTCTCTCCTATCCTCAAGTCAAAAAAGTGATATGCGGTGAATAAAGAATTCTGCTTAACTTAGAAAGCATATGTTTTTAGTACCAAATAAGGGATATTTACACTAATGGGGGAGAAAGAAAAGGACTTAGGGCTGTGGTTTTAGTCTGACAACCTAGTTTGAGGAAATCTAGTTATTTTATGAGTAAGTTTTGCCTCTCTCATATTTAGACGGCACTTGTTACATCAATCAAATCATATTATGAAACCTAAGCAGAGACCTTAGAAGTTGTAAAATTTAGTGGGCCATGCATCCAACTTTGAGTGACCTATGGAAGACAACTCTCGAGATGATCTAAGACCAGGTTGAAATGATCACGGCCCTTACAATACTCAAAATAACACCTGAGAGACCAAAAAAAAAAAAAAGACGTAACCACAATTCAGCTATGTGACAATATTTTGGTAAACAAGTCTTCTCTTTAAAAAAATACATTTTGGCAAACAAGTATTTTAAAAAAAAAATGAAATTTAACTTCGTATTGTTTAGATTTTCAACTAAATTCCCAAATTCCCTCTAGAAAAATAGCAAGTTAAAGTGTTAAAAGATTAGCAAAGAAGAGTTAAAGGGTTTATTTAAAACACTCAAAAAATATTTTGTATTAACCCCCAAAAAAATGATTCTACTTGTGAATTTTGTGATTTAAATTAGGTCCACACAATTATTCTTTTTCACTTAATTTACGCTGACTTTGTTTAGACAGTAAAAGTAATACCCTGAAGCCATATATTCGGATTTATATAAGCATTTTCCAATGTTCCCAACAAAAAGCCTATACATAAGGTTTATTCGGATGAATCGTGAACCTGGAAATGTCCAAGTATGTAGTCCAGAAATTATAGATGAGGTCCAATTAACAGTAGTCACCTAACCCGCCTTGACTTGCACACGCGAGAATCGTATACGCTGGGAAGTCTTGACAAAAACCAGAGACGGTGATCCCTGAATTTTGTTTTTCTTTTTACAAACTTGTGGCGAAGCAGAAATTAAAACATTTTTGATACGTGTTTGCTTGCTTCCAAAATGGAAAAGTCTCATCGACCCCGAGAAAAACGACAACGTTCTTAAATCTTCCTCAGAAACAGGGGCCATTAATCATCGTACTCTTATCCAATCTTTAAGTCTCTCTTTCTCTGCATTCATTGGAAGTTACGGACTTCTCAGAATCTCTCACATGATAAAGGTTTTCGGTTTAAACCCTCCTTTTTCTCTCCTTCGATTTATACTAATTGGGGTTTATGTTTTTTTCTTACCTGGGTTTTTGCCTTATTATTCAATTAATTAATCACAAATTTATCTGTGTCGGCGGTTCAAATTGGATTCTAATAGGGTAGTGCGTGTTCATTCCAGAGTTTCCTTTACGTTTTACTTATTTAGCGGTTTCTGTTTTCTCCCTCCTCTTTTCCCCCTCGAAATTCAGCATAAATTTGGTTAAATATAACTAAAAGATTGTGATTTCCTGATTCTGATTTACCTGCATTTGTTAGATCAAGAAAAATCTGGAGTCAGTCATATACTATTCGCAAATGTTCTGCTTGAAGCTTAATTTTAGCTCAATTTCTTGTATTTTCTGTCGAGTAGTATTTCCAAGATCAAATCTTTGAATCAAGGTTCCTGATCTTGTTGATACTCGGCCAATCTTGTTTGATCTTTGTAAAGAAGAAAAGGTAAAGGAATACCCTGAAAACCCTTTTTGATTTGAAGAAAATGTCTTCGATTCGATTTGATTCATCCAGGCAAGCTTATGCTACTAGCAGTCTTGTGGTGGGCTATGCATTATGCTCTAGTTTGCTTGCAGTGATAAACAAGTTTGCCATTACTAAATTCAACTACCCGGGTCTCCTCACTGCATTGCAGTACTTAACTTCAGCTTTGGGAGTTTGGGTTTTAGGGAAATTGGGATTCTTGCACCATGATCCATTCACATGGGTCATTGCCAAGAAATTCCTGCCTGCAGCTACTGTTTTCTACTTGGCAATCTTCACAAACACTAATCTTTTGCGCCATGCCAATGTGGATACTTTCATAGTCTTTAGATCTTGCACACCCCTTTTGGTAGCTGTTGCTGATACTGCTTTTAGGAAGCAACCATGTCCATCAAAGTCGACGTTTTTATCGTTGGTGATCATTTTGGGTGGTGCCATTGGGTATGTTGCAACCGATTATGGTTTTACACTGACTGCTTATTCCTGGGCATTTGCTTATTTGGTGACTATTACCACGGAGATGGTTTATATTAAGCATATGGTGACTAATCTTGGATTGAACACATGGGGTTTTGTGTTTTACAACAATTTGTTGTCATTGATGATGGCTCCTCTGTTTTGGATCATAACTGGAGAGTACGTTGATTTATTCACCTCATTGGGAATGAATAGGGGAAACCTATTTGAGCCAGTTGCATTTCTGGCTGTGTCGCTGTCTTGTGTGTTTGGATTGCTTATTAGTTTCTTTGGCTTTGCAGCCAGGAAAGCAATATCTGCTACTGCATTTACAGTGACTGGTGTGGTCAATAAGTTTCTGACTGTGGCAATTAATGTGTTGATCTGGGATAAGCATGCTAGCCCATTTGGTTTGGTCTGCTTGCTACTGACTATTGCTGGTGGTGTTCTTTATCAGCAGTCTGTTACTGGAGTTAGCAATGCCCCAACTCAACAGGAATCTGCAGCCTCTAAGCACTTGGAACTCAAAGATACTGATGAAAGTGGTTGTGCTGATGATGTAGAAAAGGGTATCCAGTAAATTTTTCTGGTGTGTGAAGTTTTTTGTAGCTTTGTCTATTGTTGAAAAGGAATTTAGTATGGACTTGATGCATAATCAATCTAGTGACTTAATTACATCTCCTGTATTGGATAGTTTCTATTTTATTATTTTTTGATAATCATGATGACGTTTCTCTATTATTTGGCTGTACAATGATGAATTATATTGTGACTATCTTGATTCCTGGTGAATATTGTGTTCTTAAAGTATCAGCTATTATTGCTGTTCATTAGGCAATGGAAGTTCATACTTGAGATTCTAAGGTTCACACAGCCAAATGATTTATTTTTGTTTCATCTTCACATATCTATACTGTCAGGAAGTGCATTTTTGACAAAAAGGCTATTGCAACTTGATACCAAAATCTATAGAGAAGAACTTTGAACTCGTTGGTTCATTTACAGAGAGAAAATAGAAAAGTAGTGGACAATCTCTTTTCTTGGATCTTCTAGTTTGCTTCATTGTTGGAAGGGAACTGCGGACCTTGCTTGCTTTCCCTGCTTCTCACTTTTTCTGCGTCTTTCACTTTCTTCCTTGGTCCCAAAGCCAAAAATATTTTTGGTTTTTTAATTTACAACAATGTATGATGTGATTATAACCATGGCAGCCAGCACGTTGCCTGTTGTTTTCTGCCATGGTGTAACCTGGAATTTGGGAGATGTGGAGTTTAGTGCGTTTTAATTAAATCCCAAACCTCAAACTGCAGGTATTTCTTTATGCGAAAATTTAGAGCTTAGTCGTCGTGGTGAAATTGATATTGGCTTCACTTGATTGCCTTTAGAAAGCTTGCAATCCCTAAAGGGACAAGTTTTTTTATCAATTGGTTAGCCCATTAGTCAGCTTCTTTCAGTTTTAGTTGTCCAGGTTTGCAGGGTGATGTGAATTACCGTGTAGGAATTCCTCCGTCCCTGAAACCAATTCTTCCTGGATAATATTTCGTATTTGTGAACTTAGCAATTTGACTTGATTTGATTTGATTGTATCTTAATTGGTACTAAC
Source organism: Mitragyna speciosa (assembly GCA_024721245.1). Taxonomy (NCBI): domain Eukaryota; kingdom Viridiplantae; phylum Streptophyta; class Magnoliopsida; order Gentianales; family Rubiaceae; genus Mitragyna; species Mitragyna speciosa. The sequence continues at coordinate 25,717,846 of CM045556.1, read as the reverse complement.
TGCATCGATGACTGTTCTTCTATGACGATTGGTGCTCAGGACTTGAACTTAGTTTAAAAGTAATTGCTCTTCCATGGAGGCTATGCTGTATGCTTCGAAGCCTAAAATACCCTCCATTCTGCTGGGTGGAACCAGCAAGCTGTTATGTATTTAGACATCTCACCCAGCTTCTGAAATATTATTTAGTGACTTCTCACGTTGTTTCACATTTAGTTGTCCAGAAAAAAAAAAAAAGACTACTCTTGTCAAACTGGTCTGAATAACTAATGCCCAAGTCATTGGACAAAATTTTGCTTTCCTGCCTCAAGTGCAGCTGCATAGGCAGGAGTAGTAACACTGCCCCGTCATACATTAAAAAGAAATAGTCCCCTCATAAATCATAACAGTATTCTCAACTTATGCATTAATGATACAAGTTAAGAGTAGTACAAATACGAGTATTTTCTTGGCATTGTATAAAGTGTGTCACGAGCTAGTGAAGCACAACCTATATTTTCAAAAAGCATTCATAAGCTATTCCAGCCACGAGGGCCATTGAAACCCTACTTTATTTTCATTGATGTGCTCGTGCAGGTATTTTACAGTATCTATAGGTCCCTTGCTCTTCAACAAGCCTTAAAACAATTACTCCTAATAATTTCATTGGCCCTCTTTTTTGTTAATTTTCATCACTTTGAGTTTCCCTCAAACAGCACAGTGATCCATATGAGCTTGAAATTCAAGGGATTTTTTTTTTTTTGGGGATTTCTCAAAATTAAAATTAGAGCCCTCCCTAATTTTGATCATCGGTTAATAGTGTCATCCTCATCCAAATATGTCCTTTTGTTGAAACTTTTGATTATTCTGCCTGCATCAAATATATAATACCGAGCTTATAGTTCATTTCTGCATGATAAATTCTCCATTATTCACTTATTAAAGCTAAGTCATTATAAAAGCATCAACATCAAAGGAAGCCCCCCCATCCACAGCACCTCCACCATGAATGCTCCATCCAACCTTGTTAAAATATTAAAGAGACCAATAACTGCTCTAGGATTTCACATATTTTAGTCACTTGCTTTACCCAATTCAGCAATCTCCACCAACCAATTTTGTCAAACCCTTCTTGTTAAAATCGCATGCCCTCCAATTTCTTCAACCAAATCAACATCAGATGCCTTGTGAAGTTGTAAGCACATTTTGTCTTTTCCCCTGTGACGATAATTTGCAATTAATCTATACCATTATGCTTGTGGTTAAAACTTTGTTCACTTAAACAACTCGCTAAATCCAAGTTGACTATCGCAGTATAAATCAAAGCATCCTACTCAAGAACTTCTGTACACCAGCAAAAGCAACCAGCCCAGACTATCATTCCTCCCAGTTATGGAAAGTTATCGGAGTTTGACAACAAATGCCATCGGTTTTTGTCTACTCCCATCGGAACTCATACAGTACATAATACTCCGGTTAGCTTTACCTGATATTGTCCGTTTAAAATCAGTCAATAAATCCATCTCATCGATAATCTCAGACCAACACTTCGTCCGAGAATATAATCTCCAATCCAGCTCTGCTACCTGGCTATTTATATACAAGAAAAGATGGCACAGGGATTCCATGCTTCAGGGCTTTACCAATTGTTCCAATCATTGGTTCAAGATTTTGATTGCTGACATGCTGAAGTCAGTTGTTCCACCAGGGGAGGACCTGTATTTGTTAACAGCATCCGGTAATATTTTTCTGTTTGCCTTAAATAATAGCCTGGAAGTTATTTCAGTTAATCCCATGTCAAAAACGGTTAAAAGAATCCCTCCAAGTCCATTAGGTCCACGGGGCACGTCATCCTGGAGACGATCAGGTATGAAATTACTATCTTGTCCTCCTGGTTCGGATCATTTTCGATTTTTATTTGCATGAAATGCGTGAAAATCAGCCAATTCTATTCGAGTATGATTCCAAGAGTAATCAATGGAGCTCCTCTGAAGCAGGAGAAAATGTGGTTGGCGTCAAAAGAGGGAGAGACTATGGCACAATTTTCCTAAGTGCGTATAATGGAAGGAGTGGGAGTGTGATTATTGCTAAAGGGACTAATCATCAAGATGAATGTGACCCGCCTGTGGTTGTACGGCCAAGATTTGTTGGATTAGGAGAGAACGATGGCGCACAATTAACGGTTGGATTCAGCTGGGGAAATGCCATTGATCGGTTACACGTGTATGGCGATGGGAATGTGATGATTGTTAAATCCTGTGGTGTTGAAGATGCAAATAGGAGACTGATAAGGATGTTGCATGATTTAGAACTATGGGGGTTGAACTCAGACGGGAGGCAATGGGAATTGATATCAAGGGTTCCAAATGAGCTAGTTGAGAAAATAAAAAAGCCTTATGGGGCTATGATGGGTTGTTTAGAGCAAAGGCTTGGAGTTATAAGAGCAATCTTGATGTCCAACTTGGAAGGTGTATGGGATATAATTTGGCTATGTTATGAATTAGAGAGCAAAATTTGGAATTGGCTTCCAATTCCCGATTGCAAAATGAAGGGTGCCAACATGGCTGGAATTGCCTTCTCTTCTGGCCTCACACTAATGTGAATTGATTATAAAGTCCTTTAGCCATGCTTTATTTTTATAAATTGTACCGGTACTATAGTCTGATTGTTTGAATTTTTCACGGAATCCATTGGAATAGTTGTTTGTATGTTGTTTCAACTGCGAAATGTAATTATAACTTTCTCAAATCCTCTTGGAAGCTAAGCCCCGTAAAATTCTCAGGAATGAAAAACATAAAATGGCAGAGAGAGAAGCCCATAAAAAGCTAATGTCCATGAACTCATTTTGGGCTGATAAAACATAAGAGGAAAGCACAAGAGAAGCCCAATAAATTGCGGATTTCCCGTGGGTTCGCTTGAAACTTGGAGCATGACAACTCCCCTATAGTTTCTCAAAGGTATAAAAGGAATTTAGAAAAGGTACTCCTGTTTCTGCACTCCCAATTCTTACCATATTTCAAATCGGCATCTGCCTTGAAAAACCATAATTAAATATCCCTCAAATGACTCTGAGGTTGAGTTCAGTAGTTTCTTTTTTTGATGACAGAGTTCAGTAGTTTCTATATCTAGTTTTTCCCGATGAATAGCTCTTCTTTTAACAGTGGAATTCGAAAAGCTGCCACATTTTGACCCTATGAAAAGTATTCCTTGGAAAAAGAAGAACATATGATTGTTGATTAATTACAGCTTTGTAAACGCTTTAGTGCAGTGATAGACAGTGAGATGCTCAGTAGTAAACCCATATTTTAAGTTAGTGCAGTGATAGACCGTGAGATGATCAGTAATAAATCCATATTTTAAGTTGCTGCTATTTTTTTAAATAGACAATATCTATTCTATTCCTATTTTTATTTTAACCTATTCTAAAACTAAAAGAGGAGGTCCAACTTAACTATGAAAAACTGGTAGATATTGAACCACTGTCAGATCAGTTGATTGCATTACGCACCTGTATAAATTAGAACTGCATTTTAGTAACAAAATTTGAATAACTTTCCACCCCATAAAGATTTGTCATTCCATCTCGTTCTATTTGTGAACCAAATGAACCCAAAGTCTTCTGTGGTTGCCAACGCCACGGGCCGTTGGTTCATATTTTAAGTCACAATTGAAGCGGCTAGTGAATTTTTAAAGAAACTGAGAAAAAAAAATCAACTTATCTTCCATTTGAGTAGCTATGAGATACAACACGTGTCTGACCACCAAAAGAAGGACGAAAAAAATGAAGCTGCAGAAAAATTTAGAGGCTAAAGGTTTCCATCTTAATTATAATTTAATCACACTATTTACTAACAACAAGACGGGACCTATTTGGCGCTAATTCGAAAATTGTTAATTTATCTACATCAAAATGGGAAATTTCTTTAACTTTCGAAAATTTGTTTGGAAATGATGGAAATGATTTTCAAGAATATTTTAGAATAAAAACTTGCTTCCTTTATGTCTTTCTCAATAAGTTTATATTGCTCCTCTTATCTACGTTAACACAAACATTGTCCCTCCGACAGAAAAGTCCAGCCAAAACTCGTAACGGGTACCGTCCCCTATATTCTCCTTTCTCCAGCTATAATTGTTGCTAATAATTACTATTAGGGTCTTATTTTGGGACAACAAAGGCAAAGAGGAAATGCAGACGCAGCGATCTCGACGATTATATATCTCAATTGTCATTCTAACCTCTTCACCCGAAACAGTATTTAAATTCTGCACAGTATATATTTTACAGCAAGAATTTGCAGCATTTTTTTTTTTATCAAATTTATACTGTTACAATGAGAAAGGAAAATCAGTGTACAATGAGAAAAAAAAAATTAGAGTTAGTATTAATAGAATTCGAACCTTTTATTTTTGGAATAAAGTCGTAGAGTATTACCGTTTGACCGTTTATTCGTTTATTAACTTATTAAATTACTTCGGCTATGCTGCTGAGTAATGCTGGTACTACTAAAATTTTTTAACCCAGAACGTAAATTAGAGAACCCAAGGTCTTAGCCTGATCACAGGTGTAGTATAACGTGATAGTGTCAGCTGCAATAACGGAGTGGACAGACATTATCGATGTCTTTTCTGTTCTGTACTAAAACTGTAAAACATAACATGTTCTCTCTCGGGGAAAATGGCAATGGTCCCAACTCCCCAAGCCCCAGCTTCCCGTGCCCGCCTTTCAGTGCCACACACTTATGAATCATATATCCTTGATTTCCCAACTGCCATTAGCATGGCAGAGTGATGATAGGTGTCCGTCTTCAGAACAACACTATCAGCCTTGACCTAGGCGTCCCAACTCCATAATATTCCCTAACATCTTAGTCTCGGTTCCTGGATTGCAACACTACGAAAATCGTGCCTTTTGGGCATCGTGATTTCTGATGGTCCCTTTTTCCACTTAAATATTTTCACAGTGGACCACACTCCCCTCCCTGTCCGGTTGATCTCGAGTGCTTTCAGTTTTTCAACGCAGTTCTTTTATGTTTGTTAACGGCCCCTGTTATTTCACAATTCAACATGGCATCGAAGCAGCACATGGTTATACATAGTGAGTAATTTTTGTCACTGTATTTAGGATTTAGGAAATAGGAATTTTTTGCTTTCGAGGGAAAAAGAAAGGTTTATTGTTCTCTAACAAATAATTTATTTCATCAAGATTGAACGTTGAAGGTGAAAACTGTTTATTTGTCATGAAATATTAGCCGTAGGCCATATTTCGAGGAAGATTTTTCCAAGATCTTTATAGCAAACTAGTGAATAATGTCATTTGAAATTAACAGAATAATTGGCCAATAAACTTTGTAGCACACAAAAAAGGAATTCAAACCTACCTCCAAGCACATCAAACATCAATTCAGACATCAGTTTCTACTTTAGAAACATGTGGAGAGAAGCTACCCATGAAGCTCTTGTCTAGTCCAATATTTTGACAAAACATTCATTCACTAATTGGACTAATTCATTTTAACCCATAGTTTGAAAGGTTAAGCGCAATTAGTGGTCCCTTTGCTTTAAATTGACAATACGTTAACCCATTTCTAACCACATTTTCATCCATTCTGGAAAGAAAACAGATCGATACAATGAACGTCATTAAAGCAGTACTTAATAAATAAAAGAAGGAAATTAATTTAAAGAAATAATCTAGGCTGCCATGTCAAATTTTTAGCAATACATGCAGTTAAAGTATTCGATTACGAATTCCTATTTGAGAATCAAATTCTTGTAATCTTCGTTCAAAATTTTGAATTAGACTGCATTATAGGCTTCTAGCATTCGTCAAGAATTTTATATATCCTTGAACTTAACAACTTAGTTTTTTTGCTACTAGTACTGAATAACAACTCGTATTGTGAGCTCATACATGCAAGAAAACAAATCCTTCTTGTTGATTTGCTTAAAGTACGAAATCAATAGAAAAAAAGAATTTGTTTGTAGAACCACTTTAAAATTCAAAATACCACAAGACTAGTTAGCAGAAAATTTTTATTTGATTCAATGTTGTGATTCTAATATCAGCTAGTAATTAGTTGTAGTATTCTACTGGCCAATCAGGCTTCCTATAAATGTCTAACGGATCTCTGGTCGACAAATCCCCTTAATCTATCCAAAGCCCAAGCCACTAAACCTCCAATTGCAATTTATATAAGCACTCAGCTGCCTAATCAGTGCCCATTATCTAGTGATCAAGTGAATAATCTGTTTTAGTGTTTATCCAATCAACAAACAACAATGCTTGTCCATTTGGTTAACAAGATTTTTTTGAGTTTCTAATCTAATCTATTTGTTTTAAGGGGGAAAAAGGGAGAGCAGAAAAATATTCGGACACACTACTATGCTTAGATGTAGTGAAAATGCAAGAGCCAACTGGCCTTCATAATGTCCTTATCGCCTGTTGAACTATGCCTAGATGTAGTGAAAATGCAAGAGCCAACTGGCCTTCATAATGTCCTTATCGCCTGTGAAATCAAAAGGAGATTGTCACGACTCTTGAATCCATGCCCTGAATTTCTTTACGATTCCATTGACATCTTATAAACTAGTTAATTATTTGTTTAAAAAAAATGTGTAATAAAAGTAACAATATTCGAACACAAAGCCAGTTGACATGTCTTCCATGCATGAGCGGACCAAGTTCCAAGTATATACTGAACAAATCCGTGTCCAGAGTTCTTTTCTTTATTCAAATAGTTTGTGACTTCAAAACTTAGAGATAAGAAGATAAATTCCTGATACTAGAAAAGGATCTTTGGAGATTCGAGATTATTTGATGGGGGCAATGGAATATGTTCTTTATTATTATTATTTGTAGTAGTATTATTTTTTGTGGTTTCTGAACTGTGAAGCATAACATTTGAAAGAATAATTTTTTAGCTGCAACAACATTACATTACTCTTATTAGAAACACAAATTGAAGTTCTTTAATGATGATATTGATCCGAGTACTTCTGAATTCTTGTGAAATCAGGACCATCCACTCCAGTTTTCAGCCCATCATCATTTTAGTGCAATTAATGTGGTTTCAAGGTCATTTTCAGAGGATTATTTTATGGCAATATAAGGTCATTGGTCATTTTCAAAAGTATTATTTATTAAACTCCTTTTTTGAGAAGAAAGGTTGGCCAACCCGAGGATGTCCCTATCAGATAACAAATTGTGCTCCAATTCTTAATTCCTTTTCTTACTAAATTATCTGTTTTCCTTTTTGTGTAATAAATTTTACCCCAAATATGACTAATCAATCAAATGCACACCATTGTATTATTAGTTAATTATCTTTGCATTTTCCCGTTTTATTTGACGGTTGGGTTGGTAATATACGAGGATTCAGAGCCCACACAAAGATAAAACATTCGAGTTGGGTAATATGATCACAATGTTTTAGCTACAAACCTGAAAAAGGAAATGGTGAAATTTGAGTCGATTAGCATCTGCATATATATTTTCCAGTAACTAATGTTGTTTGACAACGAGACTAATGATGCTTCATTTTTGACTCACATTTTTTCAATCTAACGAAAACGTTGTTGACTTGCTAAGTAACGTGACATTGTAGTTACAGTCTACTTCACTAAACAATCTCTCCATTTTAAGAGTCAACAGTACTTTTATGTGTGTGTTTTTTCAAGCTAAAGTCTTTGATATGGGCAATTAAGCGTACTTGGCTTGATGCTACTCACGCACTTCTAGAAAAAAGTTAAGCCCGTTTACCCATTCATAATGCAGGAACAATTATTTTACCTACTGAAAAAGACCATTTTGATTATAATTATCCTCCAAAGTTGGTCAGAAAATGACATTCCTCTTCTTGGGAATCTCAAAATGATTTCAAGGACGTGGATTATTAAAATGGAATAGTGAAAACGCAAGGAACTAATGCCTACAACCCAAATCCAAGGCATGAAAAATTTGAAATGTAGTAGTGAATAACAAGAATTCAAATTAATTAGAAAGGTCACCTTCAAAGTCTTTATCAAGAGAAAGATGAGCTTGGAGTCTATTCTTCTTTTTTAATTTTTTTTTTTGGGAACAATATTGAGACTAAGAAGATGGGCCCTCACCACCCCCAGTCCCCTTGAACAATCATACTCTCTTAATTAATTAGAGTTGTGACTTTTGACTGACCAATTAGGTGAAGCAACCACCCCTTGAAGTTAGCTAAAATCATTGTCCAATTTTTTTTTTTTTAATATTCTTTCTTGATTACACTTTTTTTTTTTTTTTATCTCTTCTCCCAATTCTATATACCTTTCCTTCGAGAAAGTGATATCTCATAAATTAAATAAAAATGAAGATAGCGTATACTTTATTACGTCTCATGTTCCCATCCGTTTATATTACTAGCATCACTACAACTGTTACTCCAACGTCCAATATCCCCATCTCTTCTCCTTAGAGCTCCCTCCCCCAAAAACTCCCACTATAATTTCACTCCCCACGCACACACAGTCACACGCTATACATATATACAAGAAAAGAAAAAAACATGCTCGACCGAATCCATCAACTACAGCAGGAGCTCCACCTTCATTCGACGGCATAAACCCACCAATAAAAGAAGAGGAAAGAAAAAAAGAGAGACAAAATAAAACCACTCTAGGGATACCAAAATGGGCCCACAAGAATCCTCCATAACCAGCAGCAGTGGCAGCTCCTCATCATGCTCCGTCGCCGCCAGACCAGCTGATCAGATCGACCAACTTCTGGCCGGAGCTGGATACTTGGTCCGCTCCTCCCAGCTCAACCAAGTGGCCTACCGTCTCGAATGTCTCGAGAACGTCATGGTCCACAGCCACAACCCAAACCCCACCCAGGTCCCTCTACATCAGCTAGCCAACGACGTCGTGCATTACAATCCCTCCGACCTCTCTTCTTGGGTCGACACTTTGCTGTCGGAGCTCCACCAACACCAACCCGGACCCGGTTCATCGTCGTCGTCGTCATCTTCAGCTCTCCTGGATCCTAGGAATTACGCTACCGCTGCCACTGCATCCAACGTGGGCCCCACTGGGTGGCCTCCGTCTGAATTCCATGCGCCTCCTCAGAATCAGCAGCCGCGGGAGGTTCTATCCCATGTTTTGCACGTCATGGACCAAGAGGATTCCAGCATCCAGTTAGTCCACGTCTTGATTACGTGCGCCGAGTCCGTCCAATGTGGCAACCTCTCATTGGCTGGTTCGCTGATAGAAGAATTGCATGCTATTCTGACACGTGTAAACACCGCATGCGGTATTGGAAAAGTGGCTGGCTATTTCATCGATGCGCTGAGCCGCCGGATATTCTCGCCGCAGGGAGTCAGCAGCTTAATGAGCTCGGCTTCTGAGGATGAGATTTTGTATCATCATTTCTACGAAGCCGCTCCTTACCTAAAATTCGCCCATTTTACGGCTAATCAGGCGATATTAGAAGCCTTTCACGGCCACGATTGCGTCCACGTTATCGACTTTAGTCTAATGCAAGGCTTACAATGGCCGGCTTTAATCCAAGCCTTGGCTCTCCGCCCTGGTGGACCACCAATGCTACGGCTAACCGGGATTGGCCCGCCATCTCCTGATGGGCACGACTCCCTACGTGAAATTGGCTTGAAATTAGCTGGATTGGCTCGCTCGGTGAATGTCAAATTTGCCTTTCGTGGCGTGGCGGCTTCACGGCTCGATGATATCAAGCCATGGATGTTAGAAGCGAATCCAAAAGAAGCCATTGCTATAAATTCAATTTTGCAGCTCCATAAATTACTTGGGCCGAATCCAGCTCACGGATCCTCAATTGATCCGGTTCTCGCGTGGATCCGGAGCTTGAATCCGAAAATTATGACCATCGTGGAGCAAGAAGTCAATCACAATCAAGCTGAATTTTTAGATCGATTTACTGAAGCTCTTTATTATTATTCAACAATGTTTGATTCGCTCGAAGGTTGTCCAAATCAGCCAGCAAAAGTTTTAGCCGAGATGTACATGCAAAGAGAGATATGTAACGTGGTGTGCTGCGAGGGTCCAGCTCGAGTTGAGAGACATGAGCCGCTGGCCAAGTGGAGAGCTCGACTTAGTGAAGCTGGCTTCAAGCCATTGTACCTGGGATCCAATGCATTTAAGCAAGCCAACATGTTGTTGACGTTGTTCTCAGCTGAGGGATACTGTATAGAAGAAAATGATGGGTGTCTAACACTCGGCTGGCATAGTCGGCCCCTCATTGCTGCTTCGGCTTGGCAACCTGTATATGAGCCAAGCCCCGTAATTTCCAACGGGATCAATTAGCCCTTAGAATATTTTGTTTGCAATCTTTTGGTGAGCTTAGGTCTTGTAAAATTTCAAAAGATTAAAGCTTTGGGGGAGAAATGGCCATTCAGCTCCACAATCCTATTAAAATTTATTTAATTGCCTAATTATTTTTCGAGCGAAATTTTGACTTTTTTTTTTTCTTATAAAAGTTTTTACTGTCTCAACTTGCTAAACAATTAGAAATTTACATTCACTTAGATATAAATTTTGTACATACGTTCAATATTGACAGCACACAATTTAGACTCGAATCGAGCCCCTCTTTTTTTTTTTTGGCTTCTAAAGCATTTGTGATAAAGTTCATTTTCCCCCAGACCAGTCAGAAACTCTTTAGTTCTGAGGACCAATATCATAGTTTCATCCTCTAAATGACTAAGCTTACTTGTTTGGGTGTTAATAAAAACCCGATTATATTTGAAATTTGACATGTCCCGTCGACAGAGGCGTAAGGAACATTATTATTATTACAGTTTCTTATAGAACCAATATGTAGTGTTCTTCCATTAAAATGTCTAGAAGAAGATCAACAGAGAAGGGAACCTACAATCCACCAATTTTTACAGATGTTGGAAAAGCAGCTGTTGCAATCAAACCGTGACTTTCTCCCCTTGATTCTGTTTGCTTCCCGTGGTGGCTCTCGCAACTGCTTTGGTCTTGACTACTACAGCGGTACAGCCTAGGAGCTCACTCTCAGAGCAGGCCCATGCATCAAAATGTTTACTTTTTATTTCTCGTGTTCTTTTTGGATGATGGTAATAATGTTTTCCTTTTTTTCGAAAATTTACATGTGGTTTGATGTAAGTAGCTTAAAAAAAGAATGTGCCTTTATTGCATCGAGGATTGCAAAGACAAAATGCAAATGGAACATGGTTGCTGCTTGTGCTTTTTTTTTCCATCTTTATTGCATGCGTCCCTCTTGTTCCTGTATGATTGGTGGATATAAATGAAAAGATGTGATCTTAATACGTAATTCTTTACACATTATTTGCACAATTTAAAAAAGACTTTATATACATTTCAAAGACAATGTTAATGTAAATTATACTTGAACTGCTTGAAAATTAGTCTAATGTTACGAGTGTCGAATCTTGCAGATAAAATGATAAGGGCTTGTTTGGAGTGTGTAAAGTTGAGGGCCAAAGTCCTATATGTCTTGTGCTCGTACAATGCTCAGCTAGTTGATGCTGATTCATCTCACACTCTATAGTCTGCTATATTGCAGAACACAAGCATATTGGATCAGTCAAGACTGGATGAAGGAGGATAGTTTGGAGAAGGCTAGGAATCTTAGGTATGGGACTTTTACTTAAAATGTGGATACTCCTCTAAGTGGTGCAACTTCTGCCTCTGTTTGATCATACATCATGGTACCATAGGATACCAAACAAGGAAAATATCACCCCTAGCTTTAGTGTGGATCCAAACTTGTGACCTGTTCTGATGTTACTTGACCGACCACTTGATAACACTAGAACAAGGGTTTGGTGGTACGTACACAACGCACTCAAAAGATGCTGTTTCTTATGTTTTCATGAAAGTTATTTCTTGGATAAAAGAAAACTGTTTTATATTTGGTTAAATTCGTAGAAAAGAAGCATAGCCAGCACTATCTTTAATTACTCTCTTTATTTTGTTCAATAACATTAATAATTGATACATTAGCTATTATTCGTATTTGAGGCGTATTCGGATCAAAGATTGAAATTTCATTAAGCAAACACATAAACGCAATTGCTTAGTTGAAGCAGGATCCCATGGATTTAAGTGGCTATTAATTCCAATCTCAATATATAAATGAATATGGAAACTTTTATTCGTTATCACTAGTTTTTGCAATCCGAAAATTTTGTTTGAATTTAGGCCTATATATCATCCATTTGAGGAAGCAAACGGGGCAGTCAGAACATGAATATCCATTCTGTTCTTTTTATTTTATAAAAAATTGCTATTATATAAATAGCAACAAAAATTCATTCTTCTTCTCTTCAATGAATTCTTGGGCCATGGCTAGTAGGTGTGGTAAAAATTTTTGAAACAATCCAAAGAGACATCAATTATCATCAAGGGAACGGGACCCTTGAACGTAATAAATAGGAGGATCCAGAGCGCAGAGGGGAAAGGCCTGATCACATTCACATGAGCCTTCTGTCCCCTACCTTGCAACCCTTTACCTGTCCGTTATGTACCTTTTATTTTCTCTTGCACATGCATGCCTATTTCAATTTGTAAATTAGTATTTTTGGAAATTCTTCAATTTTCTTTTTCTTTTTCAAAAAAGCACAAAACAAGACAAAATTCATAAGAAAGTCCCTTTTTTTTTTTAAATGTTTAAGAACGAGGGTTTTAATTTCTCAAACCCTCCTCTTACTTAATACAATTAAAAGCCCAAATATTACACCATATTTATTTAATTTTTTGGTTATTAATGTACATTAATTTATTGCTTAGAAAAGTGGTCATAAATAGCATTGTAATTTGTTCGTGCTGTTCTACATAATTCTCTATCTATCTACGAGTTTAATATTTATTATTCCTTTTGAAAATTTTGAAATTTTTATTTCTATTTTAAGTAAAATAAATAAATAAATAACAAAGATAGGAGGTGGTGGTGGGGATCGAAAATTGAGGTTGGCTACTTTTCACAAACGGAATCACGTGGTTCCGTTCCCACGGATTGCGGACTAAGACCAACCAGTCTGGCTATGGCTGTATCTCATGGGCCCACAGAGATACAGAAGCAGAACAAAAGAAGGGACCATCCTCGTGGACTTCGGCCCAAGGCCTGCTAGGCCATGCCCATGTTCTCAACTTCTTCATAAAGTCGTAACTCATTCCTCACGTGTTCAGACATAGAATATCTGAACTCCCTTTTCTTACCTTTCTCCTAATTCCCCACCTGCCTCATTCTTTTCTAACAGGCTGTGATGGGAACAGCTAATTTAGCATAAAGATGAGCAGAAAAAAGTTGAAAATGAGTCAAATACAGTATACTTTTCATGTTTTGTTTGACTTGTTGATTGAGTTTACAATGTTGTCTAAGCATAAATTAGTTGCCATTTTGGATAAACACGAGTACATTGATTTTTTTTTTTTTTTTTTGTATGTTATTATAAAATCTTAAGCGAGACAAGTTAACAGGTAACAAATTTTTGACTAACTTGGTTTGATTAATTTACAAACTTCAAAACATATTTCTCAAGATGAGCTCGAGCAAATAGGTACTAACTTGGTTCATGTTTTAGCCTATTCCATTTATAACCATTTTGACGTATTGAGAGGTAATGTCCAATTTTTGCGCTACAAGTTCTTTGTCAAAACCTTGAACTGTTAATGGAAACAAAATTTAATTGCGATGTTAGATCAATGCTAAATGCTTCTCTCATTGATTCTTGAAAAGCCTTTCCGCTTGAGATGTCATAGTCAATGACAAAAACTTGTTAATAACAAAGCAAAATTTCAGCTTGGACATATATTTACATCATAAACACGAGGTGCATACGAAACCAAAGACGAAATTCTTATAATGTACTGCCACATTGTGTCACTGGGGCAATTACTAGCAATAGAACATCACGCTCTTCACTTTTTCTTTCAATGCTGGGAGAGGCCGGACAGCTGAACCACTTGTTGAGTGTGTGTTGCGAGAAGCATTCTCATGAACCTCAGGATCCATGTAAAATCGCGCCCTGTAGGCTGCCAGATGTGCATAATATGCAGGAGGCACTGCATCCAAATAGTATGGATTGGATGTTGATGCTTATGAGATATTTATTTGGTTCAAAAGTCTAAAAAAGTGACTGTAACTAGTTCATGATGTAACAACCTGCATGCCTTCTGATTTAAACTTTATACGTGTTCAATGCATAATTCATTAGTTGTTGTGTCTACCTACTTTAATCATTTCTAAGCAAGATAGGTAAAGTTAGATGACAAGAATACTCGAATGATGTGCATTTACAGAGACGGAAAGAAAACTGTACACTTGATATGTAAGAGCTTCCAAACAACCATATAGCAGCTTGGGAGTTTTGACATGCAAATATAATGGATCATGAAGAATGCAGATCTCTATAGAACTTTTTTCTGAAACAATTGCAAGCACAAAGAAGATTCAGCAGACACCTGAATAATCTCATGTTCAATAATTCACGCATTTCATATTTACTAAGTTTAAGCCATGTTAGAGAAAAATAGAGCAACTGTTAATACAATAAAAAGGTTCTTATTTATGACTAGCTTTGTAAATCTATTAATTTGCTCGTATCTTTACATATAGACTAAACAGAGGAAGTTTCAGCAGTGTTTACCTATAGAGACAGATCGAGTACACCTGGCATACCTGCACAATTGACTTTCCAAGTCAGCACTACGAAATGCATTGGAATTTTGCAGAATTCAACTAAAAAGAAAAATTTTTACGTATAACAAAGGTTGTTTGTCAGGGACTGGATTTCATCTGCAGTAAAATTATTCTCATCCCATAGAACATGATAGTGCGCTGGCCGACTGGTTCCCTGTTAATTGGCAATCCAACAAATTTGTCAAGCTAAACAAAGTAACACACATTAGTAAAATTATGTATCTTTGGAAAATTCGTTGTTGAATTTTTCCTCTTGAGAATTTGAAATCCCATATATGTGATGGAACTTGTTCTTAGATTAGAGTTTGTTTCAGTGCAATACCTGAATTCCAGCATGACTGCACAGATAAAAGTCAAACTCGGTAGGGTGACAAATCTTATTATCCACAACCGTACCTACAATGAATTATTTTTTTTATGGTAAGATGTCGTACTTCAACCTTAGATCATAACAAGAGTCAACAACTCATTTATTAAATTTCATCGAATATTTTCTCTGGATTAAGGAATTTAATGTTCTCTCAAAAATTGTAAGCAAGATATTAGTAGGCAGAATGAACTGTTACCAGGTAAGATATTCCCACTCCTGTCTATGTTACTTTTATCATTGTGGTTGTTTGCGAAAAGCCGAGTATGGTGGCGTTTTTGAACAACAATAAACGTAACTGGAGGCTGATAATTCGGTTCAAGGGAAGCACAAGCCTGAAATGGGTAAGAGTGTAAGCAAAAACAAAAGCAGCAGTAGTGTCTAGAATACGTGAATTCGTAACGTACTATATCACTAACCTTGCGGATTGCATCAAGCTCATATAGTAGAACCTGGTAAAACTGCCCGTCACTGACTCCATCCCTATATAAATCCCGCAATGAGAAAATCATAATCAGCATAAAATTATACTTAGTCCACCAGCATCCTAAATGCAAATAACAAATGATCAATAATCTGTGATCATTTTCGAATATTTGATCTAGCATTGTAGCATATGCAATTAAATAAATGATTTTGTGTGGTTGTTTTATATGACTGAATTGACCAAATACCGGTAGAATATTATTCTCAATGGTTTGTGTCCAGTGGACTTCTGGAATGATAGTAGAAGCTCTCTGCAGTAATAGAATTCAAGACCAATGTTAGTAAATTTGACATTCTATAGTGTGAATGCATTCCAAACAAAAGAAACTGTCATTGTGTTCATCTTGATTATCTGATTTGATTCTAATGGAAAAAGACACAATTTGTGAGCCGTGATATGCAGGCAAACAAAGACCATCAAGGCATTACAGCTGGAAATTAGGCAATTTCATCAAAACGATGCAGAATTCCATTGAATGGTATTAAGCAGATAGCAAATTCATGTTAGTATTACATGAGAGAAAAGGTGGACCTGATCATGCCTCCAGATACTGTGCCCTTTTGAGGATCTTTCCAGGTTCTATACAAATCCTGAATCAGTTCTTGTCTACGAGGCTGAGCACACACCAATCCTGCGTATCTAGTGACTTCTGGCCAGTCTTGGGAGGCCACAACCTATATTGAAGTTTCACGCAGAGGTTCAAACAAATGCTCTACCACATAAGTTCTTTCAAGCAATAGGGGTTGAATTCTTACGGCAGCAATAGAGGGGCTGTACTCTTCCCCACACTCAGGATGAGTAACATCAGCTCCAAATATTATTGTTGGAATGTCGCTTACAAGAGGAATTTTCCATCTCAAGGCATCCAAAAGCACAGTGTTTCTTCCTCCCATCTGGCGTTTGAAGAATCAAGCAGAAAAAAATATTTTGTACTAAAGCATAATTTCAATGAAATTTTGTCATTCAACTAATTTGAAGTCAAGTGGTTATACTAACAGACCTTAACATTAATCTTGAGAGACACATTTGAGAGGTACTGCTTGTTTACTTTCAAGACATGCTTTGTGAGGCAGCATTGAGAGATCAGCCCCAAATCAGTTTCACAAATTCGCTTCAGGTTACCTGGATATTGAGCATGTTGCTATTCATAAGCAATGTTCACGTTGTAAGATGCTATAAATCCTTGGCAATTGATCAAACAATTTTATAACTCACGCAAAGAGTTTTAGTCCAGTAACAGCCAGGTTTATACTAGTCTCTTCCTAAATTAAACTTAAAAGAGTCAACACTTAGACAAAAATGAGCAAGGTACATGGTAGATGGATAAATTGACAAATCAAGACATACCATAGAGAGAACCATTGTTGTCAGGAAGAATGGCAATAAGCAACTCTAATTCTTTTCCTCCTAATTTGTTTGCAGCTGCATTGTATACATACCCCAGAGCCTTTTTTACTTGATCAGGTCTGGCTGAGTAGATCGGAATCACAGGTTCACAATTGAATTCCTGAAATTAAGGACAATCATTTGGCATCTTATAATCCATTAATCATTCAAATCCTTGATTATACCTAAACTTCTTTCAAAGGAAAAAACATGCAGCTAATATAAGCATATTACATGCCACTGAAGCTACAGCACTTCATATAAGAGAAGAGTTTACCATTCCTGAGATTTGGCACATCTGAACCAGCTGCTGACAAAAACCACAAGCAGTACTCTCTTGGACACTTCGTGAGAAGTTAATACATGCCCAGTAATTAACAGTGCTACCATTTATCACTTTCTGAAATGTGACAACAATTTTATAAATCAAGAATCTACATATGGATCGAGGAACCACATATCTTCAGCAACTGATCTTATTAGACGATCAGAGGTTGCTTTACCTTATTTATCATATTCCACTGACCTAGCTGAGGAAGATATTCTTTCTCTTTCCCAGTATCGTGGTACTTCAACTAATTGAAACAAAAGAAAAATTATAATTGCCAGAAGTCACGACACTGAAGATACATGAAAGAAAGGAACACTGGAAGCTACCCATGGAGCTGGAAGAACTCGAGCCTCAACTGATGCAAGCTTCTCATCAATAGTGATGCCAAATTCTTTGGCTAGAGGATCTTGCTTATAAGCATTTTGTTGAATTGTCTGGTGATAAGAAGGCACCTTTTTTAGTAACAGTCACTGGAATTTAAGATTTACAGTATCTTTTGTGTTAAGAATTATGTTTTGTTTATGAATGCTCACACAAAGACTATGAGCTACAGGTAGCATCATAGTTCCAAGGAATTAAGGCTTCAAAGTTATTTAGATATGAAGAGGCTGAACAGAAACACGGCCCAAAGGAAGTTGAGATTCAGAGTAATAGACAAGGACAAAGAAGTCCAACAAAGAATCTGCATAAACCTGCATGATGTCCATTTCTTGTTCTTGGGGTCGTTGGCATGAGAACTTCAACAGTGACGTAATCTGCTTATCATTCAGCCTTTTGGTGTATCTCTGTCCCTCAATTATCTTGCAGGCCTGATAGGGAGGTTAAGCTTCATAATTGCATTACGAGATACATATTAATGGGGAAAACAGAGAATTGCTATATTGAAAACATTTTACCTCCATTGGCAAGTAATTCAACTTCTTTTGACTTCCCACTTGGAGGCAGGGTAGATGGGAATATTGAATGGTAAATGCATACATTTCTTGGAAGTACTCAATAACAGATTTCATATTCTTTTCCTCATCAACTGGAAAACTGTAAGAAGATGAGCATAGCAAAACCGACTAACAATTCGGGGAATAAACATTAGAAATAAAGGCCAATAACAGAAAACATACATCAGTTCTCTTGTGGGTTGCGAAGTCAACCCTATTATCCTATATTTTCTTCGCATATTTCCCCTGTGTGTAACTTCAACTTTGACACCTCTTAGGGCTTTCTTAACCTGATCAAAAGAGGAAGGCCTATTCGTTAGACATTATTAACAGATTTCCTTCACAAGTAATACTTGTTACAAGGACTTTCACCCAAAAGTAGTTTGTTTCTGACATAGTTATGTTCTAGAAAACAAAAAATGATCAAATTTAGAGGTATCCCTCAATATCTGGTGACCAGATAAGAGGCCTGATCTAATATACGGACGCAATACATCTCCCAATGACAGAAAAAACACCGAAAAAAAAAAAAAAGAATAGGACAGTTAGTCGAACTTAATTTTTTAT
Organism: Mitragyna speciosa; assembly: GCA_024721245.1. Classification (NCBI taxonomy): domain Eukaryota; kingdom Viridiplantae; phylum Streptophyta; class Magnoliopsida; order Gentianales; family Rubiaceae; genus Mitragyna; species Mitragyna speciosa. The sequence goes on along the minus strand of CM045556.1, from coordinate 25,699,111 downwards.
TTAAAAACATCGTGGCTGAATTCATGGAACTAATAATGTAAAAGTTAACATCATCTGCTCCTTTACTTAGAAGAATTTGGATGTAACAAGTGGAACAAGCAAATCATTTTGCTTATTCCTAAAAACACGATTTCATCTACTGCCCCCATTCTCAGTAAATAAGATGTTAAGTAAGAAAATATTGATATTTAGTACATCAGTATGATGTACATCAAGGTCTTACAATTAAATCACATAATTTTACCTTTACTCTGTCCGCATCAGACAAAGGTCTTAGGCTTATATCTTTTCCCAGAACTTGAGCAACAAACTCAATAACTGGAAGTGGTTCTATAAATGCAGTTGACGACATGTCTGATCAACAAATGAAGAGCATTAAGTAATTAACGAAACAGTAATCCCACCATTTTCAGAAGGTGTTAGGCAATAAAAGTTTATAGGTGCTAAATAATTGAATACCAATGTTTAGTGACAATCCCATCTGAGTAGGTTTTATGCTCTGATAGAAGCCTCTCCAAGATTGTAACCCGTTACCTAGTGACTGCGGTCTCTTAAGCGTAGGGGAATAGAAGAATCTCCCAACTGAAATATACCTGGAAACACATCAGTAATAAAATGAATGATAAACATTAGTAATTGACCGAACCTTCATGCACTGCAATAAAAGTAATGACATGCAAAAATTTCATCAAGAGAGATAACACCTTTGTGCTGCAAGCTCCCTCAGCACAACATCAATAATCTTGATAGCTTGTGAGTTGGTCTCCACTTGTTTCCCAGAGAGAATCTCACGACATTGGAGCATGTTAGCTTGAGAAACAAATTTGATCGTCACGGCAAATCTTTGCTCCCTGATGTCATTATTAAGATATAAGCAAATCTTTCTTTCATTTCTCAGAGTAAATAATCAAATCTCTCATTCACTCATATGAATGGCTATGCAAATAAATTCAACAAAACTATAGAAGCTACATATGATTACTTACTTTGTGATGCCGATCGACTCATCTAAATCGGCCAAAGTTATGGTGAAGTCTTTCAAGGTAAAAGGCAGTGGTCCAGCTGTATAAAGGGATTTTCTTCCATCATAAACGGGAAGCATCATCCCGAAGTCAGTATCTCCATGAAGTTTAACCAGCTGTTTCATAATAGCTCTATTCAATGGAGAAGAATTAACTTCTGGATTTATTGTAACCTGCGTGAAGATAACATAAAGCAAAATAAAATTCCAGTGGACATTATCTGCAAGTACAAGAACCACCAAAGAAAGAGCTTACATCATAATGACACAAGCTCTTTTCTGAAATTTCGGCAATAAAATGGTTGGCTTTTACTACACATTTGGAACCGATTGTTCCATAGCCTGGCCTACGAGGAAATGTAAGTCTTCTTTCTGAAGAAGGAGAAGATATAACATGAATTCCCGATGTCATATCCTGAAAATTTTCTAGTTGAGTCCCTTTTCCTCTTCTCCTTCTCCTCCTCTTTCCCACATTGTTCTTATTATCTTCAGTGCTATCTTCACATGTTTGGAACATTTCAGATTGAGAATTCTGATTCATGGACTCCTGCAATGGTGTCCGAGAGATAAGATGCTTTTGCTCAGGATGCTTCCTTTGCCAGTGAGGCATTTTGTAGGAGTCAGCGGCACCTTTACATGATACACTTAAAACAATATTAATAGGGCTTTACGCATCTCGGGATTACTATTCATCAAGGAAAACTAGATTATAGTTCAGCATGAAGAAAAACGTTTTGATTATTTTGTTTCTTTTGCTGCCATGGCAACTTTCACGAAGAATCTTAGAAAATAAAGGCTGGTAAAAGGAAGATTCAAAAGTAATATAAAAGAATCATATTTTCAGTTTTGTCTTCGTAGCCTGCCTGGTGTATTTGTGTTTAAAGTTTTAAAGCTAAAAGCCATGCAACCATGCAGAAGCCAATGTCAAAGTAAAAGCAAGGACCTTTAACTCCAACTTCGCCAATGGAATTCCCCCTCCCCCACCCGTCCAATACTCAGAAAAAAGAATTAAAAGAATGAATAAAAACAAGGAAACAATAAGAAGTGCATCAAATAGACATTACAAACATTTTATTCTCAAAGTGAGACTCGATATATCAGCAACTTCCACTAGTTGATTCTAACACCGAACAAGAAACAACTGAAACGAAGACTGTAGACTGACCAATAGTTAAATGCATTGGATAATTCATTATAAGAATTTTATAAGTAAATGATGAAGCATTGAAGCCATTGAATTCTGATGCCAACATGGTTTCAATTACACTCCACTCCTGGCTCTTATCTTAAGCTTTTTCCCAACAGTTCTACAACAGCTAAATCATGTAGATTGCTGTATGGCAACTAAATAAGATGTAAATAAACCTTGACAGAGCTGCTAAGAACAGACAAAACATGAAGCAAAACTTACAAATAAGAGATAACCAACTGTCTAGTTAATGCATAACAACTAAATCTTCTGTAGACTTTCTTTCTTGGGATGACCAAAACAGTAGGCAGAATCCCCAGCATTATATTATCTTGTTGGTTTAACCCAATTTGACCCCTTGAAGTCCGTGAGGAATTTCCTTCTTTTTTTTTTAACTACATGATTCACCCAACCATTCTTAGCCTGAAGAGTTCTATCAGATTTGCAACTCTGTTTCAGCAATATAAGGTGGACATTTCCAACCATGCTAGCTATGCAGTGGACAATTTTCATAAATGTTAATAATCCCCTAGCTCAGATGCATGCAGCGATAATTTTGGTTGATCTAAAAGTATCAAGCGGAACATTGAAAATTAGTATGAGGTTCTCCTCAAAAAATTTAGTATGAGGTTGTACTAAAATCCAGCAGTTACACACATTAAATATACTAAGTCTATGCCATTATTACAGTGCAGATTGGAAGTTTAAAGTGGACAAATGTTTCACTATTCACTGGTCCTGTGTATCTCTCAGCAAGTAGGTTCCCAAGTGGTTGGCTCAGTAATCAAGAATTTAGTCAACGGAATTTGGCAAAACTGAAAACCCAAAACTATTGTAACATCAATAGGAAATTAATCCTTAAATTTTTAACTCCTTGGCCTCCCCTTATTGGTAAAAACTCCATCCAGCCGACTCTATTAAAACACCAACAAAAGAAAAAAAAAAGAAATTTAATTTTAAAGCTAAACATGTTTAAAGCCCAAAACGTAGGTTACTTGTCAAGGCCATTATTTTAAGAAAAAAGTTTTTGAGGAGGAAGGCTCCCCTATCTAAAGGAAACGAGACTAACGCTTTTTAAACGACTTGTCATAGTATTTACCAATACTGTTTTAATTGATGCTAAATCTTAAACTCGAGACTCCTAACATAGGAAATCAAACATAATAGTCGAAATTGAATGCTTTCGACACAAGGACCAGATTTTGCCAACTGAACATAACATGTTGGCTTGTCAAGGCCATAGTATATGGATCTCATGGTTGAAATTGATTTTTCTTACCAATTCTAGAAGGAAAGGGAAAAAGAAAAAGAAAAGAAGCAAAAATGGTCTGCCCATACCAGAGTCTCAGAGTTATAACGGTCAATAAAGAGAATCCATCGGACGGCCCAACACTATATGGGCTAGCAGTACTGTGGTTCGCACTACCCAAAAAGCAGTGCACTGCAGGCTGCAGCCTTCATTCAATTATTTTCGCTAAGGACAGTCTTCTTCCAATTTATCTTTCTTGTGTTAACTATTTTACCACATTTCTTTTTGAGTGAAACTCATAATCCTAGTACTAGTAGTAACTTCTTTTGAACGTAACTTTTTAATACAAGTTTAAACTGAAATAACCATTTATCTGGGAGGAGATAAGGTGGATCGCTAGAATGTAGAATGGAGGAAAGCAAAATAATTGTGACCCAAAAGCATGTATTGACTAAAATTATAAGAAACGAATATTAAAATGTTTTTTACAAGAAAGAAACACTAGACTAAAGTTTTCTACACGAAGTCAAAGGTCCTGTTGGAAATGCCAGTGTTCCGTTTTCAAACCTAGCACTATTCATAAAGAATTGTCATCAAGCATTCACACTTATACGATAAATCACATAATTATTAAAGTATAAATACAAACTGATAGTTCTTTGTGAATGGTTTTGAGATTGACACTAAGAAACTACGCCGAATTGCTTTCAACCATAAATATCAAGGTTGAAATTCCCCTCCCACATAGAAGGAGGGAGTGTAGGAGGATGGTAAGACATTACTGATTACCCAATTATTTAGGGTCTCATTATATTTTCTTCGCAGATCACACTCACACGGATCCTGAGGGGTAAAGGGGAGCACAGGACAATAACACTAGCGTACATGAACAGTGAATTTCCCATAAAACAATTCAATGTTCATAAGAAAAAAAGGATCCAATGGGCAATAAAGGAGCCACTGACTATGAAAACGACGAGCACTGAAAAGGTTTATTTTATACCTTTAATGCATGTTTGTACTACACTGCCGTTCCTGCACCCCAGTCCACCAGTTCACCGCACCCCCCTTTTACTGTAGTGCAGTGCGGCACTTAAGGCAGACCACAATCCATACAAACATCACTCTTACCATGATCTTTCAAACTTGGGCAAGGACCCCCCTTCTGTTACTTATGCAACTAATTTCTCAAAAAAAAAATTTGGTGATAAGACTAAGTTTTTTCATGAAACCATTCATAAATAACTTATCATTTTTCTTTAAAAAAAAAGGTTGCCATTTTCTGGCTGCATACCCAACTCCAGCAGATTCCCTACTTTCCTTGCAGACACAGCGCTATAATATTTTTTTTCTTATTCGTTTTTTTCTTTTTGAGAAGTTGAAAAAAAACCATCTTATCTTTGTCGGGACCAAAGTAAGAAGTATTTGCACGTACTTAATCAAGCCAAGGCAAAATCGTACAATCGTACTATATCTCCAAAACCCAGCCTATGATACGTCACTTGGTCCCTCGCTATTTTATTTGAGCCTCATTGATATTTTGTCCCCTTCTGCTTTCTCTTTTAGGGGCTTACCAGAGGATTTCTCCGGAGTTAGCGTGTCTCAATAAATTTTTTTTTGTGCTTGCCGACTACATCCCAAAATTCCACTAAAAGAAGCTGATATAGGTAAAGTTTATGCTACCAATTAATTCTACTTTTAAAAAGAGTAAAAGAAAACGATATTAATTAACAAAAGCTTAATGATCTAGCTTGCTAGTGAGCTACTCAACACAGCTGACCAATAAATCGCAATATGGCCCATAATGCATCACTCTTGCATGCATGGAATTACATGGAAAAGGGGAAGAGAGAAATCTTCACATAGTTAACTGTGAGTGAAGATAGTTGAGTGAGAAGGTACAAGACCAGTCATAAGGGGCTTGTTTGTTTAGTGTTTGAGTCCTACAGAAAATGGTGTAAACGTCCAAGAACCAAAGCCAACGAAGAAGGATAGCTAGGAAGGAAAAAAGAAAAGTTCTGGGAAGGTAGAAGGTACAAGGATGCAAATGCAATATTTGAGTTGTGGTGACAACCAGACCAGACGACACCAGAAAGTCCTAAATGTACTCGACCATATATCAAAGCTCTTTTGATTTGGTCTCTCACGCAAAAGTCACATTCGTACTCTCTCAGCTGAGCCTGGTCAGCGGCCATGACCCTATCTCTTTCTAAATTCTAACTACTCCATCACGTGTGGACAGACCGAACAATGGGATAGAGAGTCAAATATTAAATGCAACGACAAGAAGAAGAAGAAGAAGAGAAAGAGAATATATACTGTAAATTCCCTCTGTATCTGTATATGGGATGATGATATATGGTAGGGTAGTAGCGGTGGTTGTTGAGAGAATAAAAAGCCAAAAACTAAACAGCAAGTGCAATGATGAGAATGTACAGGCAGACGCGCAGCAGCAGCAGCATTGCTCCAAAAGTCTGATTACGCCGACCCCAGCCCCCCTCTCCCTTCCCTATTCTGCTGTGCTACAAATAAATGCACACGGATGACTAGACAGAGGCACATATTCACACACGAGAATGAGAAATTAACAGCTAAAAAAAGCCTTCTTGTTTACGTTTGCTGTTTACCGGCTAGCCTAGCTAGCTTCTTGAATCTTAAATGCTTGTTTTCCTTTGATTATCTGAATCGTGGACTTCTATAACAATAATCAAAGACACTAAATTCTTTTAGGTCTCTACGTGTTTGTGCAGATAAAAAGCCGTAAAATTAAGGTGTGAGAGAGGCAGTAAAAGGAGAGGACTAGTGAATGCTGTGTAAAATAGATCTTGAATGTAAAACGGCTTAGTGTCAGAATCTGAAATGTAAATCTAGCATTCTCTGCCACGGATATAAAGTTTGGTTTTATTACACAAAAACAGTGGAAGTTAATGTTGTCATGTTGCATGCACGTCGTTTTACTCAAAATGTTTTAACCGTGAATAAATGTTCAAGAAAGTAACATACTGTAGTATCCAAAGAAAATTTACTCCAGGACTAGAAAAAAAATTAATTATAGTGTGATTGCAAGGGGTTGCTTTAGACTTTGGAACAGAAAACTTGTAACAGTAGTTAACGCAGTAAAAGCAGACAAAACTGGCAAATGGAACTTGGAACTAGATGTACTAAATAGTCATTACCACAATCTATGAGCATTTGGATACTTACCTAGATACTAGACTTCAAGATTGATCTTGGAACAAATCTGAGCAACCAAGATACTAGTTAGTTGCTGCGACCAAATACTTAGCAACTTAAGAGTTTTACTATCTTATAGGAAGCAAGAACACGTCCAAGGGAAGATAGAGATGGAAAGAAGATTTGGGGTTGGAAATGGAAGCCCTGCTGGTGACTTTGAATTGTTTAGTAGAGGGGAGAAAAAGCTAAAAACGAAGGTGTTTCTGAAACGAAGCACGATGAACCCTACGAGGAATAAAAAGAGGTTTTGGGACTCGCAAAAAGAATAGTGAGCATGTGTGCTTTTAAGAGAATATTTGTGAAGTTGATGGATTAAACTAAACTAAGCAAAAGCTACAAACTCTACCTTTAAGGAAGAAAAGGAGAACTTTCATTGAAAGAAAGAAAAACCATGAGCTTTAAGAATTTAAGCGTGCTGATGGACAAATGTTTTCTTTGTTTTGCAGGCTTTTTGATAAAAATATTACTGATGCCAAAATTAAATAATACGCAAATGATTAAAGAAATGAATGAGAAAGATGTAAAAGAATCCTTACTGAATACTGAGGATTGTGATAACTGATAAGCTTGTGTTATTGTGATTCAGAGTTCATCTCAGATGCAGCTACAATTCCAAGGCCCAGTGCCTTCCCCTTCCCTCGATCTGATGTCAAGAAGCTGGTCTCTCTCTCTCTCTCTCTCTCACACACACACACACACACGCGCGCACACAAAAGAACAAAGACGAGGGGGAAACCAAACAGTGCTTTGTGAGGTTTTTTAAACGGAAAATGGAAGTGGGACATCCAAGAAAATCACATAGCCATGCGAAGGACGAACGGAAAGGAAAGCAAAGGCCAATAGTGAGCTTTGAAAAAGGAGTGGTAGCGGGCGCTATCCTCCACGCCTACTCTTATATAGTAGTAGTATTCGTCTCTCCTGGCCTTGTCGACAGTGACACCTTTTTGGCCAAAATAATCATAATAATAAGAGAAGGATTTTTTATGCTAACACTACTTGTTTATTTGAAGGAGTAGTTTAGTTTTGAGTTTGAGGTAAACGAGAAATTATGTGAGATGTTTAAAAAGTTTACAAGCATCTAAGCCATGATCTACTTTAGGAAACTTTTATTGGATCAGCTCATGAGTATTTCTCCCTGTCTCCTTATTTATATTTTTGCACATATACACAAGATCCTAGTTATACTTTTAGATATACGAAACAAACAAGATGCAAAGACGAAGATAATAAGATTGTCGAATTAGGTCATCTTGTTTAATCCAAAATTTAGAACTTGCATCAACCACAAAAAATTTCGAATGATTTTTTAAAATAATGATCAATATATCTAAATTTTGGTGATTTGATGCCTCATGAGTACCAAACATAATTATTATACTCGAAGAAAATTTCAACCTACAACCGAAACAGTATACCGTTTGCACGAAAGTTTTGGAAGTAACAAATGCTTGAGAGAATGTTTAGATTTGCAAGATATAAGTGAAATATTTCTTCCATTTCATCTTGCTGATCGCCTCCCTCTCCATCCTCTACTGAAACATAATCTAAAGACGTCTATCATGTACGAGAATCATGTCAGTGTTGACAAGGAAGTTAGCCTGACTGCTTGAGCTTTCACTGAACTAATTCAGGTTAGTTTACAAGGCTAAAGTTCCATCCAACTCCAATTTTGAAAGGGAAGGTACATGTAAAGCAAGATTTCTCTGTCGGTCGGAATTGCATCAGTAAATATTGGTCGCAAGATACTATGATCTTCATTATCCATTAATACAAATAATTTCACGACAAACGAAGGGAACTGGGGCAAGAAAAATGTCAGCAGGATAACTTTGTCTTAAGTATACATTTAAGTAAAATGTCTCACTAACTAAACTGGCATTTTGTTGTCATGTTAATTCATGGTACGCACTCGTTCACTTCCGTTCTTACAGTATACACTCGTGCATTATTAGAACTCATTATGGTATCTCTGAAAAAAGGAACGTCCTTTTTATCAATGTGACAAGTAGTAAAAAGATCATGAAATTACTTTTCCTAATCAAAAGCTTAATGATTACCTCATTTTGTTAGACATGGAATAGAAGCAAGTGGTAACGTACCTATGTTAAAAGGTGTGTCACCACCCTAAATTCAACTCCTCAATTATAAGATCACGAAGGTGAAATGATCATCAAACGTGCTGAAAGTCCCACCAGGGCACCACCACTGGACTAGAGACAAACCATGTAAGACCATAACAAGAGCAAAATGCACTCTGCATTATATGAAGTGCACTTCGTTCTATGCCGAAGATTACCTTTATGCCAGCATTATGGAGTGATAAGACCTAAGTGCTTCATAGCTTATTTTGTCCCTCTCCCTTGCAGAAAGGGACGGATGATGAGTTGATAGCTCTGCTACAGCCTTCCTCCACAATACATGCACACAAACAAAAGGTAAAGACAGTCACAGCATCTTTAACCAGCTTTAGTCTTTTTCACCTATCTACTTTATATCTTCACATTCTTTTTGCCTCTCCTTCATCCTTTAGCAATAAATTGGAGATTGTTGTTTTGCGATCTTCAGTCATTAATTAATCATTGGCATTACATGCAAGTTCTAACAGAGCACATATACTATCAATCTTAGAAAATGACTTGACCAGTTTAATGCTTATTGCCTTTTGCAGGTTTGCTTGTTATTTTTGGTAGAGAATTGGATAGAAGGTCCCCAGATATATCCCAACAAAGGAAGGACAATAATGAAAAAGATGAAGTTTACTATGAGTGGAGGTTTGTCTCTTTGAAACCAGCAAAATTGGCAATTCTAGTCTATATAGAGTTGATCTAATATAAGAAATTTATTTTTAGTAGTGTTTCTTAAGACATCTTAGATCTCTTGACATCTTGGAAATGGACTCACAAGTCGATGGTCTAGATTTAAAATGCCAAAAATAGATAGACAAAATTAAACCAATAAGACCAAATTTAAAATGAAAAAATGACGTCGTTTTAAAGTGTAACATCATTTTAGCATGGTTACACCTTTTAACTATTGTGTTACACAAATCTCAAATTGTAGCAAATAGAAATAGCCTCAAATTGCGAGGCCCCGATCTTGACATTTTAGATCAAGTTTAAATATATGCAGACGTTAGGAACATATGCAATTAGCTCAATTTTCTCCTTCTCTTGATCATATATATAACCCAAGCTAAGATAAGATGAAGAATCTTGAATTAGACATGTTGGTATATATGTAAATAATAAAAAGTGGGCAGATCTTTTAATGGTTAGGCACTCTGGTTGTATATTTTAAATTAATCTAATATAAAGAGGAAAGGATAGTTCTGTGAATTATCTTTTTTTTTTTAATGCTCCAATATAAATCCATGCCCTGTGTCTTATAAAATGCGAGATAAATTTGGGCTAATATCATCTCAAGTGCCATATCCTGAGCCCTAATGAAATATAAGCGCACCAAAGCAACCTGGCTAGTTTACTCAAAAAGTTCTCCCCAACTCCAGTTACGAACTTGTTGCACAATTTGCATATTCACTCTTTGCTTTGCTAGCTCAGCAAAAGAGCCTTTAGAAAGCAATTAAGGAGGAAGAATAAAGCACATTCTTGAAAAATTTTAAGTGAGCGTACAACGCTATAACTGTATGGATAGGAAAAATAGTTTATAAATTATTAAAACGAAAACAATGTTGTGAAGAAAGTGTAATTTCGAACTTTTCAAGAAAATTAAGCGTAAATTCAGAAAATGCATGCCCAATCTTAATAACCCCACTAAGCTCATGTTTCTTTAACAAGCAAATGTTAATAATTTGATGGAAAAAAATGAAAATAATTTGACGCTATACATGTTCCAAAAAAAAATTCAATGTATTGGAAATAATATATGGCTGACAAAAAAGAAGAATGTATAATATTGAGGATATTTTAGTCATAGATTGGGGGAACGAACAGAGGGTTGAGCAGTTAGAGTTATATGACTCCACTTCAGAGATTGAGGGTTCGAATTTCACTAACACCAACTTCTCTTTCCCCATGTAATAGTGTAGGTTTAATTAATAAAAAAAAAAAGTCCTAGATTATATATCGTCATCATAATTGAAGGGGCTAAATTTATATTAAACAATTTTAGGGGCAAAGGTGTAACTCAGGCTAATCTTTAAGGGAGTTTATTGCAATTTACCCTCAAAACAATCCTGCAGCTGCGGGTTGGTTCGGTGGATCGTGAAGTGAAATTGGCGGGGGGAAGTAATTAGAAAGTCTGAAAATGACGGTGAGACGGCTTCCGTCCGACTCAACCGAAGACAACCTCCGCCGAGTCTTCGATCTCTACGGTTCCATCGTTGCCGTCAAGATAATGAGGGTGTAAACCAACACAAAAGCAGATGTGCTCAATTGATTTAGCTAGCTAGGGCTTTTTTTTTATGTGTTCGAATTTTTCAATTTCTTCAACAATCAATTTTACGTCCGGAAATTGATAACTAGATCACCCTACTGGTGCATGTTGTTGTTTTTTTAATGGATAATTTGGTCTTCTGAATTTTACCTTAGCTGAGTTATATTTTAAAAACCTAGCTTATACAATTGAAGATCCAATGGGTGTTTCAGTTATCTAAGAAATTCTGAATAGTATTGATATTCGTAGAATGTGATACTGTTGAATCAATCTTTACATTTACAAGAGATTGATATCTTACATTGGTGAACTGTGGGAACGTGTTTCATTAATATTCTCGCGCCTTCAGATGGTAGAGTTGAGATTACCAAAGAGGTGATAATATATGTCCAGTTGTTCATGCATGCTCAACTAATTTAGGGAGAAAACATGAGAGTAACCAATGTCAAGGATATGAGCCTAAGAAAATGTTGCAAAATTAGATGGTGCAGGGTTTGACTGCGTGGAGGAAGACAATTGCAATGATTTGCATTTTATGTTGTGGCAAGGTATTAGAGTTTCATAAGTTACATCGGTAGTACTTTAAGTTCATATGCAGAATTGTGTTGAATAGAACTAATCTTTGGAAATTAGGGACGATCACTTTTAAGGATCCTGTGGTTGAACTAGTTCTCTTTGTTTGCAACTTGTGCGCGATTTTTGTCGGTAAAAAGAACGTGATTTCCTTTCCTTTACATGCATCAATATAGATATTCTAGCAATTGACAGTGGATGTGAGATATCTTCAAACAGGTACCTCTTGCCAAAATTTGTATGCAGGATATGGAGATTATTACATGCCAGAAGCTTGCCATTCTGCATAATTTTCTACTTGTATAGTATTTGCAATGTTAATTGCTTTAAGAAAGAGAAGTTATTGATTTCCTTTGATTAAGCATTCCATTTACCTTTTAGTCATGCAACAGTTGTTTCAGTTGGTATGATATAGAAGTTCTATTTTTCCCTTGGCATGAGTTTCAACTTATATAGCATTGTATTTTGTAAATCTTGTTGGTTGGTGTTGTACTTTCACTGGATGGAGAATTTGACGTAGATGTGTTGAATTTTGTTCTTATTGTTTGATGTCACCTTATCTGATTATACAGATTATGTTTGTGGCTAAATACAGTTCATTTGTTTTACAGGTAATCAGTGATTATAGTGCTGAGGGAAAATGCCGTGATTCTGTTACACTCACAAATCCTCAATCTGCATTGCGTGCCATTGATGAAATGAATGGAGGGGCATTTGTCTTTCACTGTGTCATCATGGAATACGTTGTATAGTGTTCATCTATCTTCTTTTGCTATCCTTCTCTGTGCATTTGGTGTTGGTTCTTTTGGAGTTTTCAGTAGCAAAGCTTCATTTCTTTTCAATTAGACTATTGATGGGCACTGTCCAGGTAAATGACGTGAGAACCAGAGGTGGGAGATCCAATTTTGTTCATGAAAGTTTTGGAAGAGATTCAGAGAGGAATATTGATGGTGATAGGGGTAGATCTCGAGAAAAAGACCGTGGTCATGTTAGGGACCGATATCGGGATAATCATAGAGAAAGATCCCGTGAACGTGATGAAGAAAGAGAATGACGATATGATAATGTGCATGATCATGATTGTGACTGATCAGGGGACCGAATTGCGGGTAGAGATGGAGTTCATGATCAGAATAAAGGTTTCGAGAATGTTGCATGAGACCGTGAAAGGATCCATGACTATGATTGGGAAAGAGGCAGGGATCTGGACAAGGAGATACAGAGGATTAACAATCGCCACAGGTCTGCTGGGAGGGGTAAAGATCAAATGGCTAAATTTTTGGAAAATTAAGGTGCATTTTGAACTGGGGGGATATTTGTAATCATTAAAATTTTATGGTTCTTCATAATTTCATATAAGATATTTAAGATTTTACATCGCATTTAGGTGCTTTCTCCTATTAAAATAGCATTTCAAATTCTGAGCAGATTTCAGTGGTTTTGCATTCCTGTTTTTGGTGTTTTCCTTTACCCTCCCCCTGACAACAAACCCTTCCCTCCCCTAGGACAATAACAATCATGATGAAGAGGAAGAAGGTTGTTGTTTGGATAACCTGCTCAAATAGAATGTTATTACAATTCCCACCCTCCCTTCCCCTAGTCCTATGATATGCATGACGAAGAGCAAGAAAGTTGTTTGGATGACCTGCTGGAATAGCATGTTAGTACCATTTCCAATGTGTAGTAAGTTTCTCTGATCTCGATCATTGTCATCATAAGTTTGATTTAGACTGAAAATCTTGCCATGACTGAGTCTTTATATTGGTATTGTTTGTTTTTAACAATTACTGCACTATCTAGGAAAGAACTTATGCTTCTTGGAGAGTACAAAGTCTGCATCCTGTATCTGGAAATTTTACAAATTGAAGAATAGAAAATGTGCAGTCATGACTGTGCTTTATAAGGGATTTACCAGCTTTTAACTTTTGTATCTCTGCTTCCATGTCCACTAAAGCTCCTATCTTTTTGTCATAATTCATACAAAACAATGAAGATCTAACTATGATTTATTTAAGCAGATCTTATTTTGACGGACATGGAAAAAGAGATCATTTGGTGATGATCATGTTGAGGTAGAGCATCAGAATCATTGGTCTACATGACATGGTCATATACTCCGCAGAGAACATTTTAATAGATACTGAACCCCCGATTCTTTTTTTTTTTCTTTCAAATTAACAGGTCACAAAGCAACTAGCAATTTCAAAACAAAAGTTTCAATAACTTCAGCAGGAGATCTGTGATGGATTTAGATTCCATTCATTAGAGAAATACTCTGATGCTTTAAGTTATTTGCTGCTGTAAACTGATTCTGAAATTTGGTAGTTTTTGATGTTTAACTTGGTCTTTACAAGTAATTTTCTTTGAGCTGAACTTTTGGTAAGGTTTTTGTTTGTGTTTTTACAAGTGGTATGAGTTGTAAAAAGGTAGTCTTGCAAGTTTGTTGCTTGTCCAACTAAATTTGTGCCTTTTTCTTACGCATCTGGTATAATAATTTAGCACAAAGAAAAAACATGCCTAATTTTTCATCATTTATTGCACAGTCAATGAAAAATTGTGCCAAAATTTTTATTTTGCTTTATATAGTGGAACTTTCTGGAGTTAATGAGCTAAAAGGACTACGGTGGCTTCTTTTAATGGCCATCTCATAGCCTCAATTGCACTTCATATGATGGACAGAAACACAGGTTTTATTTATTCACCAGCCGTCTCAGATGCAAGAGTTGGCTAAAGGGAAACATATTCTTGTTATGAAGTTGCAGGAGAAATCTCAGGTTGAGCTTCCCACAACAATATGATCTTGCAGTCCGCTATCTTTTTCTCCTCAGTCAACTGTCTTGCTTTAAGTTTCTTAGGTTTAGTTGTCATCCTTTCCCCAACTTTCTTTACAAGGATGGTCTGATGGTAGAAATTGGAGGACTTGTTGACAGCAGCTAAAAGACTCTCTTCTTACAGGCAGACACAATTGGCTACGGTAATTATAGCAAGTATTTCATTCATCTAATATCAATGTAAATATTACTTGTTTGATTGTTGTAGCTTCTGATTTTGTGGTTAAACAATAATTACCTGCAAGTAAGAGACTGCAATGAGAGACTTGAACACTCTAAGCAGGAGCTCCAGGTCAGTATTCATGTCTTTATGTTTTACAATATAATAAATGCTGCTGCCCCCAAAAACTCCCATAATGTCAAGTATGCACATTACATGTAAATGCGTGACCTTGGAGGTCCATGTCATACTTTTGCAGTATCAGAACAATTGGGATTATAGGAGTTAAAGGGCCTGCTCTTCCGCATATCCATCTGAATCTTTTGGAAAAATAGTATATATATGATTCTGCCTTATCTGTTTTTATCATTTTTTTTTATTTTCACTGAATTTGTTGCAGCACCATCCATGCCAATTAATTCTTAGAATTCACAAATTAATTTTTCGCATTTACAAATTGTCTTTTCTTTTTCATTTTAGTTGATGTAACAATATGCATTTGTAAATGCAGACCTTGCTTCATATGCTTTATTGGATTGCGGACTCTAATATACATCTCCTTGTTTCTTTTCTTTGTATGAAATGCCATCTTGCAATATGCACTAGTTCCTAATGATGGCATCATTTTGTCCAATTTTTTAGTCACCTGGACCGTTGATTGTCCTTGTCTTTGTCTGTTCTGAGTCTTTGTAGGTTTATTGTTTGAACTGGTCTGTTTATGTTGATATTTGTAATGAACAAATCTTAAATCTAGGGGAATAATGAAAAATATTGCCACTGGCATTTTTGCATGTGCGTGTAGTTTATTACAAACAATGGACGCCATAGTTGTGGTGTGAATGATTAGACATTCTTTTAACTTTTCTCATGCAGGCGCTTGTTTGTTCAACAATGTCTGGGGTGGAACACGAGGATGTATGGGCACAAGGGATGGTATTTTGACAAATGGCAGTGCACAGATTTAACTGATGTCTAAGAGTTTCTTTTTCAGTATAATGCATTTATGAATTCATAGATTGTTATGAATATATAGACTATTTACTTAGACCTTAGTGTTATCCGATGGTCAGTTCCTTTTTAGTTCCGATTTTTTTCTTTGGGGCATTCAATACTCTGAAATTTTATTGAGTTGATATATTTGGGAGAGAAAACATTAAGAAGATGGTAATACCCGTGGTGTGTTTTGGAGTTACGTGAGTGATTATTGCTCTATTGCCTTCAAAATGAAGAACAGTATGGGGTTTCCGTACTTTTTAATTTATGGCTAAAAGGATAAAATTGCTGTGAGGCTGTTCTGAAATCTGTTATTTTCTACTGTTGCTTCTGAATTGCTCGCTCCTGCCAAACTGTAGGCTTCTGCATTTATATCAATAGAACTGGATTGGGTGAATTTTGCATCAAATGTACACGAAATCTGTCGATTAGCATAATATATCTTGGAGCTTCCTATTCTGGGAGTCCACGAGAAGAAAATCAAAACTTAAAAGTTATAAGATTATAGTTTTGCAGGAATGTTATCTTTATTGTGGTTTTTGGCCATTCACAGAATCTGAACAGACAGCAATAACGATCTTAAGAGTCCAATTCCGTTAACTATCCCTTGGTTGCAGGCTGTGCCGCCCTGCCTATTGATCAATACACAATAGAGAAGGCCGTTCAAGAAAAGTAGTTTTGGACATGCCGTTTATTATGCTTGGGGTTGGGTTGGTGCAAGGAGAGATAAACACCTTTGTTTCTGCTTTCAATTGAATTCAAGGCTGGAGATGGAAAAGATGATTTGCAACCTTTGTGTTAAATTGAACTACTTCCCAAGGAGACAACTTAAACCAACCATTTTATCCTGCTAAATTGTTTGTGTTTTTTCCCCATCAAAAGGAAAGACGAGAAAATAGTGATTTAGGAGAGCAATGGGAAGTAATGTTGTTTGCCAGTATGTGATGAGAAAATCAGATAGTTGTGATACTAAAACAATAGTACAATGTGACTGCTGCGCAATTTACAGAAAAGGATTGTCAACAGACTGTTTGAATCAAACTAAAAAGGAAATATGATGGGCTAGATAAATGTGCAGATCATGCAGTTGCTTTCTTAGACGTAGTTGGAAAGGAAATTGGGAAGCCCTTTCGGTGCAACTTTCAATGCTTTGTATTAGTTTGCTTCTTTTAGGCTTGATTGGTGGAATCGATTTCCTTACCTTTTGTGAGGTTAAATCACTTAATTTAATTCCGTTCTCCTTGGATGATCGACAATAGTTTTGAATCTAGTTACGCAGTTCACTTCGTCAATAAATTTGATATGAACTGACATTCTCTTTCCGTATTTTGACGAGAAACTTGGTGAAATAAAGAGGTGCTAAGTGTGCAAATATTTAATTTGCGCCTGTATTTTCAGCTAACTGTCTTGAAGCACTTAGAATTTCTTTCAAATTTTCTAGTTAGAACCATTACTTTTCAAAATGAGATCTCGAGAGCGAAACCAATTGGAAATATTCGTGTTTTTCTTCTGAAGAATGAAAACACGTTTGATTACTTCATACTCTTTCTAGCCCACACCGCCTACTTACCTTAGTGTAAAAGAATAATAATAAAATACTTTTAAATTTTCGCTTATTGCTAAATGAAAACTTCTTTAGCAAAAGCACTAATGTTATTTTACATTCTAACTTTTTTAACTTTCCTTTTTGAGATTGGATTCTGTCTTCTTTATGCTTCAAATACTCTTTTGATACGTGGTCTGATTTGTAGTTAGTGCGGTGTCACTGTTAGGGGATACTGCAGGAAGCCAGGAACTCCATTTATAGTGTTTATGTGCTAACCGTAAATAAATCGAAATGGATACAGATAGGATAGAGTTTGAACAAGTTATTGTGCCGTAAATTTGCTTTTTGTTGCGACCTAAGAGTTAGCAACTATTATCTTGCTTTCCACAAAATGGAAATTGCAGCATCTAGTATTAGTTGCTTGCTGGCATCCCTATTAGAAAACCAATTCACGGAACTGAAAAAGTATAAAATGTATCACCTGCTAATACGCGTGATGTACTAAAATCAATAATTTATCATAATGTGAAATCAATAATTTATCATCATGTGATGATAGTAGATTATACTTTATATTATTTAGTAATGTGTAATTGATTTTAGTTCATCACATGATATGCCAAACGCGCGTGGTGCACGCAATACTCACCAAACGGAACTAGGGCAAATCTATCAATCAATAAAAAACAACATCGAAAAAGAAAACAACCGAACGCCGAAAACCAATAGTGAAATACAATCTTCGCATGTTAGCGGTGGGACAGCGAGACGTAATAGAACGGAATTATCAGACAAAACAAACGACGCCTCGACTATTTGTTTATGCCCAGAAAGCATTGCTAACTAATTAACACTTTAACCCTCTTCTCCGCATTCAGTGCAATCTAGAAAATGTATTTTATCATCAATAGTTAGAAGCTCAATTTCTAATCTAATCTAAATCATACCAAGTAACTAAAATCCTAATTCTGGTCAACCCGAAAACATTAGAACTTAAGGGTGATCTCACTTCCCAAGCTCTCTTCACCTTCATCTCTTAGCATCAATACCTTTCTCTGCTCGCCATTGCTGTCAGCCTTCCAGCTACTGCTCTCTGATTTGCCATCTTCAATGCTCTCTGACCGATCACCGGTGCCACGGACATCAGACTCAGGAGAGCTTTGTGTCTGTGAGGGTGGCTTGTAGACATGGAGTTGGTTATGGAGAGGGTGATGGTGAAACTGGTGATGGGCTGGCTGAGTTGTAGGAGTTTGAGCAGGATAGAATTCTTGGGGCACTGAGGTGCTGCAGTAGTGTGCCGATGCGTGCGTAGTTGGATGTGCACCGTAAAGGGTGGCTGGTGCACCACCGTGGGCTGTTGCATATTCTGGTGGAACCCATATGCCTCCTAAAACCACCAACTGGGGTGCTGCAGCTGCTGCAGTTTGTGTACTTGGACTAGGCCTTCTTGTGTGAAGTCTGTACTTCTGTTGAGCCAAACAGAGAATATTTCATAAGAAGAGCGTCAGTAGTGTTTCAGAGTTCTTGTTAGGGGATCACTGACTTTGTACTGTTTGTTTGAATGTGCAGATTGCAGAGTAATAGTAGTACAAAGCAACTTTGGACCAAAAATAAAAATCATGCAGGATAATGAAAAGATAGAATCTTTCATACATGTCTGCATGTCTGTTGTACTTCATTTCTGTTTTTTGTGCGAGTGTTGGGAAAATACTTGGGTACATAGTGCATGTCTGTTACAATATGTTTCTATTTTTGTTATTATTGCGGTATTGCCTTTTTGTGTGTGTGTGTGAGAGAGAGAGAGAGAGAGAGAGAGATTCATTCCCGGTAACTAACCTGCAGGTGGCTTTTAACTTCATCATTGGTCAAACCGTCAACCTTCATCAACTCCCGGATTTGTTTTGGGGTGGCCACTGCAATCATTAACCATAAAAAGATCCCAAAAGATTAGCCCAATAACAACTGCATTTCACTGATTACTTCCATGATTTAACAGTACAACCAAGTGATACTAATGATTATGATAGATATACTGTTTGACCATCAACATCAATTTTAATTTTGTTACTCTCATTTTTCTAGGAGAAAATTTTTTAAGAAATAGTAATACCTTGGGAGCCACCTAACATCTGAAGCGCATTAACAAATCGCCTGTGCAAATCAGGGGACCAGCATCTCCTGGCTTTCCTGTGGGTCTGATTGCTTGTACCGTTGGAATTTGTGTTTGTTTGAGAATCAGTCACACCATTAGTTCCTTTACCTGATTCCATTACTGCTACTCCACTGCCATTGCTGACCCTGCAAGAATTTTCTCTCCTCAAATCATTTTCCTGATTGATCTTTTTGTCTTCCACACGATCTTTATCTGAAGAAGAAAAAAGGGCCAAATCTGGGAGTGCCCTTAAAGCCTGGGATGGACAAGAAACTGATCTGTCTTTTGAAAATGGATGGAAAGCGCCTCCGCCATTTCTCTGCTTGTTGTCCAGAGCTTGCTTAGGATTGACAACACCAAAACCAATTTCAGTAGTTCCTTCAGGAGATGTCATGGGGGATTGTTGCTTGCTTCCTTGATCACTTGCTTGACTCCATAATTGTGCAGACGTCATCCAATTTGCTTTATCAGACATGGTTGCCGCCTTGTCTGATCCTTCGGAACTTGAATGCTTGAGAGGAATGAATTCCTCAAGAACAGGCTTTGGCACCTGATTAACTCGGTAGGATTGTAGCTGCTGCCTTGATGCCTCCATTGCTGATAATTTAGTCAATTAAAAACTAAGAAGATTGTGACATAAGTTAATAAAGTTCAAAGCTTTAGGCTTTTGGGTGAACTATTTCTTCTTTATGTCATAAAAATGATATATCTAAAATAGCCCACTTCTTTAGATACTGTATTGATTCATTTGCTACAAATAAGTTTGTGCACATGTAAAGCTAGTAAGTATTTCTCAACCCTATCAATGGAAAAAGACGAAAAGACGACTAAAGCTAGGAACTATTACTTCAAAAACATGCATGAATATTCAATATCAGGAATTACACATTTCTTTTCTTTAACTTGTCCAAAAGGTAAATGTATTTCTCCAAATGTGTTATTAATAAAAGCTTGAAACATTGGCCTAAAGTAATGGAAATTTGTGCGTAATACAACATCATGATATCAGACTTGATTAATTACCATTGGCAAGCAGTTGCATGCAAAGGGGAAGCTCCCGTTTGAAAGCATCAATCTTGAGCCTTTCTTCTTCAAGACGAGACAGAAACTCCTCGAGCTTTTGGGTCTGATCAGACTGCTCGCCCACGGATTTTAGGAGCATGGAATAGCTGTGGGGCTTGCATTCAAGGCTAAGCTCTGAGGGTGATGCCATCATTCACGTATATCTTTAGGAACAGTTGTTATCTAATAGTAATAAATTCGACAAGAATTTTACTCACAAATGTTCATGCTCAAATAGGATGTTTTGGGATGAGGGCGGCCACTTGCTTTGTAAGTTTCAAACTCAAGTGTTGGTTTGGAGAGGGAGAAAGAGAAGGGATGTTGTTTGTGAACACAAGGAGGATTGAGGAGGGGGGACGATCCTCTTTTTAGGGTTGAGTTCGAGGGAGAATAAAGCAGCGTATATGAGAGAGAAAAGGAAAAGCAAGGAAGATAGATAAAGAGGAGGGATGGTAACTTCTTGCAAAGAGCAAAGGCAAAAAGCTAAAAATCAAATGTGTGTGAGGGGTGCCTTTTGCTTGCTTATTGCCCCGGATAGAAGAGAGATTAGAGCTAGAGAAGAGAAGAATCTGTTGGTCCTTTCCTCACTGACAACCTGAGGGGTCATGTGGTTTACGGGTTAGAGAAAGTGTCTCTTGTTGGTTGTAGAACCTTTGCCAAGGCTTTGCTTTGCTATGGGATAGTCTTTGTACGAATTCAAATCACCAATAAAGAAGATGATTCTTCTATCAGTCTACCTTTTTTCTTTTCTTTTTCTCTGTGTACAGTATGAGTATTTTTCTTCTTAAGCCTTGGTTTAGCATAAAATTTTTAGAAAAAGTTGTCAATTGAAAAAAGCACATTTGGCTTAATGGGAATCTCAATGTTTTTCCCTTTTATTTTTAATAGGAGCTAATTACAAAATGATTCTTTAAGTCGTGAACAGTCTTTAATATGAGGCACAAACCAAATATGCATGCACGAATAATGCATAGGACGTACACTTTATACCTGTAGCGGGATAAGGATCAGTGTAAGAATTAATTGAGAAGACATTACAGTGTGTAGGTAGTACACAGCTGGAATTAATAGAGAAGAAAAGTAGGAAAAAATCAAACATAGTTTTGCCTTTAGAATTAACATTGGTTCATAAAAGTAAGACTAAGATATCAGACGAAATTTTGTCACACATTGAGATATGTTACAAATTTTTAGCAATTGTGTGTGTGTCCCTATATAACTCCATATATACACAAATATTACTATATTAATTGGTGATGATAAAAGTTATATCGAGTTGTGCAACTATTCTGATCACGCCAGTGGATTGTATTATTGGTTCAGAACATTAGGAGGGAAAAAGAAGAAGGAAGGAGGCAGCATAATAGGAAAGAAATTAAAGAAATCCCACGAAAATGTTTTAGAAAATGGCTGTGATTGACTACTCATGTAAATCCAAACCTCTACAGAGCCGACAAGCGGCAGAATTTGTCACACGTATACGGTTATGGTACTTTGAGGCATCCTTTCAAAAGTATTCAATCATCTTTTTTGTTTGAATGGAAATGATTCTGATTTAATCACTACAATACTAATTCTGCATAACACGTAAAAAAGTTTTTGCTAGAGCATATACTACCAATACCGTCCACCCTTTTGCAGAATTTTTTTGCTGTATAACATATTATATTTAAAAGAGAGAGTATATATTCAATTGTGTTGAGTATCAATCCACCAAGAGCAACTTACTTTTTGGTTTCAAAAGTTGCATAATTGTTCTGTATCTGAGTGCACTGAGAGAGATAAAAGAGGAAGAAGAGAATATCTAATCTGGTGTTTGAAACACTGTTATAAAGAATATAATATTTGCTTCTAAGTAAGGAATATGTGAGTTCCAATTATACGATTCTAAATTAAGGGCAAAAAATAACCTCAAAAGATTAATATTAAAAGGGAAAGAAGGAAGCCATGTTTGCATCTCTAATCTTTAAGCCTAAAAAAAGGGACATCAAAGGAGGAGATTAAGAGGAGAGCAGGGAATCTTCTTCTGCTACTAACTTTAATGAAGTGGGTGGGAAGGTAGGAAGATTCTCTATCGCCACAGATTATTTTTTTTTGTAGGAGGTTTTGAACTCAAGAAAGTTCGATCTGGGTCAGGATCCACATGGTGTAGCTTCATTAAGATGCATTCAAAGTTAGCCATATTTCCCATAATAGTTTCTACCAATTCTTGGCAAAGGATGGATATACGCATACTAGGAGTATATTACAAGGCTGAGGATGCTCCCTCTCAACCTTTTTAATATGTTTAATTGGATAATTTGCCACCATGTTAAAAAAAAAAAAAAAACTTAGTTATGACATTATTAGAAATAAAAAGAAATAAAACTCTATCTACATATCTTCATATGTTGAATGTATGCATTATCATCAACCCTTGGGATTATGGTGATTTTCGTGTAGGTGAGATAATTGTGCAAGTATGTACAAAGTTAGGCCTTTACAATTGAATTTAGTTTTTTATTTTTTTTGACACTTAGTTTTTTTATTTATGGACAAAAAAACAAAAGGGTTATATACATTGAATTCGTAGATAGTAGTAGTACTGCCTAGAATTCCCTTTTGGCAAAATCTGAGAAAGGCTGTAATAAGAGAATTTGGGCAACAATGATGAAGAAAGGGTTTGGTTGGTCACTTACTATAATCAGTCTTCTCGTACAAGACTCCAAAACCACGCCTTTTGTTCAGATTCTTCCTTCTTTCTCTCTTTCTTTATTTCTTCCTTTTCCTTTTCTCTTTCTCTCTCTCCATGTAATTCTGTACTTCCTTTATAAAATTTTAGTAATTTACTTGTTCATTTCTTTCTCTTCTCCTATCTTTCTGGTCTCTGGAAACAAAAACATGCATTGCATGGCATGAGATGGCGGGGATTTCTCCTCGTGACATGTGTCATGATATTCTCCAATATCGTCCCTCTGAATATCCCTTTTGTCTGGCCTAAAAATATTATGCAGAAGGGAATATTCGCTTCCAATGAGGACTATCATCATAACATATTATCCTTTGCTAGTCAAAAATCGAGACTGATCCATTTTGATATTTTATATCTTCAACATTTTCAACTAATTCATTGGAGGAACTTGATCAATTAACTTGTTAATTAACCAACTTGAGAATTTACCATTCAGATATATCGTAAGACACTGCTTTGAGATTTATCTCATAGATTTTATGCAGCAACTTTGTGCATGCAAATGCCTTAAAAAAAAATCGTGCACGCAACCCATTTCTTTTTCTTTTTAATCTATTTTTTCAATTTAAGTATCAAACCCGAAAAAAAAAAGAAAAAACAAAACGTCTGTTTATACGTTAGGCTACTCGCCAACCTTCATGTGATATGAGAGACAAGATTAGTGATTCAATGTTTTCTCAAGCCAGTAGTCTTTAATTTCCTAAATAAATAATGATCGTAGGGTAAGTATACGTCATTTCTTTTGTTTTGGCTTTTGCACTTATTTCTCGGCCGACGTATTAACTTTTTTAAGTATATTCTCTTAGTTATTAATATATAAATTCAATTTATAGCTGATCAGTTTATGGCACTTAAAGAAAGGATATCCATTTATAATTAGGTGACTTGGTACACCATTACCAATCACGTTTTCAAAATAAGTGAAGTTGGTCATTAATGTCTAGTGTGTAGTATTTAGAAATGGCTGTTGCTGTATTAATGTGCTAGAATTAGAAATGCAAACGAGTCGAGGCGAGTTGAGTTGAGTATTTTTGGATTGAATTTGTATTCGTTTAATAAACAAACGAGTTTGAATTCGCTCGTTTATTAAACAAGGCAAAATTTATGTTTGAGTTCGGTTCTTTTAAATCAAACGAACCAAGACTCGTTTAATCCAAATGCAGTGAGCTCAACAAGCTTGATTATTCTGTGCTTTGATCCATCTATTTTCTATACAAATAAAACTATTATCAAATAAGAATTTAATTGCTTCCTAATTAAAACTGACATAATAAATAAGTACCACAAACGAATCGAGCTCAACGAGCTTAGTTATTCTGTGTTTTAATCCATATGTTTTCTAATTAAATAAAAAATATTACCAAACAAGAGTTTAGTTGCTTCCTAATTAAAGCTAACATAATAAATAAGTACAATGACAGAATTTCTAATTGCTGATATTACAAATACAAAGTATCACCAGACAATACTATCCTTATTCGTGAACGCACATTTAATAAACGAGCTCAGTTTCTTATTAAACTTAGTTTGTTTAGCTATATGAATAATTTGAACTCGATCTTTTACGAGTTGAACGGAGCTATGTTCATGAACAACTCGGTTCGAATAATAGCTCTAGCTGGAATATAATTCACATTGATGAGCAATATTCCTTTGCCACATGACATAAGTTGACTATATCATACCTTCTCCTTATTTGGCCGTCTCATGAGATTAATTAACCAGTATCATTAATTAGTCAGAACATGAATTTCAACCAGTTTTTAGGAGGCAACGTTATTTCCTTTTATTTTACTAATGTCTATTTTGAAGGAAAAACAACGTTAATGCCAGTCAATTAATTTTATGGCGACAAAACCCTTGATTTGCTTTCAAAACATAACTTCGTGCTGGAACAATTAAATCATCCCTTCTTAGAATTCAGTTAATCTTCGAGGAACTAGCTTATGAATTATTTTTGTGCCCATTGCCAACTGGCTTTGGATGGAGCAACATTCTGGAAGGACCAAAATTTCGCATGGAAAGAAGCCTATAAACTCCTTTTGCAAAGCCCATCACGTGTGTTCTGTAAAAGGAAAAGCCCATAGTAGGACCACCATAATCTTTGATCTTTCCCAAATGTTCCTCAATAGTGTTAGCAACCTTAGTTCTTTCATGAATTTTCTTCATTACTTGTGCCGTATTTGAAAACTCCTAGTCCTTTTTTATTTTTCTTTTCTTGAATCTTGATTGTAATTGAGTTCATAACTTAATTTTTTATATTAACAGAATAAATATCGCAAGAAATTGATTGTTCAACTGAACATACTAAAATACAAAATTTCTTTTCATAGACCTGATGGCAAATGATGCATTTTAAGTCCTTTGGATTAAATGTCTCTATGACACACCAATTAAAGCCTCATCAAGAAAGCCCGAATCTGAATAAAGCCAAATTGATTTCTTGCGTGATGCTAATACATACATTCTAGTGTTCTCCATAGATGCTTAGCCGGGAGGATATACTGCAGCAAGATATCATGTAACTTTAATAGCAAGATTATTAATTTTGTCAATTCCTCATTTGTACAGAACTACAAATTGTGAACAACTTGGTTAAAAGAACACCGATAATCAAATGCAGTGCTTATGGGGGTATGGCTAGTACTAGAATAATCAATAAAAGTTGAAGCACTAATACTCAATTTTAGAGATTCTATTCTTCATTATCCAATCCAACTAACAAAACTTTGTTGCGGCTGCTTTAACAAATGGATTGAAAATTCAAAAGAAAAAAAAAAGACCAAATAGCAAATATCAAAGTCTATTCAATTCAAATTCAAAGGACTCTATGTAAAGTAAGGTGGAAGAAAGAATGGTCTTTAATCTTTAATGCTGCATTATAATGAAAGGAAATATTCTTGTTATAGAGGGCCTTTGCGGAAAGCAAATGACAGGTACATTTACGGGCTGTAAGGCATTCTCACAGGAATCAATTTAACTGGAAGTATCAGAAGAAGATGATCAGCATCATCGGAAAATGATTGTTCTACTACTAAATTCTTATATAATTCATTTGGGATAGCTAGATTCGTCAATATGGCCATCAAACCTCCATTATGCGTCAATGATTGACGGTTTTGTTTTGGGATTTGCATTTTCAGGATACTTATCCTTGTCCAAAGTTCTTTCTTAATCAAGAACCGTTGATGGGGTTCTAGGTATGCATGCTTATCCAATATCCATCTAATGGAAATTAATTTTGCCTTGTTTTGGCATAAATAAGTGTTTAGAAAATTTGGATGTTCTTTTAGTTGTTGAAACTTCCTATCCAAAGAGATGAGATCTACATGGAATAAAATATATTGATTTTTTTTTTTCAAATAACGCTCATTGCAATATCCATTACAAAATATGTTTGCCCTATCCAATTTGGTGTTAAACTGTCAGGTTTTGCTACACACAATTTTGGGCATGACTCCCAATAACACTACTTAAACTAACACCAACATTCCTTCCCTCCTCTCTTTTTTCCTTACTTGTCAAGGTAGGGTTTTGGACCTCAGCCCTTTGACAGGAGCATCTTGCTCTTATGGCCAACCGAGCTTGCACAGTTGGTTGATATATTTGGAGTTAGGATTGCTAGTTTAGCAACAACCACTTGTTTGCAGGAAAACTAAAAAAAAAATACAAAAATAAAAAAAAAAGAAAAAAAAAATCAGAGGTGAACTTGAAAAGGTACCATTTGTTATTCAAGTCTCATTCTATCATTTATGCAAACGTTGTACTGCAGTAGTACCACATAAAAGATATCTGTTCTTTTAGCAGTTTTTCATCTTGTTGGAGGTGTTGTATGCTAACCAAGCGATGAGGGACATGCATGGCATTCGCTAGAGATATCAGTCTCATAAAATTAATGCTCAAAGTGTCAAAATTCGTTTTAGAGTTTGACCCACAGAAGCCCGGAAGCATAAAGAGCATATAGCATCTGAAGCATAAGAAAGTGGGGAATGAATTCAGAATCACTCTGGTCGGCCTCATTTCACAAAAGACGTCTTCCTATAAAAAGATGAAATTTAGAGTATTGCTGAAGATAGGAATTCGAGGAATTTGACAGAGATAGATCAAATTAGATATATAACAAATTGTTATTCATTTCTCTGACCCCTTAGCAGTCGTGTCCAGTGTCAACCAAAAGTTCAGAATCAAACATAAAGCCAATTTTCCATCTCAGAAAAAACGTTTGCTTTCTTTATTGGCTCCTTCTAGCTGAATATATGCTGCTAGTCCTGTTCTTGTCCATTTCTTCCTTGAGTTCTTCTTTTTCTCTTTGCTTTTTGGCGGAAGAATATGTTTGTGGGTTTGACCCTACGATAATTAATTACTTGCATACATATTGGAATGTCTAAAAAAGTTGCTTAACCACAAATTATATCAAATTCATGGAGCCTTTGTGCTTATCCAGAATGAGACATAAAAAATTTCGCAAATTTTTGTATCATCTTTGATTGTTCAATTATAAAAGTTCAAAGCATCAGAAATACTATGTAGAGCAAAAGAACCAGCCAGCACCCCTGGAGGGATTTGTCAAGAAAAAAAAAATGTTAGATAGAGTCTAATATATCTGATTCTTGAGAGAACAAACATAATCATCGTCTGCACACATGTCACCTGGAGCTTCTGATAATTGCAATTTATTTTTCCCATTCCCACGATAATTGTATTGCAACATAGTACACCTCCTTAATACAGATTACGTAAATTACATTGGTAGAGAATCAAGATTTTAAAAAACTAAGGCCTTGTTTCGTGGTTTAGGAGAGAAAAGTGGGGAAAGAATCCTTACTTTTGAGAGAGAAGAAAAAGGAGAGAAAACGTTACAAGTTTCTATCACTTTTTTTAGGCTTTAGGAGAGAAATGAAATGAATCATCATGACGTATTATCATTATTTTCTCAACTATTATGTCTTTAAGTGAAAATTTTCTCCGTTAATTTTGCCCCTGGGAGAGAAATTTATTACCCATTCTATCCATTTGACTTCTGTTCTTCTCACTTATAACTCCGTCTGAATGATTATTTTTTAAAATATTTTTTAAAAAATATTACTATAGCAACTTTAAAGATTTTTCTTGAAAACTATATTTGTGAGATAAAAAGTTAAATAAAAAACATACGTGATGTTTTTACAAAACATGTTTTTAAAAAAACAGAACAAACAAACATTCCTGTGGGCTGAAGTGGATAGTAAATAAGTTTAAACTACAAAATTCAAACCGATCAATGCGGGCCTGAAGTGGGCCTAGATATTGTCATATCATGTTGGTCAATGCGTGGTAAAATACTTTCCATCACAACTTCTGCCCAATCAACAACATTCCTGTGGGCCAACTCTTGAACGTGAGCAGCAGATTGCTAAAGGCTTCTTGGGCTGGATTCCGGCCTTGATCCAAATAATTCTCACAGGCCTTAAGTGCATCGTAAGCAATTCATACAAAATATCCAACCAAAACAAACAGCAAAGATGGATAACAACCTGTATACCAACACAGACTACTAAAAAGACTCCCATCAGGACTTCTGCAATCTGCTAAAACAGATAAAGCTGATGCGATCAAAATAGTTTCACCCATTTAAACAAGCTTCAATGAGCTTCGCAAATATGTTGCTTCAAAAGCATACAAATTTCACATCAGGTTGAAAGTAGATCATAATGCTCAAAATAATTAGATTCAAAATGGAAACAATAAATGAAAGAAAATTGAGAGGCCAAAAGAAAAAGTAATGATACACAATAACAATTGCAAACCAATTGATACACCGTTTTCGCATCTATAAGCCACTTCAGTGGCAGCAGAACCTCTTGCTGTTTGGCCGAATGGGAATGTCAATACTAGTATGATTGACCCTTTTTTCCCTATCTTAAGGCGTCCTTTCTTGATGATAAGGAATACCAATTTCCAGAATGCCTATACGTTAAGGACAGATAAGTGACAAAGATGAAAAAGGCACTCCCTTCATGCAGAAAATCTCCTATTTGTAAAAGTTGGAATTTATGGTTGAAAACAATGAAATAATTTAGAGGCAGGGGAAAATTGAAGAAGCTATAGTTAATCCGCACTGATTGACCAAAAGAAAAAATTAGAAGGGAAATCCTTTATGCAGTTTTCTTTTTGAGGATTCAGCCAATCGCTTAATACCTTTTGCACTTGTGTAGAATACCATCAATTCCTTAGCCACAGCCTCGGGGTGACAACTAATGAATGCCTTGATAAATCGCTTCTCAGTCATCCTCAAGGCTCTGATCATAGAAGATCCCTTGACTTGAGGGACAATACCCATGTCATCAATCTTCTCTGCAAGAAGATAACGTGGCATCAATAAGGTCTCTAAATTGGAGTGCAGGAGACATGGATTGCATAATACAGTGCCGGCAGAAAGCTTCATAGTGCCCGATACAAAAGTCATGTTTCTCTGAACTTTATCAACGGAAAGTGTCAATAAAAGAGGAGAGCGACCAAACAAACTCAATATCTCATCTTCGGAGAAACCAAATTTCTCCAAATTTGCAATCTTTTCATGGATTGTCTCAAGACGTGAAATGGAAAGTAGAGTAACCAGATACTTATACATCCTTGAATCCTTTGAGACCCCAGTTCGACGTATGTAGTCCATCTTTTCATCATTCAGGTTACACCGGGGAATCAAGGTGGGCCGAGAGAGGAGCATAGGGATCAAATCCTTTCTGCTAAGGCCTGCATTCTCATACATAGCAATAACAGGTTTTATTCTATTATGAAGGTCATAGGTGAGGAGTGATGGATTGTGCAGTACAGCTTTGAGCAGAACTTCCCTAGAACCAAACAATCTTTCTAGATATTCAATGCGTTCATCCAAGTTTTTATTGAGTCGACAACTGAGAAAGCGGGGACGACAATCAATAATCTTTGCGAGGTCAGATGAGGAGATACCCAAATCGCTGAGTATGTTAAGCTTGGATTGAAGGTTGTTTACATCCATTTTGTGCAAGGATGGCAGACGGAGAAAAACAAAGGAGATGTCACTTTCACTACAACCCCACCTTTTCAAAACATCTGCTGGTTCTAATGGTTTGTCTCCAAATCTAACAGCTTCAATCTTTCTATCTAAAGTTTCAATAACTGGTAAAGCAACTGTAGCATGGAACCTCGTGTTTGAAACGATTGTTTCGACAGGAGATGCATTGAAGAAGGACAAATTGAACTTTTGGGTGGCAGAGACTAGGAAGCGTAATTGCATAAAAGCGTTTAACTTGGATTTCATATCAAACTGCAATTGGGAATTGTAAGAGCCTTTGAGGATTTCCACGAATTCACAGCAATATAACAAACCACGATAAAAAGTTGCAGGCAGTTTGGGAAAACTCAGCTGAGCTCCTAGCAGGGCAGCAAGTAAAGGGCTTTTCTGCAAGAAATCAGCATATAAAAACAGCAAAAATTCAGCATTTCCATCCACGAACACAACAAAAAGGGTTCTAATCACCAAACGACCAATATAGAAAAAACTAGAGAAATACTTCATTTAATAACTCAAAAAGAAAATATCAAACACCTGGCAAAAAAAGGAGCAAAAGCTGCAGTTTTTTTATGGATACTTGCACTCTATTCAAACAATTTAAGTGCATAATCGACAAATGTAATCCACAATCACAGACAAATTTGAGAAATTCACCACCTCCAAATAAAGTTATAATTTTTATTGTGTCAAGTAAAGAAAGGAATTAACTACAGTAAGGTATTTGTACAAACTGCATAGCCAACAACTACAATCTCATTTACATGATAAACTAACCGAGCAAGAAGACGAAAATATTCACTGTTATACCCAAAACCCAGTTTCCTGCCCACAGCTCCACAAGCAAAAACCCCATATCATGAAAATAATGTAAGCATCAGAAAAGCAGAACAAAAAATAAAAAGCATTATATAATTGTAAAAAATTAAATAAAAGGTGGTATTCATATTATTAGACTCAAATTGCAGTCTAATATCAATAGCTCCCACCAAATATGAAGTCGATAAAAATAGATAAAGGCAAAGAGGAAACTTACGGTGAAGAAGGATACGGAGAACCGACCAGCAGAGGTCTAAGGTTTTGTCTGAAATTTTATTTTTAAATCTTTAGCATGTATTTCTTGAGCAGGTAGCCAGCTAGTACAGTATGAGATTTTACACTTGTTGACTTGTACTGTATTACTTTTGAAATAAAGATTATTGGAAAATATATCAACTAGAATGGAGTAAAAAACTGAGCCATTATTCTAAATAATATTTTGAATATTATTTATACACTTTTTTATTATTTTATTATTTTGTTATAATTTCAACTACTCTTTTATTTTACATAAATCATGTTTGAAAAAAATAATATAATATTATTGTTCTAATAATATTTCAATAACGTACAATCCAACAATGCCACTTATTTTTCGAAATATTTTAAGGAGTGCTTTCTGAGAAACTAAGTTTTAAGAATTTTTATTTTGTACTAAGATTAGATTCTTTTACAAAGGAAATTTGTAGCTGACAGGTTAATTTGAAAATGTTGCAGTAATTGTTCTTTGAAGTTATAACTCGAGTTTGACTATGGTGGTTCATATTCTTTTCAAGGCTCCATCAATTGGATAGATGATTTGAAAAAAAAAAATTATTGATTAATTTGATTAATTTGAAAAAAAAATTGGAGAGATGATGAGTCAAGAAGTTGAATTAGTTCAAAATTCATGTAATCTAATTTCAAAAATAATTCCGTTTGGATAGCATTATTTGAAGTGTTTTTTAAAAATTATTAGAAAAATTTATTTGGTGTTATAAAACATTTAGTGGATATTCACCCATATTCACTCTATGATCTTCCTCACTATTTCTTGTAACTTTCACTACCCCACGATCTTCTATATTATCCCTTATAACTCCCACTATCTCACGATTTTCTATTAATTCATGTAACTCATGTAATATACATTTGGGTCCTTATGACCTTTAATACGGAGGGGTGAACTTTAAACCTATAAATAGTGACTTATGTGTAAGAAATACATGAAGAAGAAAATAAGAAAAAATATTACTCTATTCTACTTTGGTTTTATCATTACATTGTCTTCACTTTTATAACTAGTTATAAGTTACTTTATTTCTACTTTAGTAGCACTATAATACTACTAATTTTATAACACATTATCAACACGAGACTCTAGCCAACTTTCAACGCGTTTTTTGAAGTGCGGTAAGTTTTTATTTGTTTTTATTGATTTCAATTATTGTTATGGCTAACCTTATAAAATTTGAGTTTGTTACTCTTGATATCACTGGAAATAACTATTTATCATGGGTGTTTGATGTTGAAATCCATTTAGATGCCAGTGGCCTTGGAGAAACTATCCAATAAGGAAATAATGCTACTAGTCAAGAAAAGATCAAAGTCATGATTTTTCTCGGTCACCACCTTGTTGAGGTGCTAAAAACTAAATATTTAACTGTAAAAGATCCCTTTATCTTGTGGACAAATTTGAAAGAGAGGTACGACCACCAAAAGACGATTATTCTTTCAAAAGTTCGTTATGACTTGATACACTTGCGTTTTACAAGATTTTAAAACTATAAGTGAATACAATTCAGCAATATTTCGAATCAGTTCTCAATTAAAATTGTGTGGAGAAAAAATAACTGATGAAAATTTATTGAAAAAAAGGTTCTTCACTTTTCACACATCTAATGTGCTCCTGCAGCAGCAATATCGTAAAAAGGGTTTTAAAAAATATTCTGAACTGATTTATTGTCTTTTTATTGCTGAATAAAATAATAAACTTTTGTTAAAAAATCACGAGATACGTCCAACTGGCACTGCCTCATTACTTGAAGCCAATGCAGCAGCTATAAATTTCAATCATGGACGAAATCGAGATCGAGATAATGGTCGAGGTCGTAGATGTGGTAGAAATCGTTACAATAATCGCAGTGATTACACAAAAATTATAACTCATCACTAGAAGTGGGAGAGTAGTGGCGAGAAAAATAAAAATCAAAATAAATAAAAAGTAGACAACAAGTGCTATCGTTGTGGCATGAAAGGCCATTGGTCTCGTACCTGCCGCACTCCAAAATATTTTGTTGATTTTTATCAAGAATCATTGAAGTATAAAAAATAAATAAACACATTTTATTTATAATGATTGTCTTGACCATAGTCTTGTTGACAATAATTTTACTGATTTTACCTCTTTAGATGTTGCTGATTTCTTTGTCAATCACCCTGAGGGTGATACTAGTCATTTAGTTAGTGATAAAAATGTTCAAGAATTTTTTATTTGTTGTTTTCAAATAAAAATATTTATTATCAATGTTTGCTTTCATGATCCTTATATTTCATAAATATTGACCATAAAATAAATAACTAAATAAATATATAATGCATCTCATTTGAAATTTTTGTTTTCTTTGAGGAAAATAGATGTTGCAAAAATTAATAATAAATAATTATGTTTGGTAGACAGAACAACAGCATACAGTATATTTAAAGGCAAGAAATATTTTTCTTGTTTAATAATGAAAAAAATTCATGTTAGTACTATATCTGGTACTACAAAGTTGATTGAAGGCTCCGGAAGAGCAATAATAATTTTATCAAAAGGAACAAAATTTTGCATTGATGATGCATTATTTTTTTCAAAATTTCAACGAAACTTGTTAAGTTTTAAAAATATTCGTCGAAATAAGTATCATATTGAGACTAGGAATGAAGGTAATAATGAATACTTGTATTTTACAAGTACTGTTTTTAGAAAGAAAATTGTATTAAAAAAATTACCTTCTTATTTCTCTGAATTGTATTATACATATATTAATACAATTGAAATATACATACAACAGTAAACTATAAGTTTACTGATCATAATAATTTTATTATTTAACTTGACCGGTTAGGCCATCCCAATTTTATAATTATGCAAAAAATATTAAAAAATTCACGTAGCCATTCTATGAAGAGTCAGAAGATTTTTCAATCGAATAAATTTTTATGTGCTACTTGTTCTTAAAAAAAATTAATTATAAAGCCGTCAACAGTAAAAATTCGTACCAATCTTTTGCATTTTTAAAATGCATATATGGTGATATTCGTAGGCCAATTTACCCACTATGTGGAATATTTTGATATTTTATGATATTAATTGATGCATCAACTACATAGTTACATCTACGTATATTATCAACTCGCAATCTGGCATTTGCGAAATTATTTGCATAATTAATTCGATATCGAGCGCATTTTTCAGATTATCCTATCAACACGATACGTCTTGATAATGTTGGTAAATTTTCATCCTAATCATTTAATGATTATTGTATATCTATTGGGATAAGTATTGAACATTCGGTAACTTATATTCATACACAAAACGATTTGGCAAAATCGTTTATTAAGCATCTTCAGTTAATTACAATGCTATTGCTTCTGTAAACTAAACTCTCAATATGTGCTTGGGGACACGCTATTTTATATGCTGCAGCATTAATTCGCATAAGACCAACGGATTATCATGAGTTTTCTTCCCAACAAATAATTTTTGATCGAGAACCAAATATTACCTATATTAAGATTTTTGGATATGCAGTTTATATTTCAATTACTCCACCACAACACATAAAGATGGGTTCTCAAAGGAGGTTGGAAATGTATATTGTATATGAATCTCTATCTATAATAAAATATCTTGAACCAACAACTGGAGGTTTATTTACAGCTCGTTTTATTAATTGTCATTTTAATGAATCAATTTTTTCAACATTAGGGAGAGAACATAAATAGCCGGTTAAAGAAATTAGTTGGAATAAATTATCATTATCTCATTTTGATTCTCGTACAAGACAGTGTAAACTGAAAGTTCAAAAGATAATTTATTTACAAAATTTAGCAAATCAGTTGCTAGATATTTTTGCTAATTCAAAACGTGTGACTAAGTCACATGTACCTATTGTTAATGCTTCAATTTGAATCGATGTCCCTAAAGGACCTTTTACTACTAGTAATGAATTAAAGGCACCTACAAAACGTGATAGACCCGTTGGTTTCAAAGATAAAAATCTTCGAAAAAGAAAAGGGACAAATAATCAAGATGACAAAAATCGAAAAAATTGAAAATTCTGAAAATCTCTAGAAAATAAAAGTTTTAAAGAATTTTCTAACATAACAAATAAAAAACTTTCAGAAGAAGTTCAAGTACCTAAAAATTTTGATAATCATGAGATCTCAATCAATTATATCACGACTGCAGAAAGATGGAACCAATGTATAACTAACGTCGATAATAAATTTGTCTATGCTACAGCAATTACTATCATGAATGAAAATAAGAATCATGAATCAAAGTCTGTAGATGAATACAAACGTAGAAATGATTGGCCAAATTGTAAGAATGCAATTCAAGTAGAGTTAAATTTATTGACAAAACGTAAAACTTTTGAACTAATAATACGCACACCTAAAGAAGATCAAACAATAGGTCATATATGGGTATTTGTGCGAAAACGAAATGAGAAAAATAAAAATGTACGGTACAAGACACGACTTATAGCACAAGGTTTTTTCCAAATACTTGGCATGGATTATGAGGAAACATATTCTTCTGTGATGGATGCAATAATTTTTCATTATTTGCTTAATTTGGTAGTAAATGAACGACTTGAAATATGTCTCATAGATGTTGTAACAGCCTATTTGTATGGCTCACTTGATAATGATATTTATATGAGAATTTCTGAAGGATTTACACTACCACAAGGTTATAATTCTGATTTTCGAGAACTTTATTCAATTAAATTGTGTAAATCTTTATATGGGTTGAAACAAGCTAGACGCATATAGTACGATTGCTTTGGTGAATATTTGATAAAATAAGGCTATTAATGACCTTATTTGTAGATGTGTTTTTATTAGGAAATCTGGATCTAAATTTGTAATTATTGCAGTTTATGTTAATGATTTAAATATTATTAGAACTTTTGAAGAGGTTAAAAATGATGCCAATTACTTGAAGCAAGAATTTGAAATGAAAGATTTGAAAAAATAAAATTTTGTCTTGAATTACAAATTGAGCACTTAGAAAATGACATCTTTTTGCATAAGTCGCTTATACAAAAAAAGTGCTTAAACGATTTTATATGAAAAAAGTATACACATTGAGCATACCTATGATCATAAGATCACTTGATGTACATAAAGATTCCTTCTAATCTCGTGAAAATAATACAGAGATATTTGATTCAAAAGTGCCGTATCTTAGTGCTATTGGGGCATTAATGTATCTTGCAAATCATACACGTTCTAAGATATTATTTGCTATGAATCTACTTGTAAGATATAGTTCTTCACTTACTCGAAGGCATTGAAATGGGGTTAAACATATATTTTACTATTTTTAGGGTACAAAGGATATGAATTTTTATTATTTCAATGCACTCAAGCTGATTAAATAGGTTATGCAGATGCTAAATATTTATCCGATTCTCAAAATGCTCGATTACAAATCGAGTATATATTCATATGTGGTGGTACAACTATTTCATGAAATTTCATGAAACAAACTATAACTGTCACTTCTTCTAATCACGCTGAAATATTAACAATTTTTGAAGCAAGTCGAGAGTGTTTTTGGTTAAAATCTGTGATACATCATATTTGAGGAGCATGCGATTTGTCTTTAAACAAGGAAGTTACTACTACTTTATTCGAAAATAATACTGCATATATCGCTCAATTGAAAGAAGAATACATTAAATGTGATAAAACGAAACACATTTCACCAAAAATTTTTTCACTCATGATCTTCAAAAGAATGATAAAATTTGTATTTAGCAGATTCGTTCAAGTAATAATTTGGTAAATATATTCACTAAATCACTACCGACTTCAACATTTGAAAAGTTGGTTCACAAGATTGGAATGCGACGACTGAAAGATGTCAAATGATGTGCTCAAGCGGGTGAGCAATTACACGCTGTATTTTTTTCTTTAACCAAGATTTTTTTTGAAGCAGTATTGTATTCAGAAGAATGTACTATTTTTCCTTCACTAAGTTTTTGTCCAACTGAGTTTTTCCTAATAAGATTTTAATGAGATATTTTTCTTAAAGATGGACATCCAAAGGAGAGTGTTATGAAACATTTAGTGGATATCCACCTATATTCACCCTATGATTTTCCTTATTATTCCTTGTAACTCTCACTACCCTATGATCTTATACATTATCCCTTATAACTCTCACTACTCCATGATTTTTTATTAGTTCATGTAACTCATGTAACCTATATTTGGGTCCTTATAACCTTTAATATGGAGGGGTGAACTTTAAGCCTATAAATAGTAGCTTATGTGCAAGAAATACATGAAGAAGAAAAGAAGAGAAAATATTGCTCTATTCTAATTTGGTTTTATCATTACATTGTCTTCACTTTTATAACTAGTTGTAAATTACTTTATTTCTACTTTAGCAGTACTATTATACTACTAATTTTATAACATTTGGATTGTTTTTTAACACTTTTTTGAAAAGATGAAAAAGTATTTGGATGTGAAAAATTTGTTGAAATGACATGATGATAGTTTGAAAAGTAATTGAAAAAGTGTTTGAATAATTTAAAAATTTTGAAAAAAAGTAATAAAACGGACATCCGTTTCAGAGACAAAATTGTCTCAGTGAGCATTGGGCACGGACGGTGCCAGCGTCCGTGCCCCGGTGCTCACTGAGACAATTTTGTCTCTGAAGTGGACGTCCACTTAAAGAAGTAGATGTCCGCTTCGTCGTTCGCTTAAAGAAGCAGACGTCCGCTCCGTCGTCCGTTCCGTCGTCCCACCTCAAAACCTATTAAAAATAGATCTCATTTTGTTATTCTCTATTTTTTAAATTATTCTAAACAAATTTTGAATATAAATATGCTTGTTTTTGTGAATAATTGTATAAAAAGTCTTTAAAATTCATTTGAAATTTTAAATAAATTTTGATGAAAAAGTTTGACTAAAATATTTTTTAACTTTTTGATCAAAAAATTTTTCACTTATCCAAACAAATTTGAGAAAATTTTTTCCACAAAACACTTCAAAAAAATCAATCCAGATGGAGCCAATAATTTTATCAAGTTCATGATATTATATTATCATGATATCATCATTTGCCACTCAATCATGATAAAGATCAAGGGAAAGAAAAGATCTATACAAATGATAAAGCAATTATAAGACTATGCGTTAACTGTTTAACTTCAACAGCCGTTGAGTTTAGAAGTGCCTTCCTTTCTACCAGTAGTCCCCACAAGAACACTTGCCATCTCTAAAATGGTGAAACCGGTAAGGGTCCCTTAATATGATTTCCCTTTGAACTATGCTGCCCACAAATTTGTAAACTGAGTGGCAATCACCACAAACGCGAAGGTTCTTGAAAATCCTTAAGGTTGAACCTTCAGGAGTACTAATCAGACCATATGCAAGTGCAAGTCTCTCACTGTGATTCCACAAATTGTGTTCTTTCTGTTCTTCATCAGTGTCATGCAAAGCGAAGCTCGTATCAGCAACATAGCCTGCTTCATTAATCTTTTTCCTCAGCTCCGCAAGTTTTATGTATATCTGCTCCGACTTTGGGTGAGAACGGTCTCCTATTCCGAATGCACCAACTTCAGTTTTCAATTTAACCCAACTGCAAGCAGGCTGCTTCTTTACACTATTTGATTCCATTTCAACCCTGACATCCTGTACATCTTGCCATTTCCCAGAAGCTGCACAGACATTAGAATAGAGAACATAAGCTGAATCATCTGACGGGTTGGATTCAAGAAGACGTTTAGCAGCTTTCTCTCCCAAATACATGTCTCCATGTATTCTACATGCTGCCAACAAGCTCCGCCAGATAAAGTCATTTGGCGGGACAGGCATGTTTGCTATGAATGCTTCACCTTCAGTAAGTCTTCCTGATCGTCCAAGAAGATCAACTATGCACACACAGTGCTCTATTTCAGATGGGACCCCAAAAACAGAAGTCATTGAAGCAAAATATTCCAGACCCTCATCAATGAGGCCCCCGTGACTGCATGCAGATAAAAGAGAGACAAAAGTGACATGATCAGGTTTTGAACCGTGCTTCAGCATTTCATGAAAAGTTTCCCTAGCCTTTTGAAAATACCCATGCCTAGAAAAAGATGATATTAATATATTCCAAGACAATCTTGACCGCACATTCGGCTCTGGAAGCATTTTTAGCACATCCTCCATCTCACCACATTTACCATACATATCCATCATAGAGTTTTTAACATAATGATACGAGGCAAACCCAAGTTTAATGGCCAACCCTTGAAGCTGTTTGCCTTCCTCCAGAGAAGCCAAGTCAGCAGCAACAGCCAAAGAAGCAGAGAGGCTGAATTCATCAAAATCCACCTTAGCTCTTTGCATCTCCAGGATAAGCTTCAGGGCCTCTTCCCCAAAGCCATGATGAGCATTTGCAGCAACCATGGCATTCCAAGTTACAGACGTCTTGTTAACCAATTCATGAAAGATTACATTACTCGAAGAGATATCGCCACAGTTTGCATACATAGTGATGAGGGAGTTCTTAACATATTCATTTGTTTCAAAGCCCATCAGAATCATATGCGCATGCAAAGGCAATCCAAATTTCAGTAGGTTGGGTGGAGCTGAGAAAGCACCCAGAACGCTTACCATGGTGATGTAGTTTGAAGGCTCGCCTATTTCTCTCATAAACTTGAAGGCCTTCACAGCTTCATCTGGTTCTTCATTCTCGGCATACCCTCCAATGAGTGCATTCCATGTAACTAACTCTTGCTCGGGCATTTTCTGGAATACCTGCTTAGCTTCTGACATCGTCCCACACTTTCCATACATAGTGACCAATGCATTCCCAACAACTAAAATTTCATGGAATCCAAATATGAGGGCAAGTCCATGGACCATCTTGCCTTCAGCAAGGAATTCAGGATCAGAACAAGCAGATAATGCACTTGCAAAAGTCACATAGCTTATAAATTTTCTCATGCCCAAAAGGTCATTCAACACTCTCAAGGCATCTAAATTCCTTCCTTCTGAAACATAGCCAGCCATCAAGGAGTTCCATGAAATTAAATCCTTCTCTTTCATCCCCCCGAACAAACTTTCTGCTTCTTTGGATTTACCAGTCTCAGAGTACATAGTAAGAAGAGTATTACACAAACAAATGTTTGAATCCAATCCCAATTTCACTGCTAAACCATGAATCCCCCTTCCCCACTTCAAATTCTCCAGTGTACTGCTGACTGACACCAATGTGGAAAGTGTAGTTGCATTTATTTCACCATGATCATTGCGCATCAAGTCAAAACATATAAAACATTCCTCACAAAGTAAATTATTTGCATAAGCAGCTATCATCGAATTCCACGATATTGTGTCACGTTCAACCATTTGATAAAAAACATAGCATGCACTTCTTACACCACCAAAACTACCAAACATGGACACAAGCGAATTAGCTACAGAAACGTTATCCTCAAATCCTGACTTTATGACATGACCAAGCACCTGATGACACAAAAATTCATCATCAAGGGCGGCAGAAGAACTAATCACAGTAGTAAAGGTATTCTGATTACAACCAATTCCTTCACGTTTCATTCTTTGATATAACTGAACAACAGCCTCCTTATATCCACTATCTGAAAACCCAACCATAAATGAAGTCCAAGAAACCACATTTTTTTCAGGCATCTCCTCAAAAAGCCTATGAGCACTTGACAAAATTCCATATGCACTATAAAAATGCAACAACGAAGTTCCCACAAAAACATCATGTAGCAGCAGCCCCTTTTTCAATACCAAACTATGAATTTGAAATCCTTCAAAAACCATATTTTCTGACCTAACAAAACCGCTCACTAAGCTAGCAATAACAAACCCATTTAGCTGAGTCCCTCGAGCACACATTTCAATAAAGAGCCGGGTTGCATCTATATAATAGCCCGTCTTAACATAACCAGAAACCATATTGTTCCAAGAAGCATCATTTCTCTCGGACATCTGATCAAACACGTGGCGGGCCTCTTTAATTCTCCCAAATTTCCAATACATTCCCATCAACGTATTCACATGGAAAATGCTTAAATTGCTTGATATCCACGCCTGCATGGGGTCCTTCAACAAAAACCCGTGCAATGTACGGCCAACTAAATCGTCTGTGACTTGTGAGAAGCCTTCGCCGGAAAATGCCGAGATTTCTGGGTTGGGGTTGTTGAGAAGGCAGCGAAGAATGCTTTGGGTTTGGCTTACTTCTTCTCCTTTGCATGGTTCCGAGATGGGTTGTGGACTAAAGTTGAAGCGGTCGGAGACTACAAGATGTGCGGCAGAAGCGGTGGAGAATTTGAACTTAAATTTGAATGGCAGTTCAAGTTTGAGACTTGTAAGCTTTCTCTTGCAGTACCTAGCCAGCTCTGGTTACTTTAATAGAAAGGGGGTGTGGGGATGGTGCGCTGCTGGTTGCAGAAGCGAAACCTAGGCGGAGAATATGCCCTCAGAGCGCTGGTGGTGCCGGTGGGAAGATGCAGCTTGAAGTTTCGCAACGGAAGAAAGTCAGTGCAGCGGTGGTCGAGGCCGAGGGGTATATTAGTCTTTCTGTCACTTGTTGAATTTCTGAAGTACACCAATAAGTACAGTAAGGTACGAGATATGCACATCCTCTCTCTTTTTTCTTTTTTTTTTTTAAATCTATATTACATGGGGCGGAAAATTTGACATTAGTAGAATTCTAACCTTGACATTCAAGTTGCAGAGCTCTGATCCTTACACAACACTTCGTACGTCTTAATCTATACTAGAATTTATACTTTTTTTTTTTTTTTGAGAAACATATTTGCAGAAATGCACATTGACTTTTTCATAAAAAAATCCGACAGAGTTTTCATAAGGAATTTTATGCTATAAAAAGATGGTTTAAATGATAATTGAATTTTGTAGAAAAGATACTTTGATATTATTATACTATATTGTCAATTTCTTTTTTCTTTTTGTAGTATTGTGCAGTTCTTGACTTTGTTACCAAAATATATATATATATATATATATATATATATATATATATATATATATATTTCGATCCTAGCGGCCAGTGCAACTTGTTCAAAACACCTCCGACCTGGGATCCAAGAAGAGATTAAACAAAAATTTACAAGCAAGTAGCATTGTAATTCAGTGAACCACTCTGTTATTCCGTCAGGCAATGAAATAAAATATTGCTTATCATATTTCTCTCATCCCTATTCTGGCTGGTGTATAGCTTAAAAAATTCAGGATTTTTAAGACACAGCTGTTTCGTTTCATATACTAATATGGCTGACTGACTTGTTGAGGAACGGGCCGAGTGTGTTAGTTGACCTTGAAGTTTCCTCATTTTTGAGCTCAAATCCAATAAAATACAAAAACAACTCGGGCAAGCTGGTATACATCCATACATAATCAAGGGACCATCCTGTATGCAGTTAAAAATCTGGTCTTCTAATAATGATCTTTAGTTCTTGGAAATGCTATAACTAGGAGAAGGTTGAGACTAAAGTTTACCATGACACGAACTTCAGTAGTGATTCGTATTAGTTGCAGTTGCATTGCTGAACCTTCTTTCAGGTTAGTGCTTCTATTGCTATTCTCCAGTTTCAGTATATCAATTGTTTATCTAATCCCTTCTTTTTTCCCTCCCTCCTCATATCATCCCTTGCCTCCACGAAGAGATCTTTTGAGTATAATTCTGCAGTTCTATCATAATGATTCAACCATTGCAAATTTGTCTCTGGGGCTTACTTGGGTTGTTATTTGTACTGTTTAGCTTTGCAACATCTTATGATATGCCCTTCTACTTTGACGATCCTCCTGTAGTCTATACGTATAGTCGCTTACCTGAGATTAAAAAGGAATGCAGCCCTTTTCTCTCTTCAGCTTCTGAGTTAAAACCAGATGATGTTAGAGGTTATAAGATTAAAAAGGAGCTTTCCTTCTTCTATGGAGACTGGATGCAGGAACTTGGTAGATCACCATTAGTACCTTTCGATGATAGTGATCTTCCAGGAGATAGTTCATCCGTCCCTTCTCCTTTACAACTCGTAGGATTTGAGATAAAGAATGTCA
This sequence comes from Mitragyna speciosa, assembly GCA_024721245.1. NCBI lineage: Eukaryota > Viridiplantae > Streptophyta > Magnoliopsida > Gentianales > Rubiaceae > Mitragyna > Mitragyna speciosa. The sequence goes on along the minus strand of CM045556.1, from coordinate 25,655,814 downwards.
ATCCAGTCCATCAGTTGAAAAATGCGGTCAGTCTCTGTGGGACTATGTGTATTGGCATTGATAGGAATGGCTCCTTGCCTTGTGATTCCCGTTCTATTTTCTATATGGCGCCTGGTGTGTCTGTCCTCAAAATTGCCTTCGAAGGGGTTTATATTGAGACTGAGAATAATGGAGGAGAACGTTTACTCTGCATGCTGGGGAATACTAGTTTGCCTTTCTGGAACTCGACCTCTGGTGGGTGGCGCGGTATTGGTACTTTCAGCAACCACAAGCCCAGGCTCTTGCAAGATGGTCGCCTGTTATTGGTTCTTCGTTATCCTCAGACTTTCAGTTTGACCAAAAGGTCAATCTTGGGAGAACTGAGAAGTTTGAATGAGCCAGGGAAGCCTAGGTACTTCGATGTAGTTCATATATCTTCTCAGTTAAGTCGTTTCTCAAAATATGAGTTTGGCTCCGAAAAACTTAAATCCGAAACTTGTGACTTAAGCTTGTACAGAGAGGAACTTGAGGAAGATGGCTCCAATAAATTTAACAATACTGAATTCTGTGTTGTCATGAGTCACTTTTCAACATATCTTTTCAACATTGTACCAAACTGGAGATTTTTCAGCACTGGTAGACCTGGTCCTTGTTTCCAAGGACAAGAGACTAAGACAATTGACACTAGTTACAAAAATGTTAGGCTTATCATGCAGAATCTCATATGTGAGCCGGGAACAGCAACCGTGAGAAACAGCGCCAGGGTTGCTGCAGTTTTCAGGGCATTTCCTGCTGAGATGGAGCAAGCTACAGCAGCTACGAGGACTGGGCTTTCAGGCATGACGTTGTCTGTTGAAGGAACATGGGATGCTACTAAAGGGCATCTTTGCCTGGTCGCATGTCCTGGAGTCAGTAATTCAGGTATTCAAGGATGTGATTCTCGAATATCATTGTACTTTCCTCATTCATTTTCCATCAACCAGAGGAGCATAATCTTCGGAAGCATATCCAGTGTTAACAGTACTGAAATCAATTCGTATGATCCAATCCTCTTTGAATTGGGAATGCGTTTCTCAGATCTCCAATTCGACCATCGTTGGTACATTAGATCTTATCTTTCCTACAATTATTCATTGATTGAGCTGGCCAAAGCTTTCAGGGAAAGAAGCCAGCTTCCTGGACTGATCAATCTTATCAAACCATTATTCCTGTCTTATACTGGGAAAAGAAACCAGCTTTCTAGATTGGTCGCTGATGTCAAAAGATCAATCCTGAGATATTCAGCTTTGCGGCAAGATATGGATGATGCATATACTCATTACGAGATGAATTCTTTCTCTTATGGTCTCTCTATTTCATGCTATGGAACTCCCATATCTTCGTTTAATAGCCATAAGCCAGAGATTTTCATTCGACTTGAGGTGCTCGCTTTGGGTCCTTTAGTCAGTGGTAATGATCCCTGGTTGCACGGAGATAGAGCTTCTGCCAAAAATCAGGTTAAAATATCTAAATCTGAGGTCCTGAATGTTTCACTTTCTCTCATGTTCACAGAAAAGCCTCTCAAATTTAGAGAGAAGGATTACAAAAATATATCAAAGTTGTTTCTGGAGGGTGTGTATGATCCACTTGCTGGTGAGATGCATTTAGTTGGCTGCAGGAGGATCATAGTTCAAACTAGAGGTTCAAACCTTAAGAGGGGTTTAGACTGTTCGATTGAGGTAAAAGTTGATTATCCAGCTGAAGCAATGAGGTGGTTGATCAATCCTAAAGCAGAAATTACCATTACAAGCCAGAGGAAAAAAGATGATTCCTTGTACTTTTATCCAATCAAGCTGCAGACCTCCACACTTCCCTATAATGAACAAGAACAAGATGCTATATTTCGAAGGGTTTTGGAGGAGATTCTGCGGAATCTAATGGTCATAGCATCAATTGCACTCATTTTAAGCCAACTCCTTTACATGAAGGAAAATGTCGACGGAATTCCTTACATATCTCGCATCATGCTTTCATTCCAATGTCTCGGCTACGGATACCCACTGCTCAGCAATGCCAAGATTCTATTGCAGGACAAAGAGTATCAAGCCCCATATAACCTGTATGGATATGATCAGGTAGTGACTCTGCTTGAGTACACTGGGAAGCTTCTTGTTTTAGCTGCCTTTGTGATGACTTTAACTCTTGCACGCAAGGTGGCAGAATATCGTAAAAAACCTCATCCTGCTTCTCCTTTCAAACCCGTAGGAGTTCCTCAGGATAAAAGTCGCCAAATTACAGCTGCAATTCTTGTACTTGGATTTCTGAGTTACTGTCTTTTCTATAGGAGTATCTTTATGAACGAGGACATGAGTGCAATTGGAAATGCTCAAGTGAAGAAAATTTGGACATACAAAACACAGGAATTCATAGGGTTCATTGAAGATATCTTTCTGCTTCCTCAAATCACCGAAAACATGATGTCCCGGACTCCTTTTAGGCCGCTGCGGAAACTTTACTACATTGGCTTTACTGTAATGAGGTTTCTTTTACATCTTTATGACTTTGCAAGAGATCCAGTGGTAGACCCCTACTCTGATGAGGCTGCATTTGTGAACCTGGACTTGTTTTTCACTTCCAGAGGGCCAAATCTTGCAGTTGTAGTCATTATGACTATTTCAGCCATAATGTTGTTCATACAACAAGAGGGGAACCACCAGAAATTCATCCAACAGCAAGAGACAGTTACCTCCAAGTCGTTGTAGTAAGAGAAGTTCCAATGTGGAAGCTTTGGTTTGCCTTTGATTTCATAAGCAAGTAGCTAGCTTGATTTAAACTTCATTAGAAGAGTGTAATGACAAAGTATGCAAGTGCGGATTCATAAAAATTTCATATTAACTGAAGTTTGAGTTGGATTGTTCCTCCCGCAGGAAATTAGATGATTTGATCCTTTGTGCTTCTTCAGTTTTCTGATTTTTTTTCCCCCTCTTGCATTTTAGTTCAAAGATACCATATAGCTTGTTGCTAAAGAAAATTGTCACATAGACATTAGGCAACCACGACTACTTAAAAATCAAAGATGCAATAGTTTGGTAATATATAGGTAAACAAGTTATTTGTGTTGGCGCCTTTATTAAAATCTAAGTCTAATAAGAACAACAGGATGCGCACAGCAGAGCGATCCTGCCAGTTTTTTGACTATAGATATTTACATCAATCACTAACCAAAATGTGGAGCAGCAAATACATTGTTATCAAAATGCGGAGTATTTGAGAATAAATTTTGTAAACATTTAACTAGGTAATTTTGTATAAACTCATTTATATTATTTATTCTGAAACTTTTTTCAAAAAGGTAACTAGTAATTAAAATTGTAATCATTTAGACCTCATTGAAAATACTTCTTATGTAAAATGAAGTAGATAGAGAAACAAAATATAAAGTGTAATCGCAGGTTTCTCTATTCCTATTTGACAAGGTCTCTTAATAATTGCTGGGAAGTGTCCTCATTTAAGTATAATTATTTTTCACGTACTACTAAAATCTTTATTCACCATGGTTCAGAATTTTTTACAAAATTCCTTTTTTTTTTTTTTACAAATCCATTTATATTGTAGACCTCCTTATTCTTTTTTTTTTTTTTGAAAAGAACGTCATCAAATGCATTAACATAAATCAAGAGTTACAGAGCTCATTACAATTTCTGGGAAATCTGAGAAGAACTCTACTCGACTAGTTACATTTAGTGCCAACTTTGCTGCTAGGTGTGCTGCTCTGTTGCATCTTCTGGGTACATATTGAATGTGAACTTCTGGAAACTTCCTTAACAAATCTCTAATGGCTTCAACGATGTGTCCTGTCACGGACAAAAGTTTCCGACTGCTGTTTATCTTCTTCACTACATTCAAAGCATCCCCTTCCATTATAAAATGAGTTAGTCCGACATCTTTTGCCCAGCTTAAGGCTTGCAGGAAAGCCATTGTTTCTGCATGTTCTGAGTCCATGCACTGGTTGAGATCTTCTAACATTACAGCTTGCACTTCTCCTTCACTGTTTCTCACAATCACTCCTGCCCCGGCTCTGTGATTGCAGAGGGCTGCATCTACATTGAGCTTCAAGAGATGTGCCTCAGGTGTTGCCCATCTATCCACAGCTGCATTTATTACAGGTTGCTTTTTACTTTGCGCAGCTTGGAATTCTCTGATCAAAATCTGAGCATAATGGACTGTTAGCTTTGCCTCGCTATTAATTCCTTCAAAAACCATGGCGTTTCTGTTTTTCCATATTAACCAGGCTATGGTTGATGCTTGCTCCGTGATTTCCTTTGTCTCCAAATCCATGATTGTTGCAAGCCACTCTTGGAAATTCATGGCCTTTGAGCAGTATGGGTCTTTTATAACTGCAAATTCCTTCCAAGTCTGTTTTGCTGCAGCACATTCAAAGAGAATATGCTTATCAGTTTCCAGGTCACATCCACAAATTAAACATCCCCCATGAACAGCTTTCATTCTATGCCTTAGGTTCTGTCCAGTAGGCAGAATTCTGTTACAAGCTTTCCAAAGAAAAATCTTTATTCTTGGTGGAATTTCCATTTTCCATAGTTTCTGCCAGAAAAGCTTTTGACTACTGCCTGTTGATGCTGAGCCTTCATTTGTCTCTAGTCTTTTAAGGTTCATGGCAAGGTGGTAGGCTGATTTAACCGTGAAATCTCCATCAGCTGTGTAGTGCCAAACAAGCTCATCTCTTGGCCATGAGGGGGATAGAGGAAGTTTTTTAATTTCTTCCACTTCATGTTGAAGGAAAAGCCATTCTACAATCTCCATCTTCCACTTCCCAGTTTCAAAGTCAATCAGATCACTCACAGTTGCTTCAGGCCAGAGATTTTTGTTTACTCCAGTGACTTTAAATGTGTATGCCTTCGGAATCCAAGGGTCTTCCCACACGTTAATATCCCTGCCATTACCAACCCTCCATCTAACTCCATACATTAGCAGGTTCTTGGCTTGAATTATACTTCTCCACAAATAAGAAGCTCTTGGTCCTGCCTTTGCTTCTCTGAAATCTTTATTTGGGAAGTATTTTGCTTTCAATATTTGCGATACAAAAGAGTCAGGCTCTTTAAGCAGCCTCCATCCTTGTTTTGCGTAGACCTCCTTATTCTTGATTGAGGGTTCATAATTTTAGAACATTGCAATTATGGGAAACCAGCTGGTCCGAGGAACCTATTACTATGATTTTATTTAACATATCTAGAATTGCTAATGTGGTGAAGTTCTTCACGGATCTGAATTACCTTTTCGTTCCAACTTTACTTTGGTTTTACTTACTTGAGAATCAGTTCCCAAGATTAAGTCAAGCCAATTAGCAGAGTGAGGAAAAAGGAAAATACTTTACTAATGATTTAGGTAATTTCCTAGCAATGTGACCCGAATTTTTAAATAATTGTTTGTCCAGTCCAAACGGTCCTCATTGTCGATGTACCTTCTCGTGCAATATTATATTTCTTGTGTTGCTAAATTTCAAAGTCAAAATTGAGACCAAGCAAATCATATTCTTCACTCAACCACTTGTTGTCTACTTGTCATTTTTATTTATTTATCTTCCCAGAAGGACGATTACTCTTTTTCTTTTTCTTTTTTTGGTGTGTGTGTGTGTGTTTTTTTTGGGGGGGGGGGGGGGGGTGGTTCTTGACTTTTGATATGAATCAAATCTTAGCTTTAAATGGATCTCATATACTTTCAATTTTATTAATAAATTGGGTTATGTTTATCATTAAGTACTACTTTCACATCTCCAAACATCAAAAGGCAAGAGTACAAAGCTAGTTAGAATATCCATTATACATTCCAAAGGGATGAGATACTTACTTCACAAATCTTTTAAGTGCCAATTTTAAAAATTTTATTAAGCACTCATATTGGTAATTTGATTTTAGCTGGTTAGCATAATACCTGAACTATTTTAGCTGGTTAGTATAATACCTGAACTGTACCAACAAAATCAAATAAATTTTGAGAAGTTTTGCTCAAATGAAAACCACCAGAAGTCAACTCTCTCTTTTCTTACAAACCCCGCACCGAACCGAAACACCCCAAAAAAAAGACAACACCCAAACAAAAAACACACACACATACACACACAACACACACACAAAAATAAATATTCAAGATTAGTTATAGCTGCGAATGTGATTACTGATTCCCTTCCACTGTATTTTGAGAACAACCACATTATGAAACATTCTTGAGGATAGCTCTTTCCTCAAAGTGAGTAAGCTGATCGTTTGTTATATAAGGCAACACAGTCTCCAAGCTGTATTGAATCTAATGGGCAATATTCTACACCTTGAGATTCAGTTATGGACACTTTTCTTGCTGCTTTTCATTGCTCAAATTGCTGTTTCATACCCGCACTCTTATGAAGATTTTCCAACACAAGAAAATCCTTACATAACCTATACCTATGCTCGTTTTCCCGAGATTGAAAAGCATTGCGGGTTTCTCATTTCATCTGCTTCTGAGTTACCCCCTGATGATAACAGAGGTGAAAGAATGAAGAAAGAGCTCTTCTTCAAGAATGGAGATTGGAATCAAAAATCAGGTGGAGCACCCTTAATTCCAGATATCGATAGGAGGGAAATGGCAACTAACACATTTGACCAAGGCCCTCCAATCAAGTTAGTGTCTTTTTGGCTTAAGAATGTTGATCCCATTCGCAGAGCCAAAAATACAGTTAGTGTAAGTGGAGTAATGGAAATTGGCGCAGTCAGGAGTCTCAGAACTGCTTCTTTCTCCAACAAGCCTTACGATTGGTCCCCAAATTTCTATATGCGGCCAGACTATGCTAAACTCACTATTCTATTTGAGGGGATATATATTGAGTCCAAGGAGAATGGAGGGCAGAGATTGATGTGTTTGCTGGGAAATGCAACAATTCCTAGTGCTTCAAGTCCAAAGATAGATTCATGTGAGCATGGAGATCCATGGAAACCATGCCAGCCAAAAGTCAACAACCTGCTGTCAGCCGTGCAAGATGATCAGATCATTCTTGTTCTTCAATACCCCAAGACCTTCACTTTGACTAGCAGAGGCATTATTGGAGAATTGAATAGCTTAAACCTGATTGGGAACCTAACATATTTTGATAAAGTCTACATATCCTCCCAGTTAGGGGAGAAGTCGAAGTACCAGTTTAAATCTGAAGAACTTGTGTCAAGTGCTTGCAGTCCCTATCCTTATCTTGATTCTTTGATCAATCGAGACATTGAGATGTTCAAAGGAGAGAATTTTTGTGAGCACTTGCGGCAATTTGTGTGGAATGAAGTGTTTGTTTTTTAATCCAACTGGAAAAATGTTGTCAGAACTAAACATAATAGTAGCAAGATTGGCCCTTTCATTCTTGATAAAGGGATAGAAACTACTTATAATAGTTCTGATAAACTCAGGCTTATGATTCAGGAATTAGAGTGCAAGCCTGGAACTGATCAAGAGGGGATGAATACTGCAATAGTGTCTGCTGTACTAAGAGTGGTACAGAAATCAGAATACCTCTATAGGGAAGAGATAAGAACAGGAATTTCAACCATGACACTTTCTGCAGAGGGAAGATGGCATTCTTCTCACGGGCAGCTTTGCATGGTTGGTTGCCTTGGATCTGATGGTTCTATTTCAGATAGGTGCAGGTCTCGAATTACTTTACACTTCCCTGTTACTTTCTCCATAAATCAACAAAGTACTGTGTTGGGAACCATAAGCAGCATCAACAGGTCAGAAGGTCATGCTCCTCTTGTATTTCGGACATTGATAACTAAAGATTTTTGGAGTAGCCACCAGTGGAACAGACAGTTCAAAGGTTCATACTCCTATACTAAGATAATGCAGGCAAGGGAATTCCAGAGGAGAAGCCAGCCTTCGAGTTGGGTAAGAAATTTGAGGAAGTCAATATTCAAGTATCCATCATCGAAGGGTGAAGACGTTGCCAGTTTCTCTTTCCTAACTGATGTTCTCTCAATTGAAGTTTGGGGAGCACCTCAAACTTTGACAGATAGCAAGGCTCCTAAGACTTATGTTAACATGGTGCTTCGGTCCATAGGTTCCTTGTTTGGACGCTATGATCCATACTCATATCAAGAGAAGCTGGAAATTGGAAAAGCCTTCCATTCCACTTCTGAAGATATTGAAATCTCAGGGCATCTCAAAATTGAAGGTGGACAATTTTACAACCTTTCTCTTCTTTTTGAGGGGATATATGATCCAACCCTTGGACAGATGTATCTGATTGGTTGCAGGGATGTCCAAGAATTCAACAATGATAACAGAAACATTGAAGGAGGATTGGACTGCCTGATCGAAATCAAAGTGGAGTACTCAGCAAAAAATGCCCGGTGGCTGTTGAATCCCAATATCAAGTTCTCAATCAGCAGCAAAAGGAATAAAGAAGATCCATTTTATCTCCCTCCGATCAATACTAATACCTTTCTCATTTCCTATACTAAGAAGTTTGATTTTGTGCTGCTGCGGAAAGGCTTTGAAGAGGGGCTTCGTATCCTGCTGCTTGTAATGTCAATTCTCTGTATCCGTGGTCAACTTCGTTACACAGAAAATCAGGGACAGCCCACTGCTTATATATCTTTGGTCATGCTTGCAATCCATGCTCTTGGTTTCAGCATTCCATTGATCACAGGTGATGAAATTTTGCTCAAATGGAAAGAATCCACACCAAACAAAAGCTCATATTATCAATTTCAGGAGTTTCATATATTTCAGGCTCTTGATCTTTTTATCAAGTTTCTGATGTTGTTTGCTCTTCTGGAAACTGCAAAACTTATTCAGAGAGTTTGGGAATCACGAAAGATACAAAAAGGTCAAGCTATAAATTTGAATCTCAGAATTCCAAGTGATAAATTGGTTTTCCTTTTCTTTTTGCTCATTCATATGCTTGGATATTTCACCCTTTACACCATCCATAATGCATATGTTCCATTGCTCTTGCAGTCAGAAAACTACGGATATGTAAGTTTTAACATCAAAAGACTGCAAAAATGGTGGACTGAGTTGGAGAACTATGGCAGGCTAGTTCAAGATTGCTTCCTGCTACCACAGATCATTGGGAATACTTTATGGGGAGTCCAAGGTAAGACCTTAAGGAAACTGTATTACATGGGATTCACGATGATCAGACTGGTGCTCCAGGCTTACAATTATGCAAGTGATCCTGTTCCAAATCCCAACTATAGCGAATTTGAATTTCAATACTTGGGTCTGGAATCATATTACAAGCTTGGCAACATAATTGTGAGTGCTATCATGGTGACACTTGCTGTGATGGAGTATATTCAGCAGAACTGGGGATACTGCAAAATTATGCTGATAAGGGAGTTAGCGGACGGTGACCATTTGGATCCCAAGCCTGATACTTCATATGAAAGGCTGCTTTCTGAGTAACTTCAAAACTTTTCTTAGCGTGGTGATAAGGAGCTGGCTCTAGATGTCTTCTATCCCTCTTGTATACCTTCTGTTTTTCTTTTGGTCTGCTTGTACTCATTCAAGCCTACTCTTTTAGCTTAAGGAAAATGTTTATGCTATGTTAATGTCATGCTTTCTATCCAGAATTTTAGCCAGCATTCCCCTTTATGTAACAAAACAAGGTTCTAGGCATCTATTTACAAGAAAAAGAGCGCAATTTTCTGTATAATCCGTGGATAAAAAATAGACTTTCCTTGATTACTTTACGAAAATTTTACTATTCTAAGCTGAGTTTCTGCTTCTTGAACTCTGTCAAAACTGGGAAAAAAGAAAAACCAATGGAAACATAAACTAGAGAACAACACAAAAAACTAAAATTGGATTTATTAGGAAGAAATAAACGAGAACTCAAAAAGAATTCAAATTTGAATCCAATTGATCGTTTCTCCAGTATAAATAATCTGCTATGGCCAACTAATGGAGTTATTGATAATTACTTGAGCAATCATTTCATGAGAAAAAGTCAAGCTGATCAGTGTTGTGGAAGAGAAGGTTATCTTCAATAATAAATTAGGTAAAATCATAGTCATGTGGCCACAATTTTCCATCGGTGGTTTGTTTAATATATGTATTCAAAGAGATTCTCATTATCGATGCATCTTAGGACCATCAGATCAGCACAGCGTGATATAAGTTGAATTTTCCAGTCATTATTAAGTAATGTATTAGTTAGATTTTAACAACCCAAGTTATAATAACTAACGTGCTGATAATAAATTGAAAAACTCCTATATTATTACCCAGCTAGTGGATTCCAATCTTTGATTTTCTATTTATTAACTTGAAGTCAACTATCCAAAACTCAAAACTCCAGTAAAACAGAAGATACTGCTTGTTTTATTATCCCCTCCTCCAAGTCCAGGGTCAGATTTGATCGATCATTGTTTTTAGTACAGCTCAATTGCATCATATATGCGCCACCACCAGAAAAACAGACTGAAACTGATGGGTGACGTTCATCGAGGGACACTTTTGTTGCTGTTTTTCCTTGTTGAAATCACAATTTCATACTCGTATTATCATCAAGATGTGAGTCATACACTGCCGGATAACCCTTTCATCGAGTACACCTACAACCGTTTTCCTGAGATTGAAAAGCATTGTGGTTTTCTTATTTCATCGGCTTCAGAATTACCGCCTGATGATAATAGAGGCGAAAGAATGAAGAAAGAGCTTTCCTTCATGCATGGAGATTGGATTCAGGAGTCAGATGGGGCACCTTTACTGCCAATTGATATCCATGAAATACCATCAAGCAGAAATTATGGCAACGTCCCTTCACTCAAATTAGTTTCTTTCTGGCTTATGGATGTGGATCCAATTCGCCGTGCCACGAACACGCTCAGCATCAGTGGGGCAATGGACATTGGCCTATTCAGAGCTGATACGTTTGCCCACAAACCTCATAATTGGCACCCGGATTTCTACGTGTATGATGGAACTGCTAAACTCACAATTCTCTTTGAGGGTATATATGTGGAGTCTCAGGAAAATGGAGGGCAGGGCCTGATGTGTTTGTTTGGGAATGCAACTATTCCTACTTCAGTTACTCAACAAATAGGAATATCCATGTGATCATGGGAACCCATGGAATCCGATGCCTGCTTGATGTCAACAGCTACTCCTCATTTTTACGAGATGATCAGATCATGCTTGTTCTCAGGTACCCCAAGTCCTTCACTCTGCGTAGCAGAGGCATTAGTGGAGAGATGAAGAGCTTAAATGATAAGCAGGAACCAAACATTCTTCGATAAAATCCATATATCATCCCAGCTGCGGCACAAGAACTCGAAGTACCAATTTGGATCCGAAAGAACTTCTATCAAATGCCTGCAGTCCATATCCCTCATCCAGATTCTTTGTCAATGAAAGATATTGAGATGTATAAAGGGGATGGATACTGTACTAAAGCTGAACGGAATTTGTGCTGGAATAAAGTGTTTGAATTTGTTTCCCCATTGGAAAAATATGGTTCAAAGAAAACTGACCACAGTAGTAAGATTGGACCCTTTCTCAATTGACTAGAGAAGCACATGGCTACATATAGTAGTTCTGACAAATTGAGGCTAATGATTCAGGAATTACAATGTGAGCCTGGAATTGATCAGGACGGAAGCGAGACAGCTATGGTGTTTGTAGTTCTCAGAGTGATACAGAAATCAGAAATCCTCTATAGAGAAACGATGAGAACAGGTCTTTCCACCATGACTCTTTCTGCTGAGGGAAGATGGGATTCTTCTTGTGGGCAACTCTGCATGATTGGTTGCCTTGGGACACCAAGTGCTCTTTCACACGGATGCAAGTCTCGAATCACTATATATCTCCCTCTTACTTTCAACATCAAACAACGTAGTCCTGTTTTGGGTGTCATAAGCAGCATTGACGTGTCTGAATCACATGCTCCACTTATGTTTCAGAGGCTGACAAATCCGGAAGGATTTATTCGTACGCCCCAATGCTGCAGAAATTTAAATTGGTCATACACATACACGAAGACAATTCAGGCACGGGAATTTCAGAGGAGAAGCAAGCCTTCCAATTTTGGAATTAATTGGAGGAGAAAATTGTTTCGGTATCCAGCATCCAAGGGTGACAATATTGCCTGTTTGTCTTCCCTAGCAGATGAGCTCTCTGTTGAACATTGTGCTGTTCCAGAAACTTCGATAGATAGCCTAGCATCTTTGCTCGTGTTGAAATTGTGCTTCTTTCCATGGGTTCGTTTTTTGGACGTTATGGACCATGGTCATATGCACAGAAGCTTGAACCGGATAAAGCCTTTGCTTCACAGAAGCTTGAACCCGATAAAGCCTTTGCTTCTTGTTCTAGAACTTACAAGGAAATTGAAATCTCAGGGCATCTTAGCATAGCAGGTTCACAAGTCTACAATATTTCTGTTTCGTTTGAGGGGTTGTATGATCCGACTGTTGGACAGATGTATCTAATTGGTTGCAGGGATGTTGAAGAGTTCCAAGACTGCTTGATTGAAATCAAAGTAGACTACTCTCCTGAAAATATAAAGTGGCTAATTAATCCCAAGACCAAGTTCTCAATCTACAGCAAAAGGGGCAAAGAAGATCCTTTTCATTTCCATCCAGTAAGTGTCACTACATTTTTGCTTCCCGATAGAAAAATATACGATCTAGCAAGCGTAATGTTCCGGAAAGTCTTTGAAGATGGACTTCGTATTCTGCTGCTTGCAATGGCAATTCTCTGCATCCGTGGCCAATTTTCTTATTCAGAAAGGCAGGGACACTCCACGGCTTATATCTCTTTGGTCACGATTGGACTCCACATTCTTGACTTCAGCATATCATTAATCACAGGGGATGAAGTGTTTCTCGAATGGAAAGAACTTGCATCAGTTAAAAAGGATATATCTCAATTTCAGGGGATTCAACTATTTCAGGCACTTCGCTACTGTATCAACATTCTACTATTGTTTGCCTTCCTGGAAGCCAGATATCTCCTAAAGAGAGTTCTAAATTCACGCCTGGTCGAGAACAGCAGTCGTGTTAAAAAACTGTTAAACCTCAGAAACCCCAGCGATAAATTGGTATTCCTGATCTCCTTGCTCATTCATTTGATTGGGTTTTCCATTTTTTACATCCTCCGCAAAACATATGAATTACCACCACTATTTGCGTCGGACAGCTACGCATTCGATAGCGTTAACGACAAAAGGCAGCACAAATGGAGGAGTGAATTGGGAAACTATGGGGTAATAGTTCAAGATTTCTTCTTGCTTCCACAAATTATTGGTAACACTTTATGGGGTGCCCAAGGTAAACCTTTGAGAAAGCTCTATTACATTGGCTATACAATGATCAGACTTGTGATCCAGGCTTACGATTATGCTAGAGATCCCATTTCTTATCCCGGTAGCGAAAATGAATTTCAGTACTTGAGGGTGGAATCATATTATAAGCTTGGCAATTTAATTATCAGTGCCATTTTGGTGACACTGGGTGTAACTGTTTATATTCAGCAGAAAAATGGCAACTCAAAATTTATGCCAGGGAGGAAGCTGAAGGAGTGTGTCAATGTGGATTCCAAGCCTGAACCTTCTTACGAAAGGCTGCTTTCTGAGTGACTTATTGAACTTTCCAGGTTTAATTGAGGAGCTGGTTGGAAATGTAACAAGTTTTTACCTTTCGATTCCCATGTTATTCAAATTGTCTGTTTTGTTTTCTTTACAAAGCTTGAGGCTTTGTTCAAGAACCAGAGAACTTTCTCACGCGGTTCCTGTACCCTTTGTTGGTTAATAGTACTAATTAATGGCATGTTTCCTCAAAGAAAACTACTTTGTGACCTTAGGAATCGACTGTTTGACGCTGAAAATCAGAAGACCCCATATCCTCTTTTATCTTGTCGAGTGGAGAAAATTAAGAATAGCTGCCTTCAAATTCTTTTATCTTGAACCGCTTTCCCTCTCTATGCATGGTTTCAATCTTTCCCGCTCCAAGTCCAAAAGTACGCTCCTTTAGTGCCAACAAACAAAAATTTTCCAAATTGAGATAATTCCAGTTTATACAGTTTCAAAAGAACACCAGAAAAGCCTATTAATTTTTTATAAATCCTGCTTTAGACAAATCTCCACTCTTCGCAAAGTTGGCTAGCTCCAAAATGCTATGGACTTTCTCGCAAAATGGAGTCCCAAAATCTCAACATTGGACGAAAGAATACGGTGAGATGCCGCAGGGTTGTGTTTATGAGCGGGAGTTATTCTTGGGTCGGCCATTTCATTCAAAGATCAAAATTGGTGAACTTTTCTCCAAGAGTGAGTTTCTTAAAACAAAGCTGGTGATATTTACTGCAAAATATGATCTTTATAGTGCCTCCCATTATTTGTTTTGGAGAGATGGTAAAACGAATCGGGCTTGAGGGAAGATGCTTTGTGAGCTTTTGTTGGAATGCTAGAAAATGGAATTTTGCTTGATAATTTTCTTATTCGTACTGTTTTAAAAGATTGCGGTGCTCTGAATTTTATTGAGTTTAGCAAGTATCTTCATGGGTTTGTGTTGAGATTAGGACTTGATAAATGTGTTTTTATCTGGCAGTAGTCCTGTTGATGTGTAGGGAAAATGTGTGGTTTTGAATAATGCAAGAAAGGTGTTTGATGGTATGATTGATAAAGGTTCTTGATGGTATGATTGATAAGTGTGGTTGCTGGGCATTCAACTATCACGAGCTATGTGCAAAATGGTTTCAGTGAGGATCCGATTGAAGTTTTCTATGATATGCGAATTGACGGTGTTGATCCTGCTTATGTAACTGTATCGGCTTCCTTTCTGGTTCAGCTCATTTATGTGCTGTTAAGCAAGGCAAGTAAGGTCATGCTATAGCAATTTTGATTTCTTCTTATGTGCCATATATTTTGCTGGGAAATACACTTAGTTTGTATCATAAAATGAGAAGACTAGTCTCTGTGTTGGCTCTATCATCGACCTTGACTGTTGCAGCTGATCAAGGGATTTAAGGCTTGGCAAAGAGGCATTGTATAAGGAAGACTTGCGGTAGATGTGGCTGCTGCAAGTAGTACTATAGATATGCATGCCAAATGTGGAACACTACGTTGGTTGCTTTTGCTGAATCGAGATTAAGTGGTGAGAAATTGAAGTTTGTTTTATCAGATGTAGTTAGAAAGTGTACCAACAAATGTGGTATCATGGAATTCAACAATACTTGGATTCTTAAGAAGTGGTCGGTTGCTGAGGTTATTGATGTGTTTTTGTAAAGTCTAACCTAGTTACACAACTATATAATCAGCAGTGCCTGCGCCAATGAGCCAATTATGATGTACTTCAGCGAATGGTGAGAACTGATTAGCAATCCAAAACGCTGACCATTTCTAGGCAGACTCAGCATGTGCACATATTGCGTCACTAGCATATGGAACAGCAATTCATGAAGATCTCATGAGACGATGCCTTTATCTGTTTCTCTTGATATTTCTTTAGTAGATACGTAGGCCACACACGGATGCTTAAAACAAGCGAAGTATGTGTTTGATATGACTTTGAACAAGGAATTGCTTTTCTACAATGCAACATTATCTGCTTGCGCATTGCGTGGCTACTCAAAAAATGCACTTGCATTGCATAAACATTTGGTGGAGGAAGATATAAAATCAGATGGGACAAACTTCACTAATGTACGATCCTCCTGCAGTCATGAATGATGAGCAGGTGAACAAAGCTTTTGAAATTTACACTATATTATCTCAACAAATCTATCCTCTCTTTAAAAATATAGTTAGTCTTAGTACGTTTTTAGTCTTTGCACTTAGTAGTGTTAGTTTTTAAATATGCCTAAAATGTCCTTTTGTGCTATAATGATACACTTAAATGGAATTAAGTATTAATTAGTGAAGAACTCATGGGGTATTGAATAAGGTGAAAATGGATACGTTAAAATACGAAGAGACATTGATGATGTGGAAGGCCTTTGTGAGATTGCCATGAAAGTTTCTTAGCCAATTGCTTAGGTTTTTCTTAGATTGGTATATGTTGCATTTGTTTTTATATTTAATTACACTGGCATTTGTTTTTATATTCAGTTGTATATGTTGCATTTGTTTTTATATTTAGATTGATAGTCAACGAATTGTATTTAGCACTTAATTCTGGTCTTGAATAATGTAGTCAAATTACACATTATTAATAAATTAATTATCTAACCATATAGAAGAATAAAAACGTGTGTAACCATTGGATATATACAAGAATAAATGAAAAATATATATTTAACTATTTGCTTATGTTATGTAATTTGTTTGTACAAAATTGAAAAACATGTTTCTTTAAATTAAATGATAGTGAAAGATAGATCATTCATACCGTTATAGTAAAGGAAGAAAATATGACGCTAGTAGTAAGTAATGGTGAAAGATGGCTTTGATCATTTGGGCCAATATTTGTCTATTACTATCTTTATGTAAAATTTAGTTATTTAGTGAAACTATTTTATTGTAATATTTTAAAGGCTCTTACTGCGTAATGTTTCATTAGCTATAAAGTTGAAGAACGTAGAATTGGTACCTAATTAGGTTACTAAAACAAGTATCTATTAATTATTTTAACAAATAATCACAATCAATTGAAAGAGGGTCAGATTACCTATTTTCAGACAAGTCACCTTATCCTTCTATATTTTGCTAATTTAAAGTAATATGAAATCTTCAAACAATTTGAACATGAATATCTCACATCATCGTATATATTTAATTTAAGTTTACAACACATGGAGTATTTAATCATTGAAAAAAAGTTTCAAGAAAATACTAAATATAAAAATATTTACATCAACCAAAAAATATATATGTAAATCCTAACAAATTCCCTAAATTAATAAAGATAACGTGTAAATCTTGACAAATTTCATGAATTAGTAAAGATAACAACAACATCAAATATTCAACATGCGGAATCCAATATTAATAAAAGCACACCAAAAATCAACTAGAGAACTAAAAATAAAGTTAAAAATATGGAATTGAAGATTAAATCCAATCATAAACTTGAAAGGTAGGAAAAATACATTACAAGGCAAAAGCAATAGGATGAAACCAATATCTATACCTAGAAACGTACCAATGAAAATAACTACTCAAGAAAATCTAACTTCACTATGGGAGTATAATCTAATTTTTCAACTTGTTTTACATAGAATGTCATAATTTTTCTTTCCAATAAATTCTCATGACCTTTACTTATGCCTCTAAAATAACATGCTTCTCAAAATATACAAGAAAACACCATAAAACTCCTTATCAACATGCAAATGCACGTGCCATATTGCTAGTAATTTGAAGAGTATTGAACATTATTGTTATATGCATACTCTTATGTCTTGCAGTGGAATTTTCATGAAGTCCGTCAGCTTATTCAGACCATGCCTATTACTCCTGATGCCTTTTTTTTTTTTTTTTTTTTTTTTTGAAGATAAACCTAATCCACAACTCCTGATGCCGTTCATGGGGACTATTACTTGCTGGTTGTCAAGAACTTAATGAGACATCATTTGGGGAGTGTATGTCTATCTAATCAGAGTCATTCAGTGAGATGGCATGTCTAATTAGGGAAATTTCTGTAATGAAAGAAGCAAAATACTACATTTGCTTTCCTGAAATCAAAATGTTTTTGAATTATTATTCTTTCTTCCAACAACCTTGCGTCTTTTAATAGGTTTTCCTTTTTATTTTTTTTAAGTGTTTAAAGTCTCATTTAATGAGTTTCAAATACTTTAGTTTTAAAATAAAGTAATTTACTTGATTGGTAAACATATTAGTATTCCAAATTTGAGTACTCATGTATATGGAAATCGATATGAATTTTTTTTAAAAGTGAAATCGATATGAATTATACTAAACTATTGGTTAAATTTTTAGAATGAATTATGAACTTTAAAATTCGCAGGAGAGAGAGAGAGAGAGAATTTATTGACTAAAAAAGAAATTTTCATCAGCTTATAAAAAATGGTCGTTATTTTCTCTAAAAGGACCCAAAAGCCCAGAAACTTTCAAAACCGAACTCAAAATAGTCCACATTTGAGTGGCCCAGTAAGCAAGCTCCTTGATGTTATACTGACGGGCCTATCTAAAATTAGCGATCAAATACAAAGAGAGCAGCAGTATGCCAATTTTGCCAACGGCTAGTGAAAGTTCCATTTTCCCTGCGGTTATTGGCTTAGGAATCTAGGATGCAATTGCAAGCAGAGGGGGAGCAGCAGCAGCCACCATGGAAACTCAACCTTCAAGCGAAGGCCGACAACTTCGATTTAAGAATCAAAGCAACATACGCCTGGCCTGCCGCTGGCAATTTCTTCCAGTTCTCACTGAGGCTGAAGCTTTCTCTAGTTGACATCAGTGTGAAACTGAAACCCGAAACGTCAATTTGGTGGAAACCCAAATTCTTCAACTCTAAATTCCTCCTGAAGAAGAAGACGAAGAAGAAAAAGAAAATTCTTGAGAAATTTCGCATGCGTTTGGCCAATTATAGAGCCATTGCTGCCAGGAGAAGTTTCAACATCATTCCACCCAGATGGAACGCTCTCCCTATCAAGGTACTGCCATACATGTATATGTATAGATGTGTGTTAATTTAATTTGTTTCACTTAATTTAATTTGTTTCACTGCTTCAGCCTTGAGCAAATAATTTAGCAGCATGTACAATTGATTCCTCTGATTGGGTTGTAGGGATGGAAATGTGGCATCTCTGCTGCATTAATTGAAAATCTTGCTCTTTTGTGGAAATGGATCTATGATAAACATCAAAATGGGATACTACTACTACTCAACAATGCTTCGGGCCGGCGAGCCAACATATTTCTATACCTTGCTTCACTATTCAAGAATATGGGATCCAGAAAACTGAGCATCTTATTGCTGCTTTTAAGCGTTGCAATGTTTAGTTCCTCAATTCCGCATTATCTCTTTGTACATCTATGATGAAGTGTCTATTCTAACATATTCACGATGATGGTTTGAGAAGAAATCATAGAACCCATTTTTATTAGCAGAGGAACTAACTACTCACTCAGTGGTAATTGATGAGAAGATGAGCTTGAAATCTCGTCTGATGGTCACAATTAATGGCAGGGTTTTCAATATAAATTGGTTTGAACCTCAGACTATAACCAACCATCGGACAGGTCAAATGTCCTTGTACTCACTTGGTATTGTCTTTACCAGACCAGCATGTCTTCGCTGATATTACAATTTTCTTTTTATTTTTTGTTTACGGAGGAAAACTATCGAGTATTTTCCATGCTTAGAGCTTTGTGTATATTCCACATTGAAATGACCAAAATTTTAGTTTTAATGATTAAGTTAATGGTTAAAAGAAGATTTTTTTCAGAATTGAGTTAATGAGAGGAAGTGAGATTTAAAAGAAACTTATGGATTAATTGAAGCGTCCAGAATGTATAACTGCATTGGAAAAAAATTGTAGATGAAAACATTTAAGACAACTGCAAGACAGCCCCTAGTTCTGATGATGAGTTTTTTGACTGATGGAAAAGAAGCACCGGGGTATGGGAGTTGCTGGGACAAATTTTCTTATTGAATACAACCATCATGGTGCAGCCAATCTGAAAAATTATCTGTGAGCATCAACATTCGCTTCAATTCCTCGTGATTTCGCCTATGTGCCCTGACTGGTTGAAGATGCAGGTTGATAATTATGTTATTCATCTCCTGATGTTAGCATTTTGCTTAGTTCCAATTTCACACATTGGGTTTCGCCAATGGGACATGTTGCAGGAACAACATAGATGTAAAGTTGAACGCTTGTGTATTAGTTTCAAAAGAAAATAATGACAAGAAACATGAAGGAGGCATGTCCTTAAGTAAGCCCTAAAATATAAAGTCATGCTTGATTGCTTGCCCCCCAAATTAATGACTTAGAACTGATTCTAATGATTGTTTTACTTATCCATGGAAATAATAAATTTGACTTGCCATGAAGTTGCTCTAGGCAAATATTCGCATTATTCTGTTTATTCTTGATGACTAAAGTTGCCCTCCTTGAAAATTGAACACTTGATTCTCATCATCCATCCATGTCCTACAGAATAGACAGCAGATAAATATGTTACAATTTTGCAGTGAAACTGTTAAGCATCATTAGTTACACATGGAAATGGATGGGTTCTGCACCATAATTTGCAGCTCCATGGCAGACAACTGACCAAATGCATTCATTACTGTGCACAACAAACATGGTCCATTGAAGGAGTTGGTTCAAAGCTGGAACATATTTTTCTGACTCCGTAGTCTGTACTTCTCTTTCACTAGGACTACTGGCATTAAGAACCGTTACCAAAAGAAAGAAAAGAAAGGCAAGATTGATTGGATTAAATTAAACCGTGGTGGCAAAAAAGGCTCGGGACTTTCTGTGTCACATGGTCCTGGATAAGGTTTTTAGATGTTTATAGCTTTAATCATTTCCGACATCAGCTCATTCTCAGCTATCAAAGCTATGATATTCCAAGCAGGAAGTCCCAAGTCTGAAATAAGAAATATACCTGTATAGTGTACTTATGCGTGTATAATTGCAATTTCTTTTTCTTTTTATTCTTCTTTAATTTAATCTGGTCCTCTCGTGTGAAGGTGGGATGGCATGTGAAGAAAAGTTGTCAAACTCAATGGTGACCACAACAAAGTAGAGCACGTTGCTGCATAAGCAAGAAAAGAACAAAGTAACGTTAGATTCCTCATCCCATAGAGAAAAGATTTTTATCAAAATCATAACATCTTTTAGCATGCGGTCCATCTAAAATGATGTATGGGAGGCTAGCTCCCAGGAAAAGCTATCTGATTAACAGTTCCATGTAGAAAGGCTGCAAAAGGAAATCCACATTCAATTCAATTAGAGAGGTTGCAAATCGCACCTTTTCAATCTCTTCCATAATATGCTAGTTTAGACACGAATATTGCCCGGCAACAAGAAAGAAGAGTTAGTAAGTAAGAGTTGGCTTTATAGTGTCTGAGCACATTGACTCAGTTTTAGTCAGCTACTTTGCTTGATAATCAGAAAAAAATGCAAAAGATAAGATTGTGTTTAACTATTGAGCAACTGATTCTGAGTGGTTAATTACTTCCCAATTCTCATGTACTACATCATTTCTATTTTTCCAATTTTGGCAAATGTGGAACAAATTAACAAAAGCAGAGTCGAGTCGAGGAACAAGGAAATCTGAGTGTAACATTTCACTTCATATATGTCGGCTTTAAGGCAATGACATGGCGGCATATTTCTAAGGCAACTGAAAGTGAATTAATATTTTGGAAAGCAAAGAAAGGGGAAGCACACAGAGAGAATCGAACAAGTATCCAATGCTCATGAAACATCAACTTGAAAATTTTTGCATTTTTCCAGTGATGTCTGTACTTTCAAAAATCTGTCTAGCGTTTCAGAGCTAATAATTAGGACCTAAATTATAATCGATAAAGATTTTATGTCGGCTATAGGCAAAACTCTCAGAATCGTTTTTTAAGGAAGAAATAGAAGAGTTATGGGGAATTTTTTTTTTTAAATGCTGAAGTGAGTATTTCAAAATTCTAGATACAGTCGTTTTTTCTTTTTCTTTTTTTTTTTTGGGGGGGGCTGGGGGGGCAAAGCGAGAGAGAGAGAGAGGAGTTTATGTAAACAGCAAACTCATGTTGAAGACAAGATGGTTCCCATATTTTGTTTAAGATCACTAGTTGATAGAATGGGTCATCGTAAGCGTCATGTAATCCCGTGGTTGGTCCATAATTGAGTCACCAATTCGACTGATTTCTTGCCAGCGACATTCTGATTCTTACGTATAATAAAGTCTATTTATCAAAAGTCCCCCAAAAGCCTAAACGGACTACACTGCTATTAATAAAGTGGAAAAAGCTAATGTTGTCGGCGTATGCTTCCATAGGGACCCATGGCTTGAGTTTGGTATCCAAAGAACAATAATTACTATGATAATTGCATGGTTACTTGTCATTAATTTAATGCTATGCTTCAATTCAGAAAAATAATTCAGTATTATGTCTATGCTATTCTGCTAACTGAAATTATCTTTTGCTCTTTGGCATATATCCATATAATCGACCCAAAAGAAAAAAAAAAAAAGAAAAAAGGGCCTCATATGTCATGTTTCTCTTTTATCAATTGCTTCAGAATAGTTAATACGCTTACAAATCTAATCGATCTCATTAGCCCAGAAGCAAATTTTGGCAGAAATGGCATAATTCTGACGAAATTAAAAATTTCACATGTCATGCTAACAAGAAAAAGGTCACTAATTTCCGACATTAGCATCATAAAAGTGAAGTATTATGACCGCTCTAAAAAGAGGTAGAATTAAGTACTGCGTGTTTTCAGACAGAAAAGACAGGTAATTTTCTCATTTTATCGTCAATGAGGTGGACGCAGCACAAACGCACAACTCTTCTTCTGAGCCCAAAGCCAAAAAGAGCAAAGCAGAACAAAACAGCAATACAAAAATTAATGTTTGATACTCCTATTTGATCGAGACCTTCGGTAATCAAACAAGAAAAATAATAACGATTTGAATTATGACACACGTGCTTCGCTGGTTTATTTTGTGCTTTTCTTTTGTTTTCTTTCTTTATTTATTATAAGGCTGAAGAAGGGAAAAAGGACATTCCGATATTTCTTGTTAGTTAATCATCCATCAATAGCGATTACCTTTAACTTTGGTATAAATTTTAAAACCCATCTGAGTATGAGCATTGCATTTGTACGTTTTTAATAGGAGAGAAGTACTAAGTATAGAATATATAGGAGAGGTAGTGAGATGGAGTTGCTCTTATCTTTTATCAAGTTGTTGGATTGATTGGATTACAAATGTTTAGACCACACAATTAAAGTATAAACCAGATTTACGTAAAATTTTTCTATAATGTAAAAAGAAAGAGGTCAACCAGTTCAAAACTCTCTCCAAATTGGTCAAAGCTGTTCATGCAGACGCCAAGTTTTCGAGATTTTTACCCCTGAATAGGCTTTATCTTCTAATTCTTAGCAAGCAAATGTTCAGAAGTTTTCCTCTCTATCTAAAAGCAGCATTTAGGTATGAATTTCTACTTTGTTATAACAGTGAATTTTCAGCTCCTTGTCGGTGGCCACAAGGCTTTAATCTCCTCTGGCCGAACTTAACAGCCTATATTATGTGTATATGTATATTTTTTACCTTTTAAATTTGGGTAAAACTACAAAATTACATCACGGTAAAATATCAAAAATTACCAATGTCCCAATACCGACCAATGGTTGCGCAACAAGGCATCAAACGCCTTGGTTTGCTTGTCAGAGAAAAAGAAATGTCTCCACCAAAAGCCAGCCAGCCTGTTTCCCAACCCCACCCACCATTCTTCAATCTTCTTCATCACAAGATGATTGATTCCCATTTTTCAGTCCCATTTTGCCACTCTGAAATATCCCCCAAGGTCCCCCGGGGGCGGCCCACCCCACCCATCCCACCCAAAAAAACAAAAAACCCCAATCCCTTTCCTTAGTCCACATTTCCATTTTGATTGACCAGAAAACAGTTTCAGACCTACAATTGTTTTGCAGTCTCTGATGCCATCACCAGTTACTACTCGCTTTTTCACATTTTGCCAATCTCTCCCCCCCCCCCCCCCCCCCCCCCGGGGCCCACCACCACCCCAATAACAAAAAAAAAATCCCGGGGGGCAGCCCCTTTGCTATCTCTCTCCTATACTAGTTTTGAGTCTTTTGACATGTTTCCGTTTAACATGTAGCTAAAGTCAATTTTTCCAAGCAAAACACTAAATTCGAAATTTTTCATAATAGCCTGATTTGTTTTTAACTTTCTAAGACAAGAATGTTTCAAGCAATTAAAAAGAACTCGACTAGATAATTAAAATAATTAGTGAGAAAGAAGTATCAAGAAAAACAATGAAAAAAAAAAGAAAAAAGAAAATGGAGAATGAATGGGGCTAAAAACGAAATGTCCCCAAAAGGGACATGCCTGCAGTAACTCAGTAGTCGGCCAGCATTCAGCAAGCATCCTCCTGGCATCAATCTATCATAAGAAAATCTTTGAAACTTCAAACTTAAATTTTCAACTAACCAGTTAGCAATTTCCAAACACATGGTTGCAGAAAAATAAAATAATAGTAACACAATCAAGCCAAGACAAATACTGTACATCTGGAAAAGAAGCATATGTTCTTCGACTAAAAAATTACTAGTATTAAACAAAGAATCGAATCAAAATTTAAAACATCTAAATCACAGACTGGTCAATTCCAAGCAGTACATTAATTCCCATCCCCCACGGAACAATTTAAATATCCAATTAACCACGTCCCCATCAAAAAGAAAAAAAAAATTTAATGCACAATTTCACCCCACCAATCAAGGGAAAAACATCCTGCCTCGAAAACAAAAAATCTAAAGAGAAACACATAAAGGGGTCAAGCTGTAATTACAAATTTAATCCCCAAGAATCTTCTGGCAAATTTTTAATTCACTTGCTCAAAATGTGAAATTTTTGGGGTGACACCATTATTCCTTTTTCCCCCCAATTTCCCCTATACGTCTTATTATTACTCTTTCCACCCCACTAGTTCCTACGGAGTGACACCACGAGGTGAGGATCTGGACTCCTGAGGAGGTGTCTGACCATCTGATCCTTTAGAGGGATCATCAGAGGACTGCCGTAGGCCATCATCTGTTTCACTTCTATTCACATCCTCAATCATTCTTACCACCTCCTGCATTGCAGGCCTTTGGTCTGGTACAGTAGCAACACATGACATTCCTATCTGAAGAAGCTGCACCATCTCTTCTTCCACATTGTGATATCGCATTAGCTCCACATCAAATACTTCAGCTGTCCATTCCTCCCTAACAACACTTTGAACCCATCTAGGCAAATCAATGCCTTCTTCCCCTAAAGAAGCTTGATTTGGTGCTTTACCTGTTAAGAGCTCGAGTAACAGTACTCCGAAGCTGTACACATCGGATTTAAACGTGACTTTGCGAGTTTCAAGCACCTCTGGTGCACGATAGCCTGCAACTCGGTGATTTGGAGGGCTTGAGTTGGAGAAGAGTGGGTTCAACCCGTAATCTGATACACAGGCGTCGTGGTTGTCTTGCTTGAGGAGGACGTTGGATGACTTGATGTTGCCATGAACTACTTTTCCAGCTACATGGAGGTGTGCAAGGCCTCTAGCGGCAGCCAGGGCAATCCTCATCCTCCTATCCCAGTCCAATGGTGTACGACCAGACCCTCTGCTCCCTGTAAATATAGAAGCAGCATTCAATAATTAGGCCTAAATTGTAGTTAACAGTATGTTAAAGTTCCGTAATTATATAAGACTAGTAGCAAAAAAAGGATCAGACAACTATCAAAAGCAAATGTTCTAAATCTTTGGTGCAGCATCTTAATCAATAAAACTGTTGCCTGACAAAAAGAACTACCAACGAGGGCCGCACATTTTGCAAAAGAGCCAAACCAAAAAGACCCAAAAACGATATGACGTTGAAGTTTTAGTTGAAACTAAGATTCAAACCATGCCAAACTTGGATCAAAATAAGGCTTCAAAAGGCAAAAAAATAATAATAATAAATAAATAAATAAATAAACCACCAGTGAAGAAAGGAACAGAAACAAAAGGACAAAAAAAAGTCCCTAAATAATATACTATTTCAATAAAAACCATCACAGTTGCTTACCTCCAAAGAAATATGCCTCAGCATAATTGCATCAATTATTGGTATAAGAGCACCAATTGTGATTGAGAATGCCACTTTCAATCATTCACACAGCTACA
This sequence comes from Mitragyna speciosa, assembly GCA_024721245.1. NCBI lineage: Eukaryota > Viridiplantae > Streptophyta > Magnoliopsida > Gentianales > Rubiaceae > Mitragyna > Mitragyna speciosa. The sequence goes on along the minus strand of CM045556.1, from coordinate 25,630,036 downwards.
AAAATAATGAAAATAGAATCGCATTCGGTAAGGTGGGTTTGAGTTTTTTATGCTTGGTTTAGGGTTTAAATAGGAATACATTATGAAGATGAAAGGTCTCAACCACCATGTGAAAGGTTTGAAGATTGAGTTTATTGGTCTGGTAATAATTGGAAACCGGCTAGTGTCACAGGCACAGCAAAAAAATTTGGAAGATTTTCAGCATTAGCAAAATAGCTTGATATTGAATGCAATAAATCATTTGTCAGAGAAAACGTGTTGGTCATATGCAAAGGTATCCTGCAAGTTTTTTTTTTTTTGGGTGTAAAATAATGGTCACTTATGCATTCCAACATTTGAACTGTTGCAAAACTTGTGCAACTAAATCAAACAGGAGGAGCTCTGCACATTTAACGCTGGTTAATGGTGTTGCAGATATAACCCACATATTGCGAGACATTTATGCATCATCTGATCCGATCCAAAGTTTCAATATATACCAACAACAAATATGTGCCAAAAAAATTTTAAAAACAAAGAAATCCTATATAAGCAGAGCATTCAATAGCTGCTGCATTTATCTCAATTATAAACCTGAAAAAAAAAAACCTCCATTTTCTGTAACAACCCAATATTAATTTCCAACAAAAACAGAAAACAAATTCCAAAATGTAAGAAAAAACAGCAGTTTTCATTGAAAACACATTCAAGAATTTCAGAAAAATTAAGGAAAAAGGAAAGAAAGATTGACTGACCATGAAGAAAAGCAGACAAGCTACCAGCAGGCCAGTAATCAGAGACCAATAATTTCTCATCTTTGGAATAATAATATGCTCTCAAAGGCATCACATTTTCATGCTTAATCTTCCCCAAAGCCTCCATTTGCTGCTCAAATTCTTTCTTACTCATCAGCACATCTTTCAGCCTCTTCACAACGACAGTAGTCCCTTCCTCCAAAACAGCCTTATAACTAGTCCCGACACTCCCTTTTCCCAGCACCTCAGCAGAAGCCCTCAACAAGTCCTCCAAATCAAAGCTATACCCTCCACCGTCAAAGAATACAAGCTTATTCCTCTCTTCTCCGACGGAGGCACCAGTGACATCGTCTTTCGAGGAAGATGTCCCTGCCTCTGTTGCGCCTCCCACCGCTCCCGCCCCTCCGGCCCTTGCAGTTGAAGATGGCTTCTGGGCTTTCGCGGGCTGCTGCTTTCTTCTACGTAATAGGCAAAGTAGAAGGACTAATAACAGCAAAAGCAGCACTACTCCAGCAGCCACTGATATTCCGATTATTGCGCCGGTCGAAAGCTTTTTGGATTTTTTGTGGGGTGGATTTGTTTGAGACTGGGAGGAAGGGGAGGGAGCAGGAGGTGGGAAGAATGGATTACATGGCGGCAACGGGCCACCACAGAGGTCAATGTTGCCGGCGAAAGAAGATGCCTGGAATCTGGCCAGGGTTCCCGGGATTGAGCCATTGAGGCGGTTATTTGAGACATTGAAATTTGTTAGGTTTGGTGGGTTAATGCTCGGGAGGGTTCCTGTAAAGCTGTTGTTTTCGAGGAATAGACCTGTTAAACGGGTCAAATTGTTGACGGAAAATGGGATTGAGCCGGTGAAGTTGTTGTGGGAGATGTCCAACCGAGTCATCCGAGTCAACTCGGTGAGACTCGGAGGGAACTCGCTGGAGAACCGGTTGTTTTGGAGGTAGAGGCTACGTAAGGACTTGAGGTTGGAGAAGTCGGGAGGGAGTGATCCAGTGAGTCGATTGGACCGGAGACTTAGGACTCGGAGCTGGGTTAGACGACCCAGAGTGTTAGCCGGAATTTCACCGACGAGTCCCACTCCTGGAAGCCTCAAGTAGTAAACGTAAGATTGGTTAGCGTCGCATACTACACCGACCCAGTTGCAGGCGGAGTCGGAGGAGTTCCACTGCAGGCGGTTTTCATGACGAACTTTAGAAAGAAATGCAAGGAGTGCTTGCTTGTCCTGAGTGGGCTCCGAGTTAACTCGATGATGACTCAGTGAGAACGCTAGTAAAGAAGCTAAGGACAAAGCACGAAAAAGAAAAAACAGCCCAGAATCAGAAAACAATTGCATTGCCATTGGTACAAAATTCGAATTGTGTCTTGGGTATTTGTTTTTAGAGTACTAAATCCAGAAAAAGAATTTGAAAGAATAAGTTGGTAGATGATGAATGGCTCCTGCTAGTGTACCAGTCGCAGTATTAACAATTTGGGGAGCATGACCAAAAGTGACTCTCAAGTAATATGCCATCATCATGAGGGGTGGGGGGAGTGTCAAGCAAGTGTGTGTTATGTTTTGAGAGAGAGAGAGAGAGAGAGAGAGAGAGAGAGAGAGAGAGAGAAGAAAAGGAAGCAAAAAAGGCACTGTTCCAGTTGGAGGGGGGCGGGGGGAGAGAGAGAGAGAGGGGAGTGTTTACGAGGGAAACTTGCAGGAGAGCAGAGGGCACGAAAAAAAAGCAATTGGAGTGAAAAAAAAGTGTGTGCTTCAGAAAACAGGAGCCATTTCATTTTGCTGACAACGGACGGGCAAGCACCTCACAGTTCACACAAGCCTCGCTACTCGAGTAAGTAAAACGTTTTCTTATTTTTCCAAATCTTAACTCTTGGTTGGCAGCAGTTATATTATATTTAAGGCCTCTACAACTTTCGTCCTAGACGAGTTTAAGGAAGGAAACTGTACAATTCGTAATTCCTTAACCTGTATTTTATAGAAATTTAAGGGTAAATACTTGACAATATATGTTATTTTGATATTATCTTAATATATTATTTTTATATGATTTTAAATCACTTTTCTATATTTTTAATTAATTCCTCACGTCTTAAAAGGTAGACAATATTATTTTTCAAGAATTCTCCAAAAAATGACTTTTGGAATGAATTGTGAAATTAGTTTAGATCCCCTTCCTGTAGGTCTTGTGTCGAATTTTCAAAAAAAAAAAAGAATTCTCAAAAAAAAAATTGTACTTTTTTAAGGGCAAAGTACAATTTATGAGACAAATAATTCCACACACACAGACATGCCCGAAATTGTACAGAGACAAATTCACGTTTGTGTATGTGTATGTGTGTGTATACATGTTTAGATATATAACACATACAAACACGCCAAAATGAAAACCTTGATTAGTGACGTCACAGGAAAGATCAAAATTTAATGTGTTTTATCCTAATCAAGATTTTCATTTTCCCGAATTAAAACATTTCATTTTGTACACGTCAAGCAACTATCTTGAAATCTATTTTATCCTTATCGCACATAAAACATTTTATCCTTATCGCAAATTCTATTATTTTAAAATTTCAAAATATTAAGGTCGAAAGCATTTTTAAACTATCTACATCAATAAATAGGCACCCGATAATTCCCTAGGCTAGATTCACTCAAAACTTCAGTTGGGGATAGACAAAAATGAGGTGATTGATCTAGCAGTAATAGTTTTGTTTGATAAGGAACAAAAAAGATTAAAAAAAAAAAAAAAAAGTATGATAGTCTAATAAGGACTGTATGAGTATTAGTTTGGTAGACTTAGCCAAAAGAAAACAAAAAGTAATTTGTTTGGTCGGAATTATTGTGGGGTGGGGTCATATTTGTATGTATCTATATTTTATATTTTTGTATCCGTCGGTGTTCAAAATTTTATGGTAGTAATGGAACTTCATCCCCATTTTCAAGCAAATCGCTCTCCCCTAAAGTTACAAAAGCAAGTCCATGACCTGTGCACAAGGGCAATCCACGTTGCAAGTATGAACAAATATTTGGACTTCTTAGACGACTAACTCAGAAGTGTGTGGATAATCTTTCTAAAGAAGATTGAAATTTTAAAATTTTGGATAGACCACTAATTAATAGTGCTTTAGCCAGTTTAAGAGTTTATGATAGGAAAAAAAAGAAGAAGAAGAGAAAATATAAGCTAGAAATGAAAAGAAAATAAAGTAAAAGATACCCAGTTTCTTTTTAAGTTGTTTGAGAAATTATGAAATAAGGAGGATTAGTAAGTAATAAAATTTTTTGTATCAGACTTTTAAAGGCAATGTTATCATATTCAAAATTTTACTTAATTTTCTTTTCTATCCTTCCCTTTCCAGCTAATTTTGGACAGAAAATTTTATAAAATTTTGCTCGAGTTTCCTTCTTTTCCTTGCCTTTCTCTTTTATTGTAACTCCCCAAACAATAGAAACAATGTAATAACCTTCCAAATCCTTTCTTTTCTATTCATTTACGTCCTTCCCAACTAAGTGTTAGTAACTACTTGAATGCGTCCGCTAATATTTCTGGGAATTCACACTACTACTAGGGGTGTTCATGGACCGGGTACCCGGTCCATGGACAAAAAATGTGAACCGAACCGGTCTTTGCTAGTTCGGCAAAAATTCGAACCGCAAACCGGTCCACATGTAGCGGGTACCCGGCCTTCCGGTTACCCGCAAAACCGGTTCGGATAGGGCGGGTACCCGACCCGGTCCATAATAATTTACCTATATTTTTAAAAAAATAAACAAGAAAAATTACAAAATATTATAAATCACTAATAATACAAACATTAATATCTTAAAGTTAAATTACATCCAAAACCTTAATCTTCAAAAAAACAAAAATTAAATAAATAAGAAAACAATCACTTAGTCTTTCAAATTTCATCTTTTCATTTCAATCAACATAAAAACATAAATATTCAACAAATAACCAAAAACTATATAAACAAGAAAATAATCACTTAGTCTTTCAAACTTCATCTTCTCATTTCAATCAATGTAAAAACATAAATATTCAACAAATAGCCAAATGAACACCCAAACTAATATATGAAATTACATAAGTGACATGTGAAATTACATAACTACCCCCATTTTGGTTCGGTTCGGTTACCAGCCGGTTCGCAAAAATGAGAACCGCGAACCGCCCCGATTAAAATATAACCCGCCCCGCAAACCGCCCCGCCACCAAAAACCGGTTCGGTTACCCTTTTTTTCGGTTCGGGGCGGATCGATTTTTCCGGTTTTTCGATTTTTCGAGTTTTTTTGAACAGCCCTAACTACTACTAAAAAATTACAAAACAGATACTGGATCAGACCTTCATATTAAAGATTGAAAAAGTGAGGGTAGGAAACAACACTTGTAAACTGTAAGTTGTGGTTGCTATACTTGGTGTATATTATGAAGAATAATGAAAATTTAACAAAAGGGATAAAGGGAAATACATAACAGTACACCTATTGGTCAGAACTATGCCATCCGAATATTCAATCAACCGCAAGGCATTAGTAAGTTTAATTTCAATGGAATTAGTTTACTGACATTTATTTTGCAACATTAAAAAACGGCAAAGGGGAAAGAGCGTCAATGTGTGTATGTATGTGTGTGTGCACGTGCGTGTGTGTGTATATATATATATATATATATATATATTGTCAATCGTCAACAGTATTATATCATATTCTTAACTTCCTTTCTAAGAAAACCCAACTAAAACTGATAGTTACTTCCCATCTCACTTGTCTTTAAAGTCTAGGTAGTGACCAACCCAACTAAGTTGAGTTAATTCTTGTGTCTATCGTGTATTACTGTGTATAGTCTATTCGGAAACATTTGTGTAAAGTGTATTAACATGATGTAATTGAAGTCTATCGTGTATTACTGCATATAGTCTATTCGGAAACATTTGTGTAAAGTGTATTAACATGATGTAATTGAAATTTATAGTACTAAAGTGAAGAAAAAAGAACGTTCAGTTGCACATTCATTCCTTCCGGCTTATGAGTGAAGAAAGCAGGAAACAGTAAAAGACATTGGCCATCTTTCAAGAGCTGTTTTTAGGTGGATCAGATTCACTAATCACTCCAGAAAAATTTATCTTTCATTACGTCTAACCATCAAATTTTGGAGTGCAAAAAAGATAAATGACTGAATCAGTTTGACGCGTGAATTAGATTATCATGTGCTAGATGTATCACTGGTTTAATTTTTGCATTTACTTCTTAATTTATGTCCATATACTTGTTTTTATAGTTAGTCAAACCTTTTCTCTTTTTCTTTAAAAAAAAAAAACATTTTCTCTTTTTCTTATAAATGTATTTGTTTGTTTGACACTTGTTTTTTAAAAACATGTGTTTTAGAAACTTTATACACATTTTTCAACTACTTTTTTATCTCACATTTACATTTACCAAGAGTAATGTTTTCTAAAAAAATACTCCAAAAAACACTCATCCACCTTGCTCAAACCACACGTTCTCCTCTAGGAAACTTTTTTTATTTATTTGTCGTTAAAAACCTAGTATTTTCCTAATACTTTAGCACACAGATACGATGTTCCATACAAGTTGCAAAAGGATATTTGTTTCCCATTCATTAATCACACAATTCATTGATTGCATTTAAAACCAAATCGGCCCGGGGCTGAAAATCAATCAATTGTTATCATTTACTAATTAATAAAATTTGAAAATAACTTAATTTGTAAGATATAGTACTACCTAAAACACTTGTGACACGTTGAAGTTCAATAAATTTTGGGGGTTGATGATGGTTACTTTTTTCATGAAACCAACAGTCCCTCTTATATTTAATTGACAACGAGAGGGCCTGTCTAGGTCACCGATGCATTATATGCATGATCCTTCTAAAGCCTCAGTCTGTCGTCTAATCAATCGAAGTTTTTCCCCCTTTTTTTTTTTTCCCTCCTTTCTATATCTTCGGTTTACCACAAAAAAAAAAAAAAAAAGGCAAAGCAGAGAGAGTTGACGAAATGGAGAAGGATTTTTCGGTTTCAGCAAATGTTTTTATGTACAAAAGTGGGATTTGCAAAGCATATATAAATATAATTACTACTCATATTTGACCTATCATCGCACTATAATGAACTATGACAATGCTTCGTTATCATAATTGTCAAAAAGAATAGTACATTTTTATTAAAAAATTAATTTTTAATACCAATTCAATACTTTTTTTTTACAAATTTTTTTTGTTATTTATCACCACCATAATATTTTTTTCCAATTAAAATGAAGATGTGGTGTTGATGAGAAACAGGAAGAAATTAAGGAAGAAAGAAAACACTAGTAAATATATATATATATATATATATATATCCTAAGTAATTGAGCTTTGATCATGAAAGACATCAATAAAAGATTCGAAATTTGATAGCTTTACGCGCCTCGTGATGAAGACAAATTATGGAGCTTCTTATGCTGATTTTATATATCTGTCATTTGTCAAAAGAAGCAGTTAGAAATACACAATCTGGGAAACAAAACGAATATGACATTTAAGGCATAGCGGGTAGAATAGCTAGTTATTTTATTGTTCATCTAGCTGTCTCCACTTTTTTCTTATTGTCTTCAACTCATATATATATGAGGTGATGTTTATTCAAAAAACTGTTTATAGCATCAGCAGAACCTTGTTCTTCAAGAATGATGTCCAGATGGATATATTTTAGATAAAAACATTAACTGGAGGAAAAAGAAGTTAAAATTTTGAAAATTCTTGTTTCCTTTTTTATCCCTTGATCTTTTGTTTACTATTTTGCCCCCCGGGTGCGGGCCGAGGGGTGGGGAAAAGATCAAGAAAATGTTTATTGTTTAATCGTATTTATGAGAGAATATATGTGAAAATTAAATTTGCTTAACCTAGCAAGTTGTGTAAGAGAAGTTAAAAATCCAATGAATGAGTGACGTTTGCATCGTCGTTGACTCAGGAGCGTCCGCTTATAAAAAGTCTTGGCTAGTGAACGCTGGCTTTTCTTTCTTTCGTTTCCTTTACGTAAAGCTGGCCAGACGTACAATGAAGTTTTTAATTGGATTTGATCACCTTTTTGAAGTAGAAAATTTATGATTAACTCTCCTCGTTCCATGTATTAAGGACCATTATCGATAGATTTTTTAATTAATTTTTAGATTATAAATTAACAATAATATGTATTAATGTGTTCTTTTGAGATTTAATTGAAAACACTATTAATACAGATTATTATTAATCTATAATCTAAAAGTTAATTAAAAAATCTATTGAGAATAAATCTTAAATCTACAATAACGAGTGTTAAAAAATTTTGGTAAATCTATTTTGAACCAAAAAAGAAGGGTACTTGAATTGGTTTCTATTACCATATCGAATTCTTAATTAATCGGTTCAACTTACGAATTGTCAGTCATTCGAACTAGTTCATATATAATATAAGCAAAGTTTTATGTTATTCAAAATTTGGTAAACAAAAATTTAAAGATATCTTGTTTTTTTCTAAATGAGTGTCTAATCTATTTATCAATGTCAGAACAATATTGTATTCGTTACATCACTCTCTGTACTTACTCACTCCTTGACCATAATAAAAGTTCCCCATCTTGCATTCCAATTTAGATAGGAAAAAACAGAAGAAAAATCTCTTTCAGTTTCAGCTTTATAAGTTCCAGTGGACCCTAAATTTGAGTGGCTACCGTTAATTTAACGACAAATAAGGTCTCAGTTGAAAATTATGCTTTACCAATTTCAACAGAAATCCGATCTCCCTACGTCCGCGATTGTAGTTTGTTGATTAGCACAAAACTTGCAAATTGACCGTGAAATACACTCCACGAAAATAAAAATTAAAAAAAGATTGCAATACGGATTTAGAGTATTCCTTGAATCGAAAAAAAAGAAGAAGAAAAAGTAGACCTGTAACGTTGCAAGTCAATGATAAACACATAAAGTTGCAAAGCTGAAAATGAAACGTGCTATATATATGGTTGTTTTGGGTCAATTCTCGATGTGTTTGTGTATGTTTTTTTCAATAAGGTTGAATGCTATATTAACAATTGCAATTTGAAAAGTAAACATTAGTTCTAATTGATAAATAAACCATGTTTAATTGATAATATAAGTGTCAAAAGTTATTTTTCCTTCAAGCATAATAACAAAATTTCAAAACAGAATACTTCCCGTCCAAATGTAGATCACAATTGTAGTATCTACACTTCAAGCTTTGCAATTTGGACTTCCATGTTCTCTCTCCTTTTTTTTTTTTTTTTTTTGGGTTTTTCTCAAAAGAATCAAGAAAAAAGGGGCATATTGAGTTCTGATTGCAAGTGATGAATTAAAATTTTGAATGCAAATAAAGGGTGAATATGTGAAACAGTGCACTAGACTTCAAGTATACATAAGTCTAAACTATTTGTTTAAACAAATAGTTTCAAACTCTAACTCGAAACGATTGAAGATTGTGTACTCATTTCGTCGCTTCAAAGGGAAGAAAGTACAATGATTCCAATCAATTGAAAGCACAAGTCATATTACTTTATCGGTACCAATTTTACATACTAGTATCTTATGGTACTTGCAACTTGCAATACAAGTAGCTGGAATATAGTAGTAAATCTCTTAAATCAAAGAAAATACTAAAACAGGTCGTATGAACCCAATTGTTACATGTTAAAAAGGTTACATTAAAGACTAAGAAGCTAGGTATATGAAAGTTCTTTGGTTGCATTCTTTTGAAATATACGTAGGATCGGAAGTGCATGTATGATACTCTTGCTACATCAAGTATAATGTCTACACTGTCCAAATATTTGGGTTTGGAACTCATTGATCCCTCAAGAATGCACTTAAAAATAAAATGACTAGTACTCATTTATAGGTGTAGAGGCTCATGCAAAGGACATAATGGCATTATGCATCGTGAGAAGTTTATTCTAACCAAAATAAATTGCTCTGGCATTGAAGGCCTGAGAGAATGGATTCAACCTGAGTTTGTCCAAAAATAGCGCTTGACAACTGCCAAAAGTTTGAAGTAAATGAAAGTAACCGACCGGAGAGGGGATGTAAATTCCTTTCGGAACCAAACATGTTTTAATTGTATCGTATGTGAAACCTAAGCAAAAGACAGCATAGTACGTGTACTTCAAGAATTGTTCTACCAAACTAATGTAACAATTCATTAAAGGGAATGATGGATGATCATCTAAATTTGCTGAAACCAATCAGTACACTACTAAAGACTTCATATTGTAGTTCAAATATTTCCCACCAATTTCAGCTTTCAAATAAATTAGGTAAAGACTAATCAATAATGTCACCTGCCCGAACTTTTTGAACCAACGTTTGGTGCCTGCTTGCTGGATAATTAGAAACAATCTTGCTTAACTTGAATCCTGTAGAGAATGGGGGGTTAGTTGCTCGGTATTGCAGCCTTGGTAATGAGGTTAAGCGGAGTCAAAATTTACATTTATTTTTTCAAACGGGAATATGGTCGAAAAGATTATGTTTGGATTTGTTTAAGTTAGATGGATAGTATCAAACTTGGAGAGGTTAAGATAAATATATTCTCAATATAATACATCAAAATTTGTGAGCTTAGTTTATGAATTTGAAATCCATCACACACACATATCTATCTATCTGTGTGTGCGTGTCTCACTTCTAATTGACACAGACATTGAACTAATGAACCGTTAATAGTTGCTGTATCCCTTTTTAAATTGTTTTAAAGAAAATCGACTTCTTAGTAAATCTTCTCAAAAACTCGATAAGGTACTTTTCTCTTGCATAAGTACTTCTCGTTATTAGTCTTGAATTCAATTAGAATTATGTCAATCAGAAATAGCTTTCGGTATGTTCTCAATAGCTTTTTTCAACTTGATTTTAGATTTTGATTTTTGAAAATTTATTTTGTAATATTCTCAACTACTTCTTTTACTATGTTTTAGATTTTTTAAGCTAAAATTAGGAGCAACTGATTTTTAACTTTTTTTAAAATTAATTTTTATTAAAATCGGAAGCTATTGACAGCAAGTCCTTCGGAAGGATAAAATGAGGTTATTATAACCAATTGAAAACACGCAAAAAATGTAGCATGTAATCTTCTCTGCGTCACCAAAAGTATTGTAGGGTCTTGATTTTACTTTCTTGAAATACTTACTTTCTTGAAATACTTACTTTCTTGAAATACTTCGCTATTTAAAACTCACATATCAAACTGCAGACCGTTTGACCCAAAAAACGAAAGAGATTGGGCTTTGAGCAGTAAATGTTGCGTGGGTCATTTAACTGAAATATGTTCAGCAGCAAGGCACAAGCACGAGGCTCGGCCTGAAACTTAGTTTAAATTCAGTTAAACGAAATTCATTCTTCTCATCCTTACTTTTCTCTCAAACAATAATATTTTATTCCCAATAATACCGTAATTAATTGTGCTTAAAATAATATATAGTCATTCTCTATATATTATTCTTTACAAATCCCGGCCATATAATGGGCCTGGCTTAACCTTTTAACCTGCCTCTTCGGCTTAACCTTCTAGCCTGGGCCGATTATAGTATTCATTTGAGCAGCTCTGAAACCCACTCCCTTAAAAATCACTGGACATGTCGTCTTGGATATTTAGTAAGATATCAGATTAAGCCCTCCCCAATACTTGAGCCTCAAGCTCCATTTCAAAGATTTAATCCCTTAAAATCAACAAGAAGAAGATTTTTGTGAGGAATATAGGAAGAAGAAACTAGCAAGCAGCAGCTTGGAAATTATTGGTCTTCAAGCCCAAATTACCAACCAGAAACGTTCCCCAAACTTGGGGTATTTGACTTGGGGTTCATAACATTCAAGACTCTACATTATTGAAGCAGAAGCAGTCATGCACTTGGGATTTTCCCAACCACTGGTTTCGTGCTCTTGACAGTTACACCTCATGAGTTGTGGGAACTCTCTCAATTGCAAACCCAAAAATGGGATGTCCAGAAACCCCTTAGGAAACTACTAGGACGGAAATTTACAAAAACAAACCCAAATACTGCAACCGGACAAAACATCTGGATCAGGCCAGACCCACTTGGCTAATATATTGCATTGTGTGGCTCATTGGTTTCCACGAATCCCCCTTAAGAAAATCTGTTATCTTCAAATATTTGTACTCGCACCTGTTTTTTCTCTGTTTGCCTCTACTGCTTCACTAGTTCACGGGCTCGTTAGCTCACTCTCCTGTTGCTACTGCTAAACCTTTCTCACCCAAAACCAATGCTCAAGAATTTATTATTTGTCCAGTTAAAACGATAGCGCCAGGACACTTTCATTTCTTTGTAGTCTTTTTGACTCTCTTCATCCAATAAGCAATGGCTTCTATTTCAAGAATTGTTTATAAAGATTGTAAATTGCAGCCATCTGGGGTTTTTCAGAGACAAAATTTTAATCTTTCTGCAAGGACACTGAAAACTCATTTGAGTATGTATTGTTTCTTGAATTTATTACCCTCTTTGACTCTGTGAATGTTATAAATTTGCTTATTTTGGCATGTGGGTTCTCATTATTTTGGCTTTTATATGAACTTTGGCGTATATCTTGACATTTTGTTTGTTGAGACTTATCTCAGAGAGTTAAGAAATTTATATTGATTTTCAGGTATAAGAGGAGGAGTTGCTGTGCCTAAGTATGGAACAGGCAGTTTAGCAATCCAGAACAAGCCACAAAGTTCAATTCTTGCTGTCTCTGCCTCTTTTTTGTTTCAGGATTCCTCTGCCTCGAGGTATGTTTCTGTTTCATGAAATGAAGCTCAAGCATTTGCTTATATGTTTGCGAAGGGTACGTAGGTGTAACGTCATACTGGCTAATGGTTTGCTGACAAAATTGAATGGATATTATAATGACTTCAGCTGTATGATCAATGTGTTAATTGCCACGTTAGGCATTGAAGAAAGTCATCAGCTATTGACTCTTATTTATTTCTGTGGTCTAATTTCACTGTATGTCCAATTCTGCTTGGTTCTTTAAGTATAGTATTTGTTTATTTATTTTCAAGAAGAACAAGGTTTTGTCGGGAAGAGAAAAGCCTTCTCATTTTCAGTAACACATTCTCTAGGTTTGACATCTGTTGCCTTAATTTCTTTAATCGAGAAATGGATGATGCCTTGTTAGTTGTTAGTAGTTCCTATAGTGAAATATCAATCCTCCCAATTTGAGGCTGTGTTTGTGTTAAATTTTATGATCTCTCTTTGATTGCATTTACTTCTTACAAATGAATTTTCAATCCTTTCTTATCAAGAAATCAGCTCAAATGAAAGTTTCAAAAATTTTATTCTTATTAGATGATACTTATGGCAATCATTGCACTAATTTGGTTTTTATCATTGATTTAGAAATGGAAGATTTTGTTGCGAGGCATCTGCAAATGTATCTGGCGATCTTCCTAGCAGCTCTTCTGGTGGAATGAGCCAATATGAGAGAATAATTGAAATATTGACGACACTTTTTCCTGTTTGGGTATGGTTTTCCAACTCATTAGACTGATTAAACTCCATCCTGGTGGATGCTTAATTACTTCTCTCTGCTTTCAACTGCCAAAAGCTATTTCCCATTCCTCATTTAGAAAACATATTTTGTTGGGAAAATATTTATGCTTGGATTTATTTGATTTTGGCAGGTCATATTGGGTACAATAATTGGCATCTATAAGCCTTCCATGGTAAATTGATCGTTCTGTCTTTGCATTGTTCCTGAAGGAAATGTGACTGGATTGACAAATCTAAATCTAACAGGTAACCTGGTTAGAAACGGATCTCTTCACTATTGGGTTGGGTTTCCTTATGCTTTCAATGGGATTGACACTAACATTTGACGACTTTAGACGATGTTTACGGAACCCATGGACCGTAAGTGGGAAGTCTTTCAGTGTTGATCTTTGGCTCCTTTGATGATAAGAAGATCAGATCTTCTTTCTTTGTCTGTTTAACAAAGTGATTGGTTTTATGTTCCAGGTTGGTGTAGGATTTCTTGCTCAATATTTGATCAAGCCCATGCTAGGCTTTGTTATTGCAATGGTATGTGATTTTCTTGTTTAGTACATTGACTAGATGGTTTTCTGCTGCTAATCTGGAACATTGAGTCAGAAAATCCTTGAAATGACACGCGAATTTTGTCTTTTATTGAACCTGATGTATATGAAATTTGCTGCTACCTAGTTGTTGAGCACAGCATGATAAACACAAGGTTTATTTTAGATGGTACACAAGCCTATGCATTGGTATGCATAGGCAGGAAGTTAATTTCCTTGAAAATAAGTTCAACTCATGCATTTTAAGGTAGCAGTGTGTAACAGTTTGGACATGGGGCGATTCATTTCAATTTTTTGGTTACAACTTTCAGCTGCCAAAAGCAGTAGTTGATGAGATTATGAACCTATCGTGTCGAAGATTCCTACTGTATCTTCGGCACATCAATGTCTCTTTCCACTTTCTTCCATATGTAACAAGCTTTTTTTATTTTTTTAAGGTTCATATGTGTGTATATAACAAGTTTGATCTCTCTGACTCTCTCTCTCTCCTTTTTTTTTTTTAAGTTCATACGTGTGTACATATAACAAGTTTGCTCTCTCTCTCTCTCTCTCTCTCTAAGTACCGAAGTTAGAAGTGGACATTAAATGGAATATCCTTTTAGAAGTCAGAAGAAAAGAGAAAGGTTTATTGAGAATCTCTTGCATCCCTCTTCCATTGATATTCAGCTTTTGGAACTACTAATTGGTCCTTTTTTTCGAGTCAAATATATTGTTCCATTGTGTATTTATCCAGAACCAAAAATTTAACCCTTTCTTTGTTGCAATCTTGTTCATCCATCTTGGATATGCTGTGCTGGAAAAGTGAATCTAAATGCTGCCAGATTCATCTTGAATATACACTTGTTACATTGGATTAAGTTAAAGAATTGCACCTTTGTCGTCCTGTTAATTGCATTAACACGAACTTGCTTTTTTTACTTTACTATTTTGGATGAGAGTTGCTTCCACTTGTATGCCATCAGTTCATGATCTCTGTCCTCGCATTCATTCTTGAAAGTGCAACTTATGCAAGCTTTAGTGTTTTCCCTTTTATTTGTCGAGTTTTGTATTACCAAATATGATGATAATGCAGGAAGTATTTTTTCTCTTTTGGTTCTTATATAGAGGAAGTTTTCCTCTTGAGTTATGTGCTTTACCTTGCAGCCCTGTTCCCCAACCCAAGGCTTCAGCAAGGGAAGCTTCTCTGCTACAAGTCATAGAATGTTTCCAATGTCATCATGATTGACAACATCATCACGATATTATATCCTCCAAGAACACCAAAGTTGTTTTACTCTATTTGCTAAGCAGCATGCTGTAGATGTACAGAATGCTCTTAACTCTGATGCCGAAGATGTTTCATAGGAAATGTTTCTAATTTATTTTATATAATGAACAGACTCTGAAATTATCAGCTCCACTGGCAACTGGTCTTATTCTAGTGTCGTGCTGTCCTGGAGGTCAGGCATCAAATGTTGCAACTTACATATCAAAGGGCAATGTGGCACTTTCCGTTCTTATGACAACGTAACTTTTCTTCTGAAAGGAGAAAGAAATAAATAATTGCCAGTCCATTTAGGAATGAGTTTCTGCTACTGAAATTATGTCTGTTTGCTTCCTTTGCAAGGAGCCTGTCAAAAATGAGTAATGCAGCATGCTGATGGATGCGACACTAACCGATCCTGTGCCACTTTTACAGGTGTTCAACAATTGGGGCTATTGTGATGACACCACTATTGACTAAGCTTCTTGCTGGCCAGCTTGTCCCGGTTGATGCAGCTGTAAGTCTGCATGTTTTACCATTAGCAGAAGGTCAATAACAGCTATTAATTATCATTCTAGTGCAGAATATTAGTTATATACCTTTAAATGATAGCTTGCAGATCAATAAATCACAAGTATTTAATGCAGGCAGGGGAAACAAACCAGTGTCAGCCAGTTTACTTACATTTTTGTTATTAAATTTCCATGTGTATAGCAGCTTAGTTACTTGGGGAGGGCAAAATGA
Organism: Mitragyna speciosa; assembly: GCA_024721245.1. Lineage (NCBI taxonomy): Eukaryota > Viridiplantae > Streptophyta > Magnoliopsida > Gentianales > Rubiaceae > Mitragyna > Mitragyna speciosa. The sequence continues at coordinate 25,614,241 of CM045556.1, read as the reverse complement.
ATTACGTATAGAGACATGTTCTCTACTTTTGCTGTGCTTTTCTGCTGTCTATTCAATAGCTTCTTTCTTCTGTAGTTTACTAGGAAAGAAGACCTCTTAATAAGACACTAAAACTTTATTTTTCTCCTTATTTCAGGGCCTTGCCATCAGCACTTTTCAGGTTGTCTTGGTTCCAACAATTATTGGAGGTAACTGAAAGGCATCCAGTATTAGTTTATTATCTCTTCTCTTTCTTTCTTCAATCTTGTGGGAACACGTTGAAATTGCTTCTAAGCAGAAGTGTTCTTTTCATGTAATTTCTAAGATCCGAGGTTTTATAAAGATATACATCAAGCTTTAACTTTATGATTATTTTGTTTGGCAGTGCTATCAAATGAGTTTTTTCCCAAGTTCACTTCGAAAATAGTCAGTGTTACACCTTTGATTGGGGTTATTCTCACTACCTTGCTTTGTGCTAGCCCAGTAAGTTCCTAGTGTTGCAATTTTCCTGAAAGGAATTCATTTTGGTGCTTTAACATTGTTTTTGGGCTAGTAGTTTGGTACTTTAACTTGTTTCTTAGAAAGTTCTATCATTAACGGCAAACTTCTTATACTTCTGTTTTACAAGATTGGTCAAGTTTCGGAGGTCTTGAAAACTCAAGGGGCACAATTGTTGTTCCCAGTAGCCCTTTTACATGCTGCAGCATTTTTTCTTGGTTACTGGATCTCAAAAACATCATTTGGTGAATCAACTTCCAGAACAATTTCCATAGAATGTGGGATGCAGGTAATTATCCTTTCCTCTACTCTTGTATACTTATTTGTACATTGAACTAATTCACTGAAACCATAAAATGTGTTTTGATTGTATAATTATATAAGAACCCATGTTTCCTAATTTGAACACCTGAAGTCTGAAGATACACTAAGGTAGAATGAGTTCAATGGTGAAGTAGTAGTGTTTGAGCATTGGATGAGGTCTAGATACTTTTAATCTTCTTTCTGCAAGACCATGATCCCAATAATCTATATTACTTGTGATACTCCTTGATGAATAATGATCCACCTCCATATTTCACATGTGTTATGACAGATTGACTATGTCATTCCGTTACAGTTTATGCTAGTGTAATGCTTTTAGCAACAAGATCTTTTATTGATCAATCCGGAGCATTGACTATGTGCCAAGCTACCTTTGCTATTCTTTGCTCTTTAATTTGTCATTCTCAATGGAAAATGCTTGTGTTTTTGGGATCATTTCTGCAAAACTGACAGGGCTGCAAAGGCATCTTTGAATTTCATTGTCAAAAGTACCTTTTGGGATGGTTTGTCAATTCAAATTTGTTGTTCTTCTCTATTTGTCTGAAAGGCCAAATAAACTGTATCAAGACATGCCATGAGAATAGGTTTTCTCTTGGGGGTTTTGAACACAGAAAGTTCCAGACCGATAAGTATTTCCAGCCATGGTCATGGTGACTTCCCCTGAGTTGCCACTATCAGTACTTTAGTGGTACCTGAACTTAGCATGAATGTGTGGCAATCTCTTGTGTGCCTTGCATTTAGCCCTCACAGTGTGGAAGAAACTCTCACTCGTTAAATTGATGTACTCATTAATTTATTTATGTTTTCTGAGAATTTGATATAATGTCGTATTGATTTTGGTTTACTCATCTATCCTTGTACAGAGTTCTGCCCTTGGATTTTTACTGGCACAAAAGCATTTCACAAACCCTCTGGTAGCAGTACCCTCTGCAGTGAGCGTCGTATGCATGGCGGTAGGACCATTCATGCTTTCATGTGCATATTTGTTATCCCTCATATCTGGTTTCTCAGTCAAGGTTTATTCCTTACAATATCAATGTGTCACATACAGCTTGGTGGAAGTGGTCTAGCCGTCTTATGGAGGAACAGACCAATTCCTGTTGATGACAAGGATGACTTCAAGGAATAGAAGAATTGAAGTTTGTACCCTGGTGCATGGTCATTAGCTTCAATTACTTGCATCTCTATCTTGTTTGAAGGAAATATCATAGGAAGTTCCTTCCATATTTTGGCTTCAGATTCAATTGAAGCGAAGTTTTGGACTTGACTATGTCAATTTAAGTGTGATAGATGCGGTTAGGATGGGATAAAAACCAAATTAAGTAATAATCACTAGTAACTTATCAGTCAATGTAAACAATCCGTTGTGGCAGTTGTAGTTACAATTCTAATTTCAAATGCTTTCTATTGTTTATATTTTCTTTTTCATTATTTCCATGATCTTAATAACTATTATGGTTTGAATTGCCATCAGAACCCGTAAAGCAGAATAGTTCCTTTGTATTGCGAGGATTTTTTTGGTGAATCTTGTCTGTGGACTGTCATGGCAATTGTTCGTGCATTGCTTCTATAAATATACATATAGTAGTGATATACTATCGAAATTCGCAAGATACATTCATCAAGTACTTCAGTACATGCGAGTAGTACCTTTCATCACCCCAAAAGAGCCAAAACAAACAAAATAAGAAGAAAACAAGAACAAGAAAAGAGAAAAGGATGTCTGGAAACGGACTATGCCCTTTATTTTTGGCCTTGAGCCCAGAGAGAACGAAAGAACAACGGAAAGAATAAGAGAGAAGATGAGACACTGTGTGTGTGTGTGTGTGAGAGAGAGAGAGAGAGAGAGAGAGAGAGAGAGAGAGAGAGAGAGAGGGAGAGAGCAAGAATAAAGTACTACAAGTTAAAGATTGCTATGTGTGTGAATTAAGTACAAGAAAAGAAGGACAAGGAAATCACACACTGGGATAGATAAGCCAGTCATGCTCTGTGAATGAGATCGATGAGTCCAATACCATCTGGATTTGCATCTAATTTTTAATTGATGTTAAATCCTAGCGAAAGATCTGTATTGCTGCTCTTTTTGTTCAATTTTTTTTTCCCCCTGAATTGTGAAGGATCAGGACACAGATGTTCACTCTGTATGCTGGAGTTCTTCTGGTGATTATCTGGCTTCTTTGAGTGAAGATTTTATCAGTCTGGAAGATTGGTTCCTGGTGACAGTAAAAGTGCATGCATGAGTTAAGCATCCCTGGCAAAAAGTTCCGCTGCTGTGCTTTTCATCCCTCTCAATCTTCTTTGCTTGTGATTGGTTTTTATTAGGCAAGTCACTCTTTCATATTATTTAATTCCAGTTTCGACTTTCACTTGTGCAAATGCTTTATTCACATGATCTTAGGAGCTATGTTACATGGATTCAGCTAAATAAATGCAAATATGTCAGAGAATTGACATCCGGACAATAAGATGGGAGGAATCTCAAGTTTCGCATTGCCCCATCTAATGTGTTTTTGATATGAAGAAGAGAATTGTTGATATGTATTGGAGTGAAAACATAGCTGTTTGGTCTCTTCATGCTTCAATAATATATTTTTGCGCAAAACTAGATAGTCTCCTACAGACTCTTATGTTTATGTAATTGGTTCTAAATCTTAATATTTCAGCAGATACGCAAGCCTATCTGAGGCCACGTAGAATTATTCTATTATTCTAATTGCTTTTTGACATAATTGATGGTAATCTCTTGTATTTAGTCAGTCTCTGTCTGGAGCTTTGGCACATGGCCGAAAACAAGATGATGACAGCACTTGAGCAGCCAACAAATACTTTGGCTGTATCAAATCCTACTGGTTTGGTCGCTTCAGTTAGCGATGACAATTTTATCAAGATCTGGAAGTGATTCTGTTTTCCAGTCTCTTCAGTCCTTACGGATTCGTTAGTTCTGAGGTTTTGGCTCAGAATTATTGAGATGGGAATGCCTTAAAGATATTGTGCACATATTCACAGAGAGTTTGATAGAGGACAAATATTGCATGATGAAAATTAAAATCTCAGTATTATGCGTTTTATGGTGTTTGGACTCCTACATATTTAGAATATTAATTTTCTGTTGAAAGGACCTGTGCCCTGATATTCTGATTTTGCTCTAGTATGAAATTAAAAGAATTATCTGATTACGATGATTCTAAACTCCGTCTAATGGTAAATCTGTGAAACTAATTTGTTGGGAAAGTTTGGTAACCGCGGACCAAAAGTTTCTCAAACTGTCGAACTTCACTACCATACAACATTAAATGGACGTTTTCGCAAAAATAAATAAATAAATAAATATGGACGAAAATAGTTTACACATATGTACATGTCACGCATATATATACCCATTTATATAACTAAAGTATACCACCGTCATTATAATTACAGTTTCACATTTTTTTTAAAACAAAATTCTTTCTTTAAGGAAGTAAATATTAAGGTTTCTAAGAAAATGACTCCTCAGTATTTTTTATCGGGCCAATTGAAATCTAACTAACGGGAAATCGATTTATTAAAAATTTTACTTTGCAGTCGATTTTTAGTGGATCGATTAAAATATATTTTGAAAAAATACTAATAATTGTTTGTTTTACATAAAAATTTTGTTACCATATTTGTCTCCTTTCTACCGTTTCAGAAATCGGATTGATGTTAATCTTTTTGCGGAAGCTTCTAAAAGTGCCACGACGCAACCGTGTTGTCTCCTTTCCTATGGGTGTCTTGATCCAATTATTTGCCAAGAGAGGGGATGCAGTTCTTGATCTCGCATGTGGAAAGATGGGACATAATGTTGGATTTGATATTGCTCAAGGCTCGATCGAAGACTGCCGGATACGCTACAATGGTGATGCAGATTATCATCAGCATCGGAAGAGGTTCTCATTCTCGTTCCCTGCAAAACTTTTGAGTGGAGATTGCTTTGATGCCCGCTTGGTTCAAGTGTTAGCAGATGATGCCCCTTTTGATATTTGTAGCTGCCAGTTTGCCATGCATTCATGGTCTACAGAGGCACATGCACTGTAAGCTTTAGCCAATATCTCATATTTGCTTCGTCCAGGAGGTGTCTTCATTGGAACCATGCCGGATGCCAATATTATCTTCAAGAATCTTAGAGAAGCTGGAGGATTGGGATTTGGTAATAGCGTTTACTGGGTACGTTTTGAAGAGGAATATTCAGAAAAGATATTTATCTTCAAGTCACTTTGGGATCAAATACCAATTCCACCTTAGGGATGCTGTTGACTTACCTGAGTGGGATTGTTCCTTTTCATGTCTTCAAATCATTGGCCAAAGAATATGACTTGGAGCTGGTTTTGTTTAAAAACTTTCGTGTTTTTGTTGATGAGTATTCAAAGAAACCTGAGTTCAGTAAGCTCATGCGTAGAATGGGTGTTTTCGATTGATGGAAACAAAGGCCAGAGTACACTATCACCGGATGAATGGGAAGTAGCATATCTGTATTTGGCATTTGTTTTGAGGAAGCGAGGGCAAACTGACCAGACAAAAGCAAAGAATAGACGTCATAATGGCAGGTTGTATTTGGCTAGAGAGGATATAGTTGACTTCAGACTGAAGGAGACAGACCAATCCAAGCATAAATCCAAGTAGTAGAATAGATTACCGGCCACAGAACGTACCGTTCCAAACTGGAAATCTTTCTGTTAGAGGGGAAATAAAAAAAAATGTAATTTCCATTAAGAGTATAGATTTAAATTGGTAATTGTTCTTGTATGCAAAAAGAATGAAGTATACTCGTCATCAGTCTAGATGTACTACAAATCCAGAAGCCTATACAGATTGGAATTTCCAGCCTACTAACATCATCTACAAATTGGAATTCCCAGTTTCTGGATACCTATTAATATCATCTATATGTGCATCAAGAAAGCAAACAACTATATTACAAATCTAAGAGCTATTACAAGTTGGAATTCCCAGCTTCTGGATGCCTGTTAATATCATCTACTTACGAATCAAGGATGCCTCTCTTTAAGCAAAGTGTGTAGAAAGTGCCTGAATCTACCAAAATCATCTCTTCATGAAATTAAAAGCTTTTATTGCATAAGCAAAAATCACTGCAAATAAGATGCAGAAACCAACCACCATAAATCCAGCAATGCCAATGAAATCATGCCTAAATCCAAAAACCTCCTTAACTAAAAGCTTTGCAGGAAGTGAACTGATCCCATCTGAGAGCTTTACAGGTTTATCGCTGTCAGAATATTGTGAGGCAACAAGGCCATATAGGCTCCATGCTACAGGGTTTGCCCAGTAATACCATCTCCACCATATTGGAATCCTCTGTACAGAAAAAGGAAAAATCCTAAACCATTAGTACATGGCCTTCTTGCTTTATTCATGGAATTTGTGATCTAAATGTGTTAACTAATCAGATTTTTCCTAGTTAAAAATAAATGATGACAAGAAGTTTTGGGCTGACAAGTAATAAGCATGTTAATTCTTAGTTGCTGGGGGGCTGATGATAGTGATGTTTCTTTTAATGGATATGGACACCAGCTGCACCATTAAAACGTACATCTAGGCTTTATGGCATGCATTTCACATCGCGAAAATGGATAATTTTTTGAGAGTAAGATAGCAGGTGTCCTAAAAAGTGATTCCCAGGTCAAAATTGAATTATAACAGAAAAACTGGACAACATAACTTTCCATTACCTTGTGAGGTATCATGAATCCACTGAAAAGATTCCACAACATGTAGAATGGAGCGGCAATAATGGCAGCGACATTATGGTTTGGTGTGACTGCAGTAGTCATCATCCCATAAAAGGTGAAGTACAGCATGGTGAAATACATAAAGAAAATGTACCAAATAAATTTTGAAACTGTCCACTCAAAGGAGGCCATGGAATAAAATATTGCACAGTATATTAGTGCTTGCCCAAACACATAAGGGAACTCGATAGCAACCTGAAAAGAAGAGAGAATTAAGAAACCTAATATCAGAGCTAGAAGCATATGGGAGTAAAATAATTTTACTGAGAAAGCGTACCTGAGCAAATGCAAATGGCAGAGCTGAATACATTCCCGCTGCTCTTTCTCTGTATGAAACAAATCTTTCAACAGAAACAACAGGTTGGACGGCAGTTCCATTAGTGACTCCAATAAACAGCACCGCTATATACAGGGACCCCATAGCATTGAATAGATCCTGCTGTGTGTCCCTGTAAGGCATATAAGAAAACAATGGGGCAAGAAGAGCAGAAGCTGATGCACAACAAAGGAACAGCTAAACAGCAAAATTGAATGTGATGGTGAAATTAAAAGGAAAAATAGATGAACTTATGTTTCCTCTCTTGCTCTCTGCTACTAATGCTACTCCAAGCATACATCTATTCCAACAGCTTTGACCATCTATGCTTTTTTTACAGGAAAGACATTTATTTCCTTTATTATAAATGTTAAGTGTTGTAAACATGTTACTTTAAAAAGTATTCAATCTGCCCCGTTATGGAGAAAAATATAATCCCAACCCAATTACAGAAAATTTATCGTTTGACCTAAATTGTGAAACATGTTATCCTTGTCTATAATGTTATACATTTGTCTGGTAGGCTGACCAACAATATTGTGCAGATTAAACTCAAGAAGAAAACAGCACACCCAGAACGCAACAAGCAAACTTTACTCTAAGATCAATGTAAAAAAACAGAGATAAAATGATGCCAAATGAGAACCTTCTGGAACCAAATCTCCAACATATTGTCCCAAGCATCAAAGATATAATGGTGGTGTAGAAGAAGCGGACGGCAGTGTATTGTGGGTTTCGCCAATAAGAGAGGTTTTGCTTCCAAAGACAAGCCAGGAACTGATCTAAGAACAACTTAGAATACTTTGTAGGGAAGTTCAGATCTTTTGAATCGCTATTTGGTTTACTAAGCCTTTCAATCAACTGTTTATTTCGTCTGTGACAGAAAAGAGGACAATGGTGAGAACAAAAATGACATACCGAATGCAAAGAACAAAGATGAGAACCAAAACTACGTGAAAATTACGCACTGAAATAGATTAGATTTCCGGTAAACTTCGGCAAAATCAACACCAATGCGACTTTCTTCTGCAGATGAAGTAACCTCTAACATCCATGTAGCAGGGTTATAACCAGGTCTGATCTTTCTCACTCCTTCAATTGCCTGGAAACACATACAAAAGAAAGAGAAAAATGAAAATGAGATACGGAAAGGAAAGAACCAAGTCTTGTAGCATAAGTAAGCATATATAGTTTACGAAGAAAATAAAAGCAATTGGAAGTTCCTACCTCGAAATACTCTATCAATTTGCATGACTTAGGTCCTAACGGTCCAGCATAAATGAGCTCTCCTCCCCGTTTCATAAATAAAAGCTGGAATAACAAAGAAATGAAGTAAATATGAATAGCCAGAAAGGTACACACAACATAAAAACTAGTACGTGAAAGAAACATGCTCAGGAGCCCAAATTATAAAGCACAATCAAAGGTTTGGAATATGTTAGTTGTGAAAACAAGTACAAAATGGAACATGCTTGATAAACATTAAGTGTCCTTACATACTTAAGGGCTTAGGGATAAAGTTACAAAAACTACATGTCCTGATCAATCTACAAAATTAGCAAAATATTTGAGAGAATTGGCACTTTCCCATAAACATGGTTAATTCAATTGGCACTTTCTAAGTAAAAATCCATAAGCATGTAATGGGCAATGGAATTACAGGAAGGAGAAAAGAATGCGTAAGACCTTGTTGCAACAGTATTCCCAGATAATTTTACATGGACATGGTCCACGGCCCCATCTGTAGACCTTGTGCTTACAAGAGAGATACATAGTATGGTGATACATGTGATGCAAGAAAGTGATGTAAAATTCACAAGGTCTACAGGTGGGATCATGAATGTGATACATGTAAGAATCTCCTTAGTATTCCAATTTAGAGTTAGCTGGATGCAACTACATCTCAACATGGGCCAGCCATGAATTACTTTTGGACTGTTTAATCCTATTAAGGTAGATGGTACTTTTTTCCATCTTTTATTATCAACACTTTGTTGAATTCTTTTTGAAATTTTAGGAGGAATTGTGTGCCCACGTATTTAATTATTAAAAAAATGGAGCTTTTACTTGAACATCTTTATCCATGAAAATGAAAATGGCAGTCATAGACAATCACAGAGATATTCGCAATAGCAATAGCCATTAAATGTTACTCTAAAATTATGAGTGAAACAGAAATGCAATAGTGTTCTATTCATGTTCAAAGAAATCCATCCATGCTGCTTTCTGCATCATGTGGTGGTTGACCGAGACTGTCACACACTATAGTAGTTTGAGGGAACTACAGAATTGTCAATCTAACTAAATGCTGTGAATTATTAGTAGGTGGTACTATCACGAGGAACAAGGGTGCTTCAGTGAGGTGATGTCTAAGGAAACAAAGGTATAGACAAGTTATACTTAAGTGAAGAAAATTTATTTCTGGAAGATTAACAAAGGAATGAAAGAATTGGTATGAGAGACAGAGAAAACACCTCATCAAAGGACTCAAAGATGTCTATACTTGGTTGATGTATGGTGCAGACAATTGTTCTGCCCGTGTTCACTATATTCCTCACGGTCCTCATCACAATAGCTGCAGCCCTTGCATCCAAGCCTGATGTTGGTTCATCCATAAATACTATGGAAGGATTTGCAACAAGTTCAACAGCAATTGTGAGCCGTTTCCTTTGCTCTGTAGATAACCCATCAACTCCAGGTAGACCAACCAAAGCTCCTTTCAATGGAGCAAGCTCCACCAGTTCCATCACCTCCTCAACAAATGCCTGAAAATACAATTATGCAGAGTTCAACCCCTCCACAGTATATATCAAGACCAACACATTTTGTCACATACCTTTTGCGTTTCCAAGTCAACATCTGATGTCAAACGCAGCCAAGCAGAGAAATGAAGTGATTCAAGAACAGTTAAGCAAGGAGAGTGAATGTCATTCTGCTCACAGTAACCAGATATTCTAGCAAAAGTTTCTTGCTTTTTTGGATAACCAGATATATGGATGCTTCCTTCTATAATGCCACCAGTTTTTCTGCCAGCTAGTACATCCATAAGGGTGGTTTTTCCTGCACCACTTACTCCAACCAATGCAGTGAGCACACCAGGTCTAAAGGCTCCAGTAATGTCAACCAACAACTGCAGTCTATCTTCCAATATTCCTTGCTGCTTCAGTTCCTGAAGCAATTTGCAGGTGACAATATTTCTTAAAAGTACTTAGTACATTCAGACCAATTGCAGATTACAAATGCAGCAATACACTCACCAAGGGCACATCAACATAGTAATTGATATTACTGAAAGACATGGAAAGTGGATGAAATGGAAGAACCATGCCTTTGTGTTTAAAACTTTTTCCTGAAGCAAAGTAAAGATGCTCCATAGTAAGGTGGATGGACGACAAAGGGCTATAAAGGGAAGAAAAAATAAATAAAAGTAAGGTGCAGAGATGCTAATCCCAGCCTATGGAACACGTAAACAGAAAATTAAAACAAGTTCTTGTTTTTCTTACTAGCAAGTGAGCCCGAAAACTGCAAATAATCTCTTAATTGGAAAACAACAGGTTCTCCTTTTGCTGTAATCTCGTTCTCTTGAAACTCTTCTTCACAGACAACAGCTTGTGGCTTCCCTAAGGCTGCATAAAGTATGATACAGAAAGAAGATATGACACAAGATATCCAGAATCCTTTTATCCAATTTTTGCGTGTGTCTGTGAGAGAAAGAAAGGAAAAGAGTCACTGCATAAGTAAGAGTGGAAGCCAAAATGATCTCGTTCATTCTCAGCATGCTTCCATGAAGTGTGCATGTGTAGTATTCCAATATTACAGGTTACTCGTAATGCAATTCTACAAAGACATTCTGAAAGGTAGATGGCTTACGATTAAGGTAGGTCAGGAAGACAGTGAATAGGAAATTAAATAGGACTGTAAATCCAAGCAGACCACCTAAACCAATCCAGTACCAGTAACTCTGCGGCAACAAACCGCGTGCCTTCAGCAATGCCTGACCCAATGGCAATGCCGAGTTGTTACCAGCACGCTGCATTAATAAAGAGTTCTTCATGAATAATTCAATTACAATGTGAGATTTAAAAGGAGCTTTTCAGGGGGAAAACAATTTAACAAAGAGACATTTCTGAGACATGAGGATTAATAATCAGAAGTAGAAGCAAAAATCACATATGATTTGGCATGGAATGAATCTTTAACCTACTGACAAACTATTCCAAATCCTGTCTCAAATGCAAATTCTAGTAAACAGGAAGTTAAAAGCAACAAGATAAATACACTACTCTATGGGCATCCCAAAAGCTGCCACCTACTACCATAGTTGTGCTTGTAAATCCCTTCAATAATAACTGTTATTCTATAGCTTTTATAATTTGGGATATGCTGAACACCAACTGCATTATATTATGTATTAAAACAGGAATAGCATCAAGGTGAAACAAGTGCAAAGGAAAAGTGAATTTTAATGTTGCAATTGCATCAATGCATTTTATAAATATAAATAGCCTCTGTTTCTATGTTCCTAGCATTTCCCAGACCCCAAAAGTGTAGGATACTTGTGCACTTGGTTTGTCCTTATTAATGACACAATGACATCAAGAATCTTGCTGTACTAAAAAAACTCAAGTAACAAGTTTGATTACAGTATCAGTACCTTGTCCCAAGAATGCCCGAGAAATTCATTTACAGAAGCACCATTTTGGGCATACATGAGAGGAGAAATCCAAAAACCCCAAATCCACCATTTTGGTATACTGTCTGTGAGAATAATGTATAGGAGATAAATTGATATAAAAGATTCCCAAGCTACTTAAAAAGAAGAAAGAGAGAGACCAGAAGCTATGAAAGGGAGTCAAAGAACTTTCAGTTACCTCTTGAAATGACATAACCACCAAGAGCCATGATAATCAGCATTGCAAAAGATCCAAAAGTGTTTGCAACAATCATATTTCGGCCCAAGGAACCTATCAGGCGGAAAAGAGATAGAGACATTTGGTGCAGAAGGAAGAATAACAGGAATTGGCGAAGGAATCTGCATGTTAGTAAATCAGATTTACTTCCTAAGCAGTAAAAGGGAAGAATTTTTGCATTAACCACAAATTAGGGTAACCTGATAATATTTGGATCAAATCCAACCACATAGTATGTGACTGCCACCCAAAATCCAGACTCTATGAGCGAAGTTGGAATACTCAAGACCCAAGAAGGAAGTGTATAAGCCCAACAGGGGTAGTAGTGCAAGTCCCTATGCTTATAGAGCACAGGAAGCTTAGCAACCAGCATTGAAACCTCAGTAAATCCATTAAAAAGAATAATCACCATTGCAAAATACAGTTCGCCAAGATAGAGACCTCCATCATCAATTGTATCATGGTGAAGTCTTGTCCGGAAAAATACACTCATGGTAATTAAAGCAACAAGAAGCAGCTGGAAAATGAGAAACATGAAGTTTTTTGTATCAGAATATGCTTCATGATATGAATTGCTAGACCTGTATAAAATGCAAATACAAACTCCCAGTCTCATATTTGGCAGTATTTATAATAGAAACCTGGTCCATTGTTTTGATACACCATTTTGATTTCTACATTATTTTCTTAAGTGTAAAGGTACTTCAAGAGAAGATTACCTGAATAAACTTAAAAACATAGATAAACGAATTCCTTTTCATTAGTAGCAATTGCCAGTCAAAGTTGGTTTTAAAGAGTTCCCTCCTCTTCACCCCATACTGGGAAGTTGACAGGGCTGCTGGATGATTATAGCGTCTATCAAACGGAATTTCCAGCTCTTCAGATAAGTTCTTCCCAATGCTATATGCACGAAAAGATTCTGCAAACTTCTCGACTGGTATGTAGCGATAAGGACGGTCATCAGCAGACCAATATTGCCCTTGATCCTTCTTTGACACAACCTACAGAATATGGAAAAATGAGAAATTTAAAAACTGGGAAAAGCAGTTACTCAAGTACCAGATCAGCCAGCATTTACCTCTTGAAGGAAATCAGCAACATTCTTCCGCGCTGGACAGCTAAATCCCATGAATGAAAAGAAATCAAGAGCAGCTTCACGGGGCCCTTGGTATACAATATGGCCCTCAGACAAGAGTATTACATCATCAAATAGCTCATAAGTCTCAGGAGCTGGTTGAAGTAGAGAAATGACTGTAGTTCCATCTAGCGCATGGGTCGAATGCCTAAGATACTTGATGATTTGATAAGTAGTTGAACTATCAAGTCCATTTGATATTTCATCCATGAATAGCACTCCAGATGGACCAACTAATAGCTCACCTATCAAACAAATCTGGAAGTCAGCATGATAATATAGCTTGCTGCCCATGGTAAAAAAGCAATTCCAAAGAATTTACCCGTTGTAAGCCTCTTCTTTTGACCACCAGATATCCCCTTAAGCATTTCATCTCCCACCAGCGTTTCCGCACAAATGTCCAACCCTAAAATCTTTGTGATATAGATTTAGTCCTTGATTCAAAAAAAACAACCTGTTTAAAATTGAGTGGCAGAACATAATTTCCATGCAGCATATGCCATTCTGCAGTCCAACATCTAGTGAAATAATGTAGCCCAGCATTTGTCGTGAGAATCTATTGATATTGTGACATCTAGGTGAACTACAACTATGAAGCTTTTGAGTTTTGAGTGGGCTTGAAACTACAATGCGAGCGCCGCACGCAAACTAACATAGAATCAGAGGTATCACTAAGTAATTACGCAGTGTACATTGTTATATGGTAATATTGTTGTCCGCAATTTGAATTTACAACATATGACTATCCGCTTGATTAGTAAAGCTCCTAAAAGTAGCTGCTAGAAGAAGAAACAAGGTTTAACCATGAGCTTTGGACTTGCAACAAACATTTCAATTCATAAACTTTTTCATCTGCACATAGAAAATACCTTTAAGATATACTCCACCACAAGGCCTGTCTCCTTCCCCTCCAAAGCCAGTGCCTTTTTTCAAACAAAAATTAAAGTAGATCAATGTGTAAACTTTAGAGGTATAATAATCAAGCAGAAAGATGAAAGACAAAGTACTTTTACCTTCATGAATATATCAAGATCTTCATCAGGCTTTACTCCAGCAATCTTTTCTCTTCTTGAGAGTTCCAAAAGCATTTCTATCATGAAATCTAAAATGTTCAGCGTCAAGGTAATTTTCATCTTTAGAGACAGACAATATCATAATGCTTACCGTATTTTGATCCAACACCTTGACAACGTGCTGAGAAGTCAAGAGTTTCTCTTACAGTCATTTCTGCCACATGCCAATCTTGTTGACTGATATAAGCTGATGTCCTTTGCGGAGCAAACTCATTCAAACCATGTCCATTGTAAGTTATTTTCCCTGACATCTTCAAAAGAATCAAGATTTTGGTGAATAATGTGCAAAAAGAGAGTAATCCAAATATTTTATGGTAGTTTTGTGGCATGATAAACAGAATTTCACGTCATGATCAGCTTTTTAGTACCTGTAAATCAGATTTTATTAGTCCGGCAAGGGCCAGAAGCAGTGTTGTCTTTCCCCGAACTTGGAGGACCCAACAGGAGTGTCAATCTGCAATTTACCTTCCATATAATATAATATCTTTGAGAAACTCTCAAAACTCGATTGGAGTAAAATTTTGCTACACACCTGGAAGGTCGAATTATCCCACTAAGGTCATCTAAAATTTTCAACTTCCTTCTCTTGCCAGCATATATCCTGAGATTCCTTAACAAAGCCTTCATTGCCAAAAAGAAAGCAAAAAGGAGGAAGAGATTAGATAAAAACACTATGCAGAGTAACATACTACAAACACTAATTCTGAACACGTGAAAAACTTAAATATACCTCAGTCATGTTGAAAATGAAATTCGGAATGGTCGGCAACGCTCTACTGCCAACATAAACGAAAGATTCAACTCTCAAGTTCTGAAATCTAACTTCAATCTTCGGAAACTTCAAATCCACTCTGCAATTCCAAGCGTTCAGTTTATCTAAATGCACAATTACAGCTCTAGCTAAACACATATTTTAGCGGGAAACAATGTATCACTAAGAAGTGCACTCTTTTTGCTGCATTGCTCAACTTCAAATGGCAGACCAATACTTCAGTCCCTAAAATAAAATCATCATAACCTCCTAACTCATTTCAATCAATGCTATTGCTTTCAAATTAATACACAAAAGTTCTACTAGAAATAAATATAGCAAATACTAAAACATAGAAGGTTCAGAAAAGAATGAAAGGAACCTATCAAAGCGGCGTCGCATGCGGTCGAAGAACTTCTCCCAGTCATCATCTACAGAGTTAACCAGCCGATCCAACACCACCTTTCGCTCCTGAACTTGAAGTTTATCCACATCAATCTCCATTCTATCCCCAACCATATTTCTAAATATCCCCTTCCGCACTCTATTGAACGTCGGCAGCCGCTCCAGCGCAGCCCACCGCAGCGCTTCCTCGTCGTCGCCGTCCTCCCTGAACGACGACGACCGCACTGACAAATTCTCCGCCGAATTCCACATAACTAAAACTTTCTCCTACACCAAAATACAAAAACAGACGATAAAAAGATCTTTCTAGAGGATTGTGAACCGAAAGCAAGTTTTAGAACAAAGTGCAAATATGATTTCGGCGATGATCATAAAATGCGGAGGGTAGTTAAATTGGAGTTGGCATTTTAGTTGGGACTTTGGAGCTTATATGGAGGTTACATTATGCTACATTACTACTCCACTTTATATATATATATATATATATATATGTATTTATATGTATAGATAGAGATATAGATACAGTAAATTGTGAGTGTATATTGTGTGTTTATCAGCCAACTACCTGGTAGAGGTGGGTTAAGCATTGCATTTATGGCGAGTATTTTTTTTCTTCGCTCTTTGAATTTCAAGGCTCTCCATTGATGCCAATTTTTAAGATTTATTTTAGTATTGTGTAAAGAATTTAGGAATCATGAGTTTCTGGATTGTTGTCTGCACTTTATGCCATCGTCTTTTTTTTTTTTTTTTTGCCTTTTGCTGCAAATGTGTTGTGCGGATGCGTGTGACCCAACAGCGATTGCATTTAATGCAGCCGGGAAGATAGAAACAAATGGCGGGGCTTCTGTCTACTGCTTGGGGAATCGGCACTCTCGGGAGTTGGGTACGTAACCTACACGCGTCATATCATAGGGGGTTAACTCATCATGCGACTCTTGTGAACTTTTTGAAGGCGTGGGGTATATGATACATTAAAATAGTTTAATCTGCACTACAGTACAAGTAGTATTGGTTCGTCAAATAGTGAAATTACCATAAATAATATTTGTTAATTGTTGGACGGTTTTAGCTCATTTTTACTATTTTTTTTTATGCACAAGGAATAGTTTTGGTTTCCCTTAATCATTTTTCATAAATTTTTTTCTTTAACATGATGATATTTACCTCAAATCGAAGAATAATTATATAGAATTTTAACGGTAATTTTGTGTGTGCGTGTATGCGAGTGTGTGTATATATTAAGTTACTAAATTGCAAATTATGTTTGTCGGCCAAAATCTTATTGAAGGTAATTCAAAAAGAAAAAAATTAGTCATGCATCACGTAAAATTTTTTAAACAAACATAATTAGACTCATTTATAGATGTAACGTTGTGGTTAATTAAGAAGTTGTTCTTAACAAATTCAAATTTTTGAAAAATTTGATTTTAGAATAATTGAAAAATAATTGCTCCTAATTTTAATTTAAATTATAAAAAACAGGATAAAAAAGTAATTAAAAATATTACAAACTAAATTTTTTAAAATTAATACTTAAAAGTATGTAAAAAAAAAAAAGTAGTTAGAAACAAACCTTTAGTTAGCACAAAGGATCAGTCATGATTTATTTATTGCTCTTATCTGTCTTGCGAAGTAGCCGCGAGTGAGGAGAGTATAATACGGTGATTTGTATGTAACGGTTGAGATGATGTTTCTACGGTTTTGTCAAAAAATTCTTACACAAATCCGTATCTATGTGTCATTGGCTCTCTTCTTATGTTGCGGACGGACGGTTTCATTCTAGGGCCCATTTTTTTTCTGAGGTTTCCCTTATTTTGGTTGTTTTTTATTTTTGAGCTAAAATGATTTCAAATATAGACAGATGAAGAGTAACTCGCAAGTGATGTGAGATATGAATTTGTTTTAGGCAACGGTGATGCCAAAATTCAAGAAGTATATATTTTCTGTACGAACCAATAAATTATTAATAAGTTTTGTCAATTTTTTGATAAACTTCTCCCTAGTCACCCAACTCCCACTCACAATAACATGTTACGCCACTATATATACTATCTCATTCCTTAACTGAATTTCTTGTGTATTTAAGAGAATAAAAGAATAGAAACAATAACGCCTTCCCCATTTTAGTCAAAAACAATTAACTCATAGTGAATGTCTAAATTTTTTTGGCTAAATTTCGTGGTGAATTTTTATTAGCAATTTTTTTTTTTATTGAATTGTTATGCGCATTGGTCTCCTTGTCTTGTGTCTGTAATTAATTGTATTCATCTTGTGCAAAATTTTTAGTACGTTTTGTATTCTCACTTGTTATTAATCTGTGGTTTTGATTTCAAACTTCTCCCGTAGTTAGTCTCGTATAACGTTTGATAACTGCACCGAGTCTACTGATCGTATTTATGATTATTGACTTTTTCAATGAGTGTTTTTTTTTTTTTTTAATGTTTCAAATAGAAACGTTTTACTGATAATTGCTTTATTGAATGAGAGTTTTACTTCTCATTCCTCGTGATGATTTCATCTTTCGATAATGTAAGCAGATAAATATGACACCAGGAGTTTGTTTCATGATCTACACTAGCTTGGTTGGGAGTCCCTGTAACGTTAATATATTTCGTACTGGATTACTAAACTATGTCTGTGGAGGTTCTTCTTCAAGACACAGACCTTCTAGCTCTCTAAAAATATTTGACCTGTTCATTTAGTATTTTTAATTTTTTTTCTCAGTAATTCTTCATAGTTTTCTCTCCTCTTAACAACATTAAGGAGACTAATGAGAAATTTGTGGAGTCTATAGTATATCCTGAGAATCTTACTGAAGGAGATTTTTTTTTTTTTTTTTTAATAACAAACTCCCATGATATTGCCTAATAATAATTTTATCTGAGTTCTTGAAGCACTGTTAAGATATTTGAATAGCAACAAGTAGTCCAATGAATTGTAGGAAGTTAGCTTCCTGGAATCATCTGACTTTATACCTCATTGAAGTGGTAAAAGTTTAATAGGATTAAATTATTTTAAATAGTTCAATGATAAGATAAAAAAATTCCTACAGCATACATACACCGCTATTACCATTTTTCGTTTTTTTTTTAATATTTAAATTGCTAAATAAAAATTTAATATTTGCTGTGAATTAGTTAATTTTGCAATAATCACCTTCTACAAAATAAAAAATAACAGCACAATGTGAACTTCCACGCCTTATTTGTTGCAATCATGTGTTAAAACCTTAGGAGGCGTTTGGTTCAAATTCCTCAATCACTATCACTATGGGTATCATTAACCCTACTATGAGTATGGGTTTTGATGATTCCCCCCAACATGTTTGGTTTAATAATGGAATGGGTATCATTATAAGAATATTTGTTTGGTATATTGAAGGGGTATCATTATAAGAATATTTGTTTGGTATACTGAAATGACTTTCAAGTAAATTTTAAAATTTTAAAATTTTATTTATGATATACATATTTTTTAGTTCTTATTTTGTATATTTGAAAAAAATTTAAAAAGATTTCTTCAATTTTAAATATAGTCATGCTCTAATTTGAGTTTTATGGAAATGATAATCTTAAAAAAAAAGTCATTTTTATTATATTAATAGAGAGTATTATATATCTTTGATTTTCAATACAATTTTTTATAAAATTATTGAATGTAAAAAAAATTATTAAAAAGAATTTTTATAAAAAAATTTATAAAGTACTAATAAAAAATATTCAAAATCAAAAGAAGAGAGAGAGAGAGAGAGAGAGAGAGAGAGAGAGAGAGAGAGAGAGAGAGAGAGAGAGAGAGAGTGGGTAACTCAAAAGATATATATTTTTTAATGGGTGTGTTTTTGCCCTTAATAATAAGGGTTAATGGGTTTGATAGACTAGTATTTTGGGGGAATCATTAACACCCCAATTAATCACTATCATTCCCATTGAATGATAGTGATAGTTGTTTAACAAACATCAACAATGGGTATCATTACTTGTGATACCCATTCCCCTCCTTGATTCCCCTAAACCAAACACCCCCTTAATTTAGTATAACCATTCACTGCATTGTTGGAATAACGTAAAACTAGCATTGTTATTTACTATTTTATTATCCTTGGACTGCAATATGATAGAATTATTCCATTTATTCGAAAAAAGTTTGAGAACAACTTTTTTTCAACAGTACGCATTTTGCAAATTCTAGGAGACTTGACCTCGTTATACACTAACTTGTTGCAATCACAATTTCCCTTTTAATCGATAAAATCAACACAGATTATCCGATTGATACC